>JAVSCE010006245.1:0-30605 GCA_032199065.1 Smutsia gigantea
AGCTAGGTAATTAGAAATGTAAGGAAGGATTTTATAAAAGAAATAGAACTTGACCTAGTCCTTAAACCATCATATGTTGTATGAGTGGCAGAGTTTTCTTGTTCTTTTTTGATGCTTCATCTTCCAAAGTAGTTTGTATCACTGATGAGTGTCAAAGGTACATTACAAAACTTTCTGAATTATTAAGGAAAATTGCTAATCTTAAGTACTTGATAAAAATTAGAATTTTAAAACATATTCATAGCTAAGTAGATAATAGAAATCTTCTATTAGCATAAGATAGTCAAATAATGTAAATATATTCAAGGCATATATTTTTACTCCAAAGGCCATGGAAACCAGAAACACCTGAACTACATTGTATGCCTGTAGGTGTCTGACATTAGGAAAGATTCTAAATAAATTTGTCAGCTTGTAACTAGCAGGAAAAATATTTAAAGGATTTACTTTAAAACATTAGTAATAAATGCTTAGCTGTGCCTTGGGTATTTATATTTCTTTAACTCTTGCTCTAAATCATACATCATTCTTAAATGCAATGTTATAGAACAGTAGAGGAATATAAAAATAATCTGGCTTTTACATTTAGCCACTAAGAAAAAGGAGATCCACAGTTATTAAATGAATCTATTAATTGTTGTGCTCTAATTTTAATAAAAACATTAGGTTAAAGAAAAACCTTAATAGCAGTTAGATTTTTATGTTGTAGTATAAAATTAAATTAAGCTTATTTACAGGGAAGACTTTGTTAGACTGCGGTTGGAACCAATCTGGTGACAAACACCTGAATTATAATGCTTCTTGAGTGGAATTTAATAAATGTAAAGTTTCATGAAAATAATAATCAGATATTAGTCTGATATCACCCATTCTCAAATGTGTGCAAATGGAAAACTATAAAGTGACTACAAATATTTTGTGCTATTTAGTCAATTCTTCATTTTCATGGGTGTTTTTCTTCCCCAGGGAACATATTTTTTAGACATCTATGTGGTCCTCACACTTCTTACACTTTTTAGGAAGAAATAGGCAGGAAGAAACTTGTTGGGAAGTTTCAGTTACCTAGGGCATTCAATCATCATCTTATTCCTCAGCATCTCTCTTTCCTTCTTCCCCACACTCTCCTACATCTTCTCTCTCTGCCAGTGTTGAAGTGGGATTGCCCAAACACAATCCTGGTTTCATCCATTCTCTGGAACATATTGTAAGACATCAGATGGATTTTCTAGTTAGACATTCCCCTAAAGAGTTGGTTTGTATTGCTCTCCTCTACAGCAGACCAGACTGCCATGTATGTTAGGGACTGATGCTCATGTTCTGAAGAGTCTTTCTGCTCAAGAAATACTTGTATCTCACAGTTCCCCAATATGTATGTATCTGTGTTCTTCAGAACTGAATTCCTAGTCTTCTGGAATTTTGAGTATCTTACATTTCCCTCCCACCTATTAGCATTTCTGTTGGGTTGAATATAGATGAGATGCTGTGTGCTGGTGCCACCTATTGTTGAAAAAATATATGCAAAATGACTCTTGCTAATGAGACTACAAATTGGGTTAATACTGGCTTTAAGACTACTAAATGAGAGAACCACAACCTTATTTTCAATTTATTGCAAAAACACTATTAATGTAGGAGAAGATACTGAAAGTTTTATTTTATCTGTTTTTACTTAAGATTTAGACTATTGTCATTTTTGCCATATTTAGACTAACTTTATAATAATAGTAAGCATAAGGACATATTCCAAGCACAGAAAAAAAGATTAATATCCAAATGAAAAAACAAATAAGTTAAATAATGAAGTGTACTACTTATGTACAGACAAATTGTCAGAGTTACAGTTAATTAAAGAATTGAAGGTGTCTTGTACGGATACCAAGTCCTCAGCTATAATAACGCACACATACTATGATAACTTTTCCATTTGAACTCCAAGAGTTGGCTTGAAAAAATTTTTTAAGATATAATTTAAAAATAAAGCTTCTTTTTGTGGCAGCCTTCAAAATTCAAACAAAATAAAACATCCATTAAGACCTGTTTCCATTCTTATTCTCCACACCCTGGGACTGGTTAAATGTTAAACGTTTAGAAAATAAAAATGATGAGGAAAGAGAAAAGTCACTGAATTTATTTACAATCTCCTGTGATCCTTTTAACTGTGGCTTCTAAGAGAATCAGCAACAGAACTACCCCTGGAACCAGAGGACAACGACCAGCCTCCAATAATGTGCCTACTGCGACCTTCAACTCCTAATTCCTGTAAAGGGCGCCAAGAGCTCATACAGCCTTGGTGTGTGATTTAGGCCAACTTCCCTCCCAAAGAAAAAGTGCCTTTTGAAATATCCTCAACAAATGGCCGATCATACTTTTCTTCAACACGTCTTGAGCAGGAAGTCTGAGGCCTCCTGAGGAAGCCTATTTCATTGCTGGGCACAAATTACTGTGGGGAAATTCATCTTCATTTTAAATAAAACTAGAAATGCCTCTTAATTGATTACAAGGATTTACCCATAGCAAGCAAAATTATTTTCCGGTTAATTGGCTGCCTGCAAGGCTGTCTGTTCTGACTATCCCATCCAAATAGGAATATTATAATACTTTCATGCAAATATATTCTACAACCTTTCAGTGACCCACTATAAAATATAAAATCCCTGAATAATAAAACTTCCTGCCATCAACAATTCTTTAAATTAGTCCCTGAGGGGGGAGACACTTTTCTCTCTTGAATCCTTGAGTCTTTCCTTATCCTTTTAGTGCTTTTCTACCTTATATATGTTTTCTGCTTTTGACACCATTGTGTTTATTAAATGCTAATACTTTTGTTTCTAAGTGTTTCCCAAATATGATCAACTTACTTTAAGTGTGGATAATATCATATTTCTATAATATAGGAAGGACCAATCATCCCCTTTCTCTCTAAAATCCACACTTTACTTAATAAGAACGCTTGCTCTGATGGCTCTTCAAAACTCCAAATATGCACTCTCATGACCTGCTGGCATTCCCATCAACATTTCAAAAATACACCCCAAGGCCAACATAGAATTTTTACTCCTTTCTCTCAAATAAGCCTTCTCTACTGCTCCTGCCTTTCCTGGCACAACCACCATTCCAGCTGTTGCATGTTCTCCTTCAGCTTCTACTGTCTCTGCTGCCAGGCTCTTTAGATTGGGCTTCTGCCATGTGCCCCAGATTTCCCTCTTCCTCACACCTTCCATCCCTTTCCTGGGTCGGATCTTTGTTTCCTGACTCCTAGACCATTGCACGAGCTGCCTCACTACCTTCTAGCCCTCCAATGAGAAACCCTGATACTTCTCCATTAAATATAGAATGAAGTCCAAATGCTTCAATCTAGAATTAAAAAAAAAAAAACCTTCACTTTTGGATCTTTGAACTTCTTTTCAGCTTTATTTTCCACTTGGCTTCCCTTTTACCACCCCATACAGCTGTTGGTGTTCTCCCATGACCTCCCCCACTCTGTCCCACCTCACGATGGTATTGTCCTTCAAGGAACTTCTATTAGTGGATGTACTCTCTATTCTTGAAATCCCAGCGTAAACTCCATTCCCTCTTCCAAAAACATTTCTAATCGTAATTAATCCTTCTTTCACCAAATACTCCCCAAACACTTTGGGCCTATTGCAGCATTTATCTCATTTTACCTTCTATCAGAGTTATTTATATGAGTCTTCCTCTCACCACACTGGAAACTTCGTGAGAGCAGGCACTGTGTCCTATTTATTTCAGCATCATCCACAAATTCTGGCAAAATTCTTTCTGGGTACTATGAATATTGGTAATAGGAATGAACAAAAGTCTCATAAAAATCAGAATAGGTTAGCCTATAACATGAGTCAACTCTTTAGGAGATGTTAAGAGATGATGCCCTTCCTATTTTCTTAATTTGTTTTTATGTCTGTATATTGATTAACGAGATGTTGCATATTGCTACCACATGCTATGGAAATTAATAAAAGAGGATGGAGGATCTGAGAAAATTGGCTCAACCAAACTTGGTTGACATCAAGCATAAAGAAATCTACAAACTTTGCCCTATGATTTGTCCCCAGAATACTGGATTTGGGATATTTTGTTTGTCAGACATAAAATCCCATAAAACACTTATAACCTAATGAGGAACACGCAAGCACCCTTTGGAAGTTCTTTGATCACATAATACATTTCTTCTTTGCTTTAGGGCTCAAAGAAAGGGGATGACAAGGAGACTGAATGGGGAATGGAAGAGAGAGGGGAGGGGAAAGAGGTAAGTCAAAGGAAGAGCGGTAGGAGAGATTAAAGGCTTAGAAAGCAGCTAAGAAGGACCAAGAGTGATTTACGATCCTGCTGGTGTCCAGTGTGCTCACACTCTGCTCTCTGGTCCCCAGTCATCTTTGATCTTTTTCGCGGCTCACCCCATCTGCTTCCTGGAGTTACAAGGACCAGGGTCACAGTAATGCTATTTCTTCTCTTGTTGAAACTCAGGCTCTCCCTGTAATCAGCTTCCTTGCTCCTTTACTGGGGCTGAAATCAAAGGCCTGGATGTATATGTATGTATGTATGTATTTAAAGGGACTGTTGAGGGTTGAATTGTGTTCTCCAGAAAGATGTTCACATCCTGACTCCCAGTACTGGGGCACGTGACCTTATTTAGAGAGCCTTTGCAGATATAATCAAGTTAAGATGAGGACACACATAGTAAGTAGATTAAAGTGAACCCTATGCCAGTGATTGGTGTCTTTATAAGAGAAAGGAGAAGGAGACTTGGACACAGAGACTGATACACAGACAGAAAACAGCCACGTGATAAAGCAGAAATTGGAGTGATGCAGCTGTAAGCTGAAGAGTGCCAAGATTGCCAGCCACCCTGGCAGGTGAGAAGAGGCAAGAATGCCTCTCCAGGGCCTTCAGGGGGAGCACTGCCCTGCTTCCAGAACTGTGAAAATGCATTTCTGTTGTTTTGGGCTACTCTGTTTGTGGCAATTTGTTACGGCAGCCCTAGGAAACTGATACAGGGACTAAGGATGTTGAATCATGAGGAGGGATCTTAGGCCAGAGAAGAACACTATTAAAGTTCTCTCCTTCTGCGGTAGAAGTTCATCCATTTGGCTCACATTGCTAAGCAATGTGGTTTGCTCTACCGCACTGAGAAATACTTTGTAATATTGAGTTCTGGCTAGGCGATTTCTTTCATTAGTGTTTAAACTCTCATCCAGAAGAAAAAAGTTGTCAATGAGGAAGAGAAAAAAGTAGAAGAGTCAACAAATGCCTGGCACTTAGTAGGTGTCTAATGAATACTTGTTGAATGAATGAATGAAAGCTCAGTTGGCAGAAAATGATCCTAAGACATTAAAGCAGAGCCTCTGACCTGATCTCTGAGCGCCACAAGGTGAACTGAGTAACACAAGCATGGCCGTCTACACCACAAGGGAGCCACAAAACCAGTTTGCCCAACAAGAAAAATATGTATCAAACAATATGCTACAGCACTGCGGAAAGCACCACATGCTCAGTTACAGGACACGCTTTCCTAAGTGGACAGAGTCCAGGATGGATCTGTGAGGTAATGTAGTGTGTACCTACTGCTCATGAAAAAAATGTAATGAGTCAAAAGAATTGGTTATGACGTGAACAACTAAATTCATGCCTCCTCTCCCCTGCCCCCGACTGAACCTGCCCCATTCCATTACCCTGCCCTCCAGTTTAAATACTGTTATCAAGCAATCACTGTCTTGTTACACATTTCTTCAGTGACTTCCAGCCGTCACTCAGATCAAGCTGTCATTCCTCCTTTGCCCGTGTCCAATCACACTTTCTGTGACGATGGAAATGGTTTGTATCTGTGCTGCTTTCCAATGCAGTACGCACTAGCCACAGTTATTAAGCACTGAAATGAAGCCAGTGCAACTGCAGATGTGAATTCTCAATTTTTACTTAAATAGCCACAAATGGCTAGCACCTACAGTATTGGACAGCCAGCTCTAGACTATTTTTCAGGAAAACCCAGTTTATTTCATTGCTTCTATCTGCAGCTTCCTCACCCTGTAACTCTGTCTAACCAGGAAGCAGTTAATAGCCATCTTTCTAGTACAGTGTCCATCGGCCTTGAAATCTGCATAAGTTCCCCAGCACTGAAGAGATTCCCTGTTCCTTCCAACTTTGCCTGTGAAGTGGCAAGTATTGGGGGAATTAATTAAGTTGCAAAGAAACTCACCATGCAGCCATTCAGATAATCCACTACTAGAAGGAATTTTATGTCAAGACTGAATGATCCGGTTCCATCCAGAATTTCATCTGATGTTTCCAGCAACCAACAATAATGAAGTCAATTGGCATTTCTTAACTGCCTCTGTGGGCAGAGTGGTTTTCTAGACACTACAAAAAGTAAAAAAGAAACTGACTGGGAGGGGCTTTCATCTAACTGGGAAAATCTAACAGTCACAAAGAAATAGTATACACATAAAAAAATCAGATATTCAAGATATATTTAGTCTTACTTTTGCTTATTTTTCTTATCTACTGCCTTAAGCATAAGCTCTGTAAAGACAGAACCCATGCCTTTCTGCCATGCTCAGTCTAAACTCCTGCTGCTGTGTCAGAATCTCCTGGGAACTTATTACAAATGCAAGCTCCACCTCACAGTTGTGGAGCTAGTCTTACATTGTTACAAAATGCCTGTACCATTTGTTTGCACTTAACAGTTTCAAAAGCACTGATCCAAACTATTCAGAATTGTCCACACTAATTCAGGTAATATTTGTACTTGTTGAAAAGATATGGTAACAGACAATTCTCCAAAGAAGAAACTCAGATGGCCAACAGGCACATGAAAAGATGCTCCACATCACTAATCATCAGGGAAATGCAAATTAAAACCACAATGAGATATCACACCAGTTAGGATGGCCAGTATCCAAAAGACTAAGAACAATAAATGCTGGTGAGGATGTGGAGAAAGGGGAACCCTCCTACATTGCTGGTGGGAAGGTAAGCTAGTTCAACCATTGTGGAAAGCAATATGAAGGTTCCTCAAAAAACTCAAAATAGAAATACCATTTGACCCAGGAATTCCACTCCTAGGAATTTACTCAAAGAATATAATTTCTCACATTCAAAGACAGATGCACCCCTATGTTTATTGCAGCACTATTTACAATAGCTAAGATATGGAAGCAACCTAAGTGTCCATCAGTAGATGAATGGATAAAGATGTGGTACCTATACACAATGGAATATTATTCAGCCATAAGAAACAAATCCTAACATTTGCAACAACATGGATGGAACTGGAGCATATTATGCTCAGTGAAATAAGCCAGGCGGAGAAAGACAAGTATCAAGTGATTTCCCTCATTTGTGGATTATAACAACGAAGCAAAACTGAAGGAACAAAACAGCAACAGATTCACAGACTCCAAGAAGGGACTAGTGGTTACCAATGGGAGGAGTGGGGGAGGGCGGGTGGGAGGGAGGGAGAAGGGGATTCAGGGGTATTATGATTGGCACACATGGTGTGGGGGGGATCATGGGGAGACAGTGTAGCACAAAGAAGGCAAATAGTGACTCTGTGACATCTTACTACACTGATGGGCAGTGACTGTAATCGGGTATGGGGAGGACACGGTAACATGGGTGAATGTAGTAACCACATTGTTTTTTCATGTGAAATCGTCATAAGAGTGTGTATCAATAATACCTTAATAAAAAAAAAAGAAAAGAAAAGATATGATAATAGGCTGGTCTTCAGCTGGCATTACATTTTATGGGATATTTAAATCATTTATAAAAAGCTTCAATTAACTACATAATTCAAATTTGAGAAGTACTATTCTGTTTTTAGAAAGAGTGTTCAATTGAGACTCAAAAACCTGAATTTTCTATTCTTGACTCCTTCATTACCTTGTGATACAACTCTGAGCAAGCCATTGTTAGGTTTTAATTATTTTGGTTTTGTTCTACATTTTTTATGAGTATTCATTTAAATATATAAAGCACAGGTTGTCTAATTCCTCCCAAACTGGGATCCACCAGCTCTTTAGAATGTCACAAAAGAGTAATCTTCAGATTTCAAATAATTTTTTGTATATAAAGAGCCTAACATTGAAATCATACATTTAGCCATGATAAGGTTACCCAGAATGTGCTCTTTAGTTACCACTTCATTGCCTCCCAGATTAATGTCAAAATTAAAGCTGTCTGAGACATTGGAGAAATACTTTCATTTTAAGACTTCCGGAATTACTATGGAACTGATATTTAACAGACTTCACTGTAAGTGAACCTAAATCCTTCCATCCTTATGCTGTAGTTTGAGCCTCATTCTTCATAGTAGGTGGAGATTAGGGAGAGCAATTCCCCTTTTTTGAAAGGAGCCTTTCACATACACTTTACCTGGGATTAGCTGGCAGTAAACGGGCCAGGCCCTCCGGAAAAGGTACACGGGCTGCTTGCAAGAAGGTGTAATGGGAGAAGGAAGTTAACAAAACAAAAGTGGTCTGCTTCACAGCCATGCGAGGGTCAGAGGCCTTTCAAGTCGAAGACAAAGAGTCAGATGGACACAATTCTTCTGCTGCTCAGCTTTCGATCAGCTCATTTCTTTGTGGGCTTTACTATGAATCTGAAGCCTTTTATCTGTTCAGCTTCAGTGATGTTATACAGTCACTACTTTGTAAAATAGAAAGCACATCTGTCCCCAGTAGGGACACCTGAAAATTTCCCAATACTTCAATGTTCTAGGGACTTAGTTAAAATTACATTTAGATACTATACAGCATTTCAAAGAAAATGTGATAAATGTGATTTTTCTGGGAAAATGTGATAAATGTGATTTTTCTGGAAGGGTTTTCTCCTACATCTCCTACTTAAACCAAACATACTTTCAAGTTCATAAAACCTCTACCTGCCAAGGCAGCAAATCTGGCTATAATTAAAAGGGAGAAAACATTTTACACAGGAAAATGTGTTATTTAGTTAAAGCATAAATATGAAAAACCATGAAAGGTAATAACTAGATATAATTTGTATTTCTTTTTTTTTGTTTACTGAACAAGACACTAAAAGAAAGTTGTTTTAACTATTAACTTACTATATTCTGATAGCTTGTTTAATATTTCACACAGTGACTGCAGTGGAGCCTGTAAAAATAACTTTAAATTCCAATGTCAAGTGGAGCATGAAGATTTGGTTTCATTTTCAAAACTGCTCTGTTAAGAAATACACCCTAAAAAGCAATTCTCATTTTACTCCATTATAGCTCCAACAGCTGCAGGACGAATTATAAAATCTATTTAACTGAATCTGAAACTTAGAATTTTGATCTCTGAGGAAAGCATTTTTGAGAAGTCTTGCACATGCTAGGAAAAAGGATTTAGAACTTTGATAAGCCTTCACAAAGAGAGAAGCGCTGTCAAATTTTAACAAAGGGCTACTTTTTTTCCCCCAAGAATGCTTCAGATCTATACTATACAATTTAATACTCTATATACTATATCATATATGGATAAGAAATACTGTACTTTATTCCTGGACTTTACACCTCGGGACACATCATATTATCATATACGAAAAAAATACTTTATGCAAATTTAAACTAACACTTGTTCACAAATAAGCAAACGTTACTTATGTACACACATGCATATATAGAGTCATGTATCTGTTTTCTGGCAATTCACCCATAAAAACTATGCTTTCAAACATAGTATAGTTGACCCTCTATCAATAGGAGCCAGGGGCACAGAGCTCCACACAGTTGAAAATTCATGTCTAACTTTTGAATCCCCAAAAACTTAACTACTAATAGCCTACTGTTAGACTGGAAGTCTTAACGATAATATAAACAATAGAGACATATTCTGTTATATCTATTATATACTGTATTTTTACAATAAAGTAAGCCAAAGAAAATGTTTTTCAAATTCTCACAAATCTCCCGCAACCTCCCTAATATATTTATTGGAAAAAAATCAGCATATAAGTGGACCTACACAGTTTAAACCTATGTTGTTGAAGGGTCAACTGTATTATGTTTTTGAAGGTGCAGACAGCTTTTTGAGGAGTTACCAGTTAATAAGGACCCAGAAGCATAGTGATTTCTCAAAGCCTATCTCTGGGGAACCTCACAGACATCTAGGGAAGTATGGAAAAGGCCTACAGTGCTATCTGTCTACACTGGCAGGCTTTTACCTTGGCACACATAGCACCTTCCCACCTGACATTAGTAGATACCGCGACTGCCGGCACCTTGTCTTCACTCGTGATGACACGTAATTCATCACAGCCATAATCTTTTAAAAAACCCCATGCAGTGTTTCAGTATCTGTTTCTCTGCAGCCATGATCATTTTGGTATTTGCACTAGGGGAGAATATACTTAAGCCTTATGTTAATTAAAAATGTCCCATGTGTTACCTCACTACTTTTCTCCTTTTATTTCACTAAAAGTATTTCTTATCAGAAGATTATAAAACACACTGAGACCATTTGAACTGAAATACAGAAAAACACATATGTAACAAAGACATGTGCACTGTTTAAATATACCAATAGCTTGTGTCTATTTAGTATTATAATGTCCTTTTTCCTAACTTCTGTCCTATTTGTCTCACCTAATTCTATTTTAACTTTAACACTTTTAAATCAGCACGTATACTAACATCTTTATTAATCAATCAACCAAGAAATAGTTATTAAATGTTATTAGGAGAGCTACAAAAAATCAAGAAGACATGTTACATGTAATCTCTCAATGAGCTTATAACCTGAGAAATATGACAAAACAGGTAACACTAAAAGTCTACATATTTTTTAATGTATTCATATCAATTTCTTTACCAAAAAAAATAAAGCATCTAAGAAACATTAAAACGAGCATTTATCTTTATTTTTTGGCAAGAAAGCATGATGTCACAGGAAAATAAGTGTAGGAAATCAGAATAATGTGTATCGTAAGTAACAATGTATACAAATCAGAATAATGCATACTAGACAGTTACTAGATGCAAGCCACAAAGTTGGCACTGAAGAAAACATGATCAGTTAGCACACACAGAATGTCCATGAGACAAGAACAGAGCAGGTATGTAGGTAGGTGAGGGTGTTTTTTATTACTGGATTCTCAATAGGGGACACAATGTGACTTAGTAGGCTACAACTTCAACAACTGTCTTTTAATAATATAATAGTTTCATTTTCATTTTGTTGCACATTATTAGAGTGATGTCAGTGAAAGAGTTACATATGTGTCTTTGTTACATACGTGTTTTTCTATATTTCAGTTCAAATGGTCTCAGTGTGTGTTAAACAATTGAGAGCTACACTGGAGAGTTTGGATGGAGAATATTGACAGATAACCTGTATATTATGCAGGATAATTCATGCCAGCTACCCTAACACCCAGCACAAGGTCTAGGTCACATTAGCACAAAAAAGACAAAGTCAGGTGTAAATTGTATGTTTCTTTTTGGCAGTTCTCCTCCAACAGGAGATTTCTCTCAGCTCTACCCTCTGACATGCACGGCTTCTAAGACCACTGCAGAGGATGAACTGTGCAGAGCACAGAGATGGTATGCACACGGACCCTTTAACCACAGTGGGTCAGAGTGGATGCGAGTCAGTTCTCCTTACATACAGTAGACCGGATGTGACACATGACCACATCCCACTGCATGGGAAGCTAGGAAACGCAACTTCCTGTGTGCCCTGGAAGAGGAATATAAAATGGGATTTGGTGGGTTCATTATAAACATTGTCTTTGCCACAATTGAGAATGCTAGGCTGAGAGACTGGATCTGATCCAAAATGCACTAGACCTGTGGTTCTCAAAGGCAAGTGTACCTGTCACAGAGGACACAGGAACAAAATACTAAAACTCCTATGTATGGTTTTCTTTTAATCCAACAAAGAGAAAAAATAATGCATAGTCCCTAGGTAAGATGGCCTTATATAGCAATAGGGGAAGTATCTGACAAAAGAGTAAGAGTTCTACAACTTGGAGGGCTTGAGCAGATGTCATTAGGTGATCATCAGCATTGAGTACCTAGTCAGGTGTTGCAGTTTCTGTGTGTTCAGAAATGTGGACTTACTGGTTACATTTTCTAGCTTACTGAAAATAAGCCTGATGATATGGATAACTGGTTTTAAAAGATTCCTGCAAAGGCCCTACAAATAGGAAATAATAGTAAAGTATTCAAATGTCAGTGAACAAGGAGAAAATAGAGAGCTCATCTTTCTACTCTCTGACTTTACTAATAGATGAAAACATCTAATCAAAGTCAGTAAAGAAAAACAAATTATCAAGAAGGTTGTTTGAAAAACGGATTTATATCCACTATTATCATTGATGAACTTAATCCTAAATGTATATTGTGCCTTGCGATTAGTTATTAACAGAGCCATGATAAGAATTCAAAACTATCCAGAACATGAAGACAAGCCTCTACAAATAAATCTTTTCAGCAATATTCAATCTGATAGTTGATGAATTTTATTAAACTTAAATGTTTGTGAGGTCCTTAATTTGTTACTTAATCACAAAGACAAAAGCCCAACAACACACTTTCCTTTTTCCTATCATAATAAAAATGACTAAAGTAGCATTCACTCATTCATTCAACACAGTTATTGAATGCCTGATATTGCTCTAGGCACCAGGGATTTAAGGGTGCACAGAATGGGCCAAATTCACTGTCCTCCCGGAGCTGACATTCTAGAGCAGTGGTTCTCAGCTGGAGAGATTTTGCCCCCTGGAGGATATATGGCAATGTCTGAAGGGAGGGGGTGCCGCTGGCATCTAGTGGGTAGGGGCCAGGGGTGTGGCAAACACCTGCACGGGACAGGACAGTGTCCACAGCAAGGAATTATCTGGCCCAAAGTGTCAACAGTGCTGAGACTGAGAAACTACCAATGCTTAATTGCATAAGGGTAAGATGTTTAATATATTGTGGAATCTTTACAATACTCCAAAATGAGATACAATGTGCCATTAAATTCTTTTGTACCACACAAGTTTGCTAGTCAACTCACAGCAAAGTAAATTAAGCAACTGTCACAGGAAAGGTGAACTGCACATTTTTTACAAAATAATGTGTTCCGTATTTGTTGTCCCCTTCTATGACAAGTGACTATTAGTAACATACTTAATTTAAAAAATTAATACGTCTCTTAAAGGCAAATGTGATGTTTTTAACAATGACTAAGAAAGTAATTGCTTTTTGAAAGAAATTTGTGTGGGGAGTACATTTTGAAAAACAATACTTGGAGATAGTTGCATCACTATGTGGTTTTCTGCTCTGAAATGGTATGTGTGACCCAGAAAAACTCTTTTGTCTGCACACTTAAAAACCTGAACACCAAATTTTCTAAGCCACTTGAACATCATTGAAATGAAAACTTTTGGTGAGTTTCAAACCCAATAAGCTTGAAAGAACAAATGAAGGACATCAAGGAAGTCAGAGATTTCAGCGGCCACACTCCAGCAAGCTTTCCCTAACTGGTGGACGGAGCGGCTGTATTAATACCATGGTGGTATTTCAGGACGTGCTGTCAGCAGTGCCAGTCATGCAAACTGCCTACTGCCTTCACCACACCCCGTGCCTGGGACACAGGATCAGAGCTCATCCACGTAGGACAGCTGCGTGTGAGCCGCTGAGAACTGGCCAGCAGCCCTGCCATAGAGAAGCTATTAAAGCCCCTGACAGGAAGAGCCCATCTTCACTATTGCCTCCCACAGTTAGCAACAGATAGGGTGGCCTCCGAATCCTCCATGCCTAAGCTCAGTGCTCACAGTCTGTTTCCTGGTGCTTCAATTCACTTGCCCTCTTGGTTCTGGACCCTCCCTCTAAAGGGGAGTAGCCCTCCGACCCACTCAGTCAGCCCAGCCATGCAAACGTCTCCAACTCCCCAGAAGGCCAAGGGGATCTCCAAAGTATAGACACAAATTGGCCACTTGAGCCTGGTGTCCAGGTTCAGAGTCCAGGTAGGGCAGGTCAGACTTGCCTGTGGCTATCTCCTTGAAGACAGACCTCCCATGGCCACCCTTCCCCCCAGGCACCCCAGAAGCAGCCCCATCTCTCCACCTGGACTGCCTCTTCTGCATTAGACCAAAATCCCCACGGGGAAGCCATCACCAAACAAAATGCTGCTCTGCACTTGACTTCACAGATTAGGGTGTACTGACTCAACTTCTGAAGAAGTCCTCCATCATATGGCAGGAACTGTCTTTGGCAACATCCTGCCCTGTAGGTCTTTGCCCTCATCTGTAGTCCCACCCTCAACCCCCAAAACCCCAGGTTGCAGCTAAAGGCCTCACAACTGGAAATGGTCACTGTGGTCATGGCTAGACATACTGAGCCAGATTGAATCCTTCAAAGCCACCTGCATCATCTACGTGCAAGCCAAGCAGGCAGCAGATCACCAACACCCCAGCCGTCAGTCTGACATGTCCTAGCCACAGATCTATCCACCCTGGGAGTTAATGGAGGGTCACCAGCCCCTACAGTCCTTCCCAAACCTTCATTTCACCATACCTCGTAATCATTGTCTCATGGAGAGCCACTGAATGGTGACCAACTGAGTGTACTTTTCTGAGTCTCTGAAGAACTAAAACTCAGGGCAACCCAGCTGGATGGAGAAAGAAGATTCTGAAAAGAAGTGAATTCTGCTGCCAAGAGACAAGACTCTGGCCTGCTGGCTTCCTGCACAAACACATGGGGCTGCTACCACATGTTCATGTAGCTTGGTAGCCTAAAGACAGCTCTGCTCTTGGGGGAAAAGAAAAGCATAATGAAATTGAGATTATTTTATAAAAACAAAAATAGAGCTTTTGTACTAACTTAATGCCTTAGTCTTTTGCACAGCTGAAGACAGGCTATGATATTCTGGATTATACACACACACACACATATCTCATGGACTTGGAAATTTCTGCTGAAATCTTGGAATCAGGAACATTTCATTAGAATATTTAGACCTGTCCCCTTCTCCCTTGCTCATGTGGACGTGCCATCTTTCTTAACTCTTGAGATGTATAGTTGAGGCAAAGGAAAGAAAAAGTGTTAGGATAAAAAGAAGAAAAAAAGGAAAATGTTAATTTTCTTTCTTTGTGGGATACATCAAACTTTGGAGTTATTATACCTGACTTGAAAATAATCAAATTCCTGGACATACCCATCTGTTCCATAAATAGCTTTTCAGAGAAATCTTGTTTACAACTTCAAACACTGTACTATCACTGATTTGTAAGTGTTCTTCTTTACAACACAGCCTGCTCTCCCATGATGGGGAGGTGTTACACAACACTTATACAATTGGACTTTTTACTCTTCTTCTTCTCATTACCTTGGTGTCTCCCTAACTTCTGGGCATTTTATGTGATCTTTGCAACTTTTTTCCCCCAGTGAAGTTTTGTGTGTCTGTTGGGATTACAAACATTATTAAGAAATACAAAATTTAAAAATTCACATGGGAGTTTACTGATGAGTCTTTAACTTTTAAAAGTGCATAATGAAGCAGGTAGAATAAAATCATATGAGCTTGAAAATTATTTCAATGTAATCTAGCTGGGGAAATGGAGGAGCTATAGTTGAAACAAAATTGGTCACGATCTGGTAATTGTCAAAGTCAGGTTAGATGTACATGGATTTTCATCATTTCATCCTTTCCAATTATTCATACATCTTAAGTTTTTCATAATAAAAAACTTATAGACACAAGTAACCTGATTTCATTACTTCAGTTAATAATATGCTGATTCATTTCATTTGAATTAATACACTTATGTGAGAGAGCTTTTTGAGCTTTGAGTCATTAGAAACTGTCTAAAGTAACTGAACTTGATGCCAGATCTTTGCATTTGTCTCAAAAAACTTAAATCATTGTCCAAGCTAATGAAGCCACTTTAATCACATTGCTCTCACTAAAACATTAACATTTTTAGGAGAAAAACATTCATTGCACTTTTAATAAAGTTAAAATTTTATTTTGTAAATACAATTTCATTCTTAAAGTTTTTATTAGGTGTTTAGTTGTAAAGGTGTAGACTTAAGAAAAACACACATAAATAGGGGCAGCATGCTTTAAAAAATTTTAAGCATACGGGCCACAATCCAGTGTGGAGACCTCTGTCCATTGCAGGGCACCAGAAGGGGACCTGAGTCTTATTTATCTTTGCATCTCTAAGGCGTGGCACTATGCCTGGCACTATTACACGCTCAATATAGTTCGCTGAGCGAAAGAAAAAAGCCACTTTGGAGTGGCATAGAAGGAGAATTTTAGAACTGGAAAAATAAACTGAAACCAATCTCCTCATTTTCCAACAAGGAGACAGACGTTTAGGAAGGTTGACGGCACAGCTAATGGAAGCACGGTGAAAGAAATGTTTTAGGAAGATTGATCTGACATAGATCTATGGGATGTTTCAGAGGACAAGCAACGGTATGTGTTAAGAGATGATTGCCATCATCAAAGCACGCAGTAATGGGAGCGTGAACTGGGCTGAAGGGAAGGGAACGAGAACCAGAGGAGGATCTGAAAGACACTGAAAAGGCAACTCTCAGCACTGCCTTTTCATGTCAGTAAGATTTAATCTTGACCTATTTCTACACATGCTGGTATGTCATGATACCCAGATATTTTTACCCATGGCACAAAAAAGACATAATTAGCAATTCTCTTGACTCATCTGGGGCCTCTGAGAGTGATTCATACCTTCCACTACACAATTATCCACCATAAATATAGTTTAACCTCTGTCTATTCCAAGCAGTGGCTCTTTATACTGTTCACTCATGCCGTTACTCCTCTACTGTAGGACTGAGAGCAACTTATCTTTTTAGATCCTCTGTATTTTCTCTTCCTCCCCCTAAGGTAATCAATCTCAATGCATGTTATTCTGTAATACAACAGTAAACAATCTTCAGAATCAGGATGGCAATTTTTGTTTCTATTTCCCACATGTTAAGATCAAAGTTGCATTTGAGTTAATGACTTTGTCTTTTGTCTTTTGAAATGGAAATACAATAGAGTAAATGTATTCAGTAAGAAAAGTTTGTTAATCTTTTTTGCTTAAGACCAGCAATTCAGAGAAAAATCAAAGTTTTGGTTTGTACATAGGAAGAAAGGTAATTTAGAGAAGCCTATGGGATTGTTGTGGGCAAGAAAGGCCAGGTTAAAATTTGGACAGCAGAGGACAATCGTGGTAAGAGACAAACATGTAGAGGGTCCAGAGAGCTGACATGAGCTCCATATATTGGTGAAAATTACTTCATGACCCTCTTGTGGCCCTCTAGACACTTGAGGCCAGCCCTATACAAGCCCTCTGCTCCCAGCCATGTACACACACACCATATCTAGTTCTCTACATGCTCTCAACCTACTGCTCCTCGTCTTAGAGGATGCTACCTATCCAGACGTTTCTCACCTTCCAAGTTCCAGATTAAGCCTCTCTCCTCCTCTCTTTCCAAGATGCCTTACTGCTCTAGCCCACCACATGCTTCCTCCTCTGTACAGTAAAAAAAAAATGTAGTCCAATGCCACCTTGCATTGTTTTGAAATTCGGGCTTCATGTCTCCAGTGAACATAAAGCCCTTTGAGAGCAGCTGTTCTGCCATAACAACTTATGTCTCTCCTACAGAAAAAGAGCACAAAGTAAATGAATTAAGAATCATATCTGAAGCTATCAGAGTTTCCTTTCTGTTTTTCTGTAATTACCATTTGAAATGGCATAGATCTTATAGTTTTAGAAGCAGTTCTTTATTTGGGTTGGTTTGTAAACTACATGGTTGAAAATACATCCCAGCCAAGGACTTTCTCTACAGCTAGTAATGAAGAAATGAACAAAGCTGGAGCCTAAAAAGACCAATATAGTCAAAGTGCTTAGACAAATGTCAGCAGCTGCCAGGGAAGACTTCATACTTAGAATGGTTAGTCGGCTAGAGATTGGTTCTATTATAAGAATTAGTTTCCTCTGCAAAAGAAATGTCTGAATACATTAAATCTTAATGAGAGCTCTAGAGGTCATAACGCAAAAAATCTAATTACAAAGCACAGCTTTCCAAGTAGGTTCAAAGATTTTTCGGCAAAAGAAAATAAAGTGAGGTTTTTGTCTTGGAAAATAAATTACACAAAAAGAGTAATATATTTCTGTATGTTTAATGCCCAAAGAAGGGAAATAGGCACACCAAGAGTTTCATTTGTACTATCTACTCATTCGCTTATTCACACATTCATGCACTGAGTGTCTAATATGTGCTAGGCATTATGCTAGGTGCTGAGGAAACAGAAAAAAAAGATATCCTCACCCATGAGGATGGGAGAAATACAATGTTTTTAAATATGCCAAATGCTTCAATAGGAATATGCACTTATTTGGGGCTTGAGGCCATGACTAATATTCGTTAAATGGGTGGAGGAACAGTGTAAAATTAGGTAATGTGTATAAACATAAACTACTATTTTAACTGTGGTTGCTGGAGCTCAAGAATAAGTTACAACATAAGACATCCAGGATGCCCAAATGTACCTAGAAATCCTACAATCATCAGGGGACAGAAACCAGCAAGATGTCAGTAATCTAGAAAAGTAGGACATATGCTAAGAGCTACCAGAGTTAACAGGGGCGAAAAACAAACCAGAGGTCTGTGAAGTCAGGCTAGATATGAAAGAGCAGGAAAATTTTCAGGTTAGACAGGCTAGTGATCTGGAAACATTTGATTACGATCATCTGTAACCAGAGGGTAGGAGTAAGCCACATCTTGAAGAAGGTAAACTGACATATGTGTTGAACCTACTGTGTGCCCCACATTTGGCCAGTCACCTCCTACAGAATGTTTCATTTAATTCCCCACCCCCAAACCATGATAGAGTTTACAGTTGAGAAAATTGAGACTCGGTGGGTAATTTGCCCCAAATCACAGTGATCATCCTGGGGGAGCCATGATTCAAATCCTGTGGTCTGGCTCCCAAATCTGCACGTGGTGATTCTTACCTACTTTCTTCCTGCCTGAGAAGGTACACGGAAAGTGGTTTCAGCAGCTGGAGAAAAAGTGAAGCAGCTCTGACTGCAGATTAATTTAGATAAGCTGGGTAAGAAAAAGGGAGCAAGAAATAAGGGTATGACAAAATGATCCAAGGAATTACAGGGTCAAATTAGATTTAGTGAGGCACTTGTTTTTTGTTTTCGATTTTTTGTTTGTTTTACAAAACTTCAAGATGGCAGTGATTATATGATCAGGACTGTTGGTACCTTTGACTTTGGCTCTAAGTTACCACATGCCCAAGTAAAGCTTCTGGTGGTTAAGGACATTTCAGAGGCTGAACAAAGTTTACTGAACAAAATTATTCTGAAAAATAAAGACCAAAAAATGGAGTATCGGAGGCTACAAAATCAAGCCAAGTTATCTGCCTCAGCTAAAACATTTACGACCAATGGAACAAGGACTGTGGTTCCCAACCCTGCACTAGGGAAACAGCTGGGCCCCTGAAGATAGGGACATAGGTTAGGTATGCTGAGGCACCTGACCTGGTTCTAAATGGGAGAATAGATGCTATCAAACACTTGATTAGAACAGAGTTTAAATTCGACATTCAGCAAATATTGGCTGCCTGAAATAAAGAGTGGCTTTGTCTGGGAGTTTGTAGAAAATACATCATCAGTAGGAGGCTAGGCTAGGATATGACTTAGCAAAACATGACAGTAGTCAAGAATATGGTACTAGGAAGGATGAACAAATAGATGGGGAAGACACTACTTTTTTTTATGTTTGCAGATTATGCAAGATGAAAAAGTTCTGAACATGGATGGTTGTGATGATTACACAAAATGTGAATTACTTATGTCAATATGATGTGCACTTAACAGTTAAAGTGGTAGTTATGTATTTTGAGCCACAATTTAAAAAGTTTAAAAAAGTTAGCTTACCTAACAAAGTGAAACAAGTAGGTGAATACACACACATTTTTAAAAAATAAGGGTTACTAGCAGCTGGATGAGTTACTGATGTTATTGCAAATGGCCTGAGAGAAGGTATCTGCAGCTTATACAGATTTCTGAATAACGGGATATAAATAGTTTAAAGAAATTCTTAACAGAGGTAGGCTTGTACAATTTGGAGCAAATCTAGTTTTCAGGAATACGTAGAAATTTCCAATTCTGCGTCCCACTACTTAAGGGATGGCATTCCATTCCTAAGGTCATGCCCACCCGAAAAGCCAACCACGCATTTTATCGGTCACCGTCGGCACCGCCTCGCTCACGCACCTGTGCTTTGCTGCCCAGAGCCTGCCCCGCCTACCAAACACGGTCCCTTAGTGACCAAGGGATGCCACAACGTCCCTTACAGAACAGGTAGGACCTTCGTATGCAGTACGGGCCCTGTCTCGTCTTCGATCGGGGCGGCTTGCTTGGGCTGAGTCCCGACTTTTCTAGTTAACCCACTCCCTCCACAGAACGGGAGCCCCATGCACCCCAGGTCTGCGCCCGGAGCTCTGCCCGCTCAGCCTTGTACACTGCGCAGGTTCGCGAGGCTGGGCGGAGGCCGCCGAGATGTCGCGAGACCCGCGGCCGGGCGGGAGTTCTCGGGTCGTGGAAGCCGGCGGCGAAGCGGGCGGTGCGATGGGGCGCTTCCGCAAAGATGGCGGCGGCTAGGGGCCCTGGCCTGGCGGCCTGGGGCAGGAGGCTGCGGCGTGGGCTCGCGGCCGGCGGGCGGGTGTTACCGGGCCCCCGCCCGTTGGCGGCAGCAGTGGCCGGGGTGGCCCTGGCAGGAGCAGGAGTGGCGTGGTACCACGGCCGCGTGAACGTCACGGCGCCCGCGGACTGCCTCAGCGTCCTAGCACAGGTATGGGACCGGGCCTTTCCGCCAGCCCCAACCAGGCTTCTCCAGCCTCAGGCGCCCTACGGGCGGGGGTGTGGAGCCGGCGGCCCGGCTGTCTCCGCGAGTCGAGGGAAGGGCGCACCGCGGGAGATGCGGCAGGTGGTCTGTGCTTCACAGCCGCCGCGCGCCCCGAGGGCGTTCGAGGCCTGGGACGAGACACTCAGCTTGTCCTGGGCGAGTCTGCGGACGCCGAACACCGGGGGTAAAACTGGGAATACTGTGGAGGGGATGAGTGTGGGCGTGTCCTAGTGCAACCCTAGGTTCGCGGCGCTCTCGCTACACTGTGCCCCTCCCCGTTTGCACACTGGTGCTCAGATCTGCAGGTAGAGTGTGTTTATTTACCCAACTCGGGCATACCTTTGTTAACCTGCTAACTAAAGCTTTTACTACAGGCTCATTCATTGTACAGAGCGTGAAGTCCGAATAGGTGACTTTTTTAATAATAAAAAGGACCATAAAAATTAACCGGTTGGTAATTTCCAGATTGTGATCAATTATAAGGAACATTATTACTTGATCATAAACCTTAATGCTTCAGTGGACTGTAAGTACTAAGCAAAAGACTTTTCTTCCAAAACCGGCCATGTTAAGGTAAAAGTCATCTTCCCTAGTTCGGTATAAAATTGCCACGTACATTTGAAAATTTGGTAAAGAATACTTTAAAAATATTTTACGTACGTCTTAAATTTAATAGGTTTTTGCCTGTGAATTTCTTTTGAAAATTAAAAGCATTTTATTCTTTTTCAGTTTAACTTTTTTTAATTATACCTATTGAAAAACTAAATTAATAGCCATATGCAACAAGAGAGGAAAACCGCCATTGTGAATTAAAATTAAGTATTGACAAGTGGTTCTTTTTACTTAACATTAAATTGAAATGCCACAGAGATAACTCTCCACCATCCTCCCTACATTTCTGATCACAGGTGGAAGGGTCTGTCTACTAATGTTTTATAGCATTTTTGTTTATCTGCCAAGCAGTTCAGTGTAGTATTCATCTTTAGTTTCGCTGTCTGTTTTCAACCCCTTAATTCAGGGATCCTGTTTAGGACCCTTAGGTCAATCTTCCCAGGCATATCACTTTAGCCACATAATGGTACCCTTCTTCAGAAACCAGTTAGTGCCTCATTCTGCCTACGGTACAATCCACATTTTAAAATTTCATCATTCAAAGCCCTATGTAGTCACATTTTGACCTATCACCACTCAGACCACCTTCCAGTCCTTCCCCAGACTGTGACTTCAATTCTTCTTCCTCAGCAGTTTGTAGGTTCCGATTTCAGGTCATCTGTCTTCACTGTTTTTTTTTGCAGACCCACTTCTAGGTTGTTGGTGTTTTTAATTCCTAACATGACACTAAAAACTACACTGGCATTGTATTCTGCCCCCAAGCCTTTGGTACTCAGCCTAGCTAAAATAATACAGAAACCATTTTAATATCAACTTCTTTACAAGGTCTGTTGACATAGCATTGCTTGGTCTCCTGTTGGACCAATTTAAAGCAGTTGTTCTTATCCTTTTACCACTACTGTAAACTTAAAGATGTCCACACATTCCTCTCAGCAACATGGCTGAATACAAGAATTGAAGGGCCTATAGTCTGAAAGCCCTCCGTGCACCTAAGTGAATATGATAACACTTCCCTAAGAGGGGGCCTGTTAACCCTCCACACCACTTTGGAGTCATGTGTGCATAGTTGGGAATTGCTGAGATAGATAACATACCATCTCTTGATACAAGTTTTTTTTTATGTATTAGTATAATTATTTACTTAGTATTGAAAGATGGTAAAAATCACCACACTAAGTGGTTCTTGTAAAAATGGTGGATTTGTATTAATTGAATTGTACACTTTAATGGTTCCCATTGTGACCTGCAGCTTGCTTTTGTGAAGATCAATCAGGAATTAAGGATAGAATTCAAGGTCATGAAATAGCAAATAAATTGGAATTTCCCTTCTTTCTTTCCTTTCATAATTGAAGTGCCTACTCTGTGCCAGGCAGTATGCAAGGAGTGGGAATTTGAGACACAGTTCAAGTGTTTATAGTTTCACGGAGGAGGGCAATTTTAACAGATTGGTAACTGTTATGATAGGGGTAAGTGCTGGATGCTATAGCAACTGAAGCGCACCTAACAGTGTCTTTCCTGAAGCAGTGATATATAAACTGACACCAGCAGGATGACTGGTAGCTTGCTAGAAAAAGAGAATGGGGAAAGTATTGCAGGCAAAGGGAATAACGTTGCAGAGGTCTGAAGGTAAGAGTTTGGAGTCAGAAGAATGTGAGCTGCAGAAGATGAGTTCACAACAGCGTGAGTGGTAGCAAGGAGTCAGATCATTAAGTGCTCCTTAAGCCATATGACAGAAATTTTTATCTTGAGGACAGCAGGGAGCCATTGTAGGGGACCTTAACCAGCATGGACCCCAAAAGATCCAAGCAGGTTTATTGACCTGTAATTTAACATTTTCTTCAATTATGAATTTAGGCAACAAATGATAATATATTAATAGTAACTGACTTTGTTATCAATAGAAATCTCAGATATTTTCCTATTACAGTTACAAAATCTCAAAGTATTGCCTCTTCAAAATCAGAGTACTTATTAAAACTCCCATAATACCATGTTCCCCGATGCATAAATACTTAACCTATATTACTAAATGGAAAATTTAGCTTTGACCTTTGGAAAGAGTATCAAGACTTCAGAGAAGTGAATGAATTGAAAATTGGAATTAGGGAGTTGTAAAAATTCAGGAGAGAGTTGGTATGGCTAAATTAGTAGATGAATTTGAAAGACATTTAGAAGATAAATTTGTAGAGTCTGAGTTGCGAAAGTCTTAAGTAAAATATAATGATTACAACTGGGCAACAAAATACTGCCTCCTACAGAGATCCTTAAAAAACTTGCTTTAGAGCAAGTCAGCATCTCAGTTTTATGTAAACGGCTTCTTCTGAAACATGAATATTGGAAAACTGTTCTAAGATTTTAGTATTACTTTCTTTACAGTATTATATGTGATTCTGACATAGTGAAATAAGATAAATGATAGAAAGGAGAAGACAAAAAATTCTATTCTAATTATTCTGCTATAAAGGATAGCTGTATTAATAAACTGTGATATAATAAAAAATATAAAGTTATTTCAATGATGAAAGCAGGAGCTAGAGAGTTTTAGAGTTGTGGTGGCAAAATTATTTTCTTTCTTCAGGAATTTTAGTAATAAAAGTTTTATAGCTATTGTATTTTGTATTTACAAACTAGAAATAATATATTGGTAAGACAGAACTGATGAAAACAAACAAATCTCCATGTCACTAAGTAAATTCTCAATGTTGAACTTTTCTGAACCATTGGTATTATAAGTCATTGTAATAATAAGGCCTAAAACTGAAAGAAAGGTAAAAAAAAAAGTAAAGAAAAAACCATAAAGCCAAAGTAAATTGCAATGTAGTTCATAGTTGACAACAGTGATAATATTTTATCTATTCTTACTCATTTGTTAATTGTGTGAATATTTCACTTATTTTCTATGTTTTTGTATTTTTCAGCTTATATTAGCTTTCAAATTATATGTGATATTGGATGCTATATATTCACCTGACTTCATAGTAGGATTTGTTTTTGGCTTCCAGGCTGTAAGACAATAAATTTCTGTTGTTTAAACCACTCAGTTTGTGGTACTTTGTTATAGCATCTGTTGGAAACTAATACAGTCAGTATTTGGTGTTGGGTCTATGAGCAGTGTTTTTTAGCTGTGTTTGATCAGACACTTTTTCAGATCCAGAAGAATATCAAATGGGCAGCCTTTGAGAGTAAATGAAATTACTTTCTTATGTAATTGTGATTATGATTTACTTAAAATTTTAATGATTTTTCATCTAATCTTTATTGACATTTGATAGATGTTTTTGTCTTGATGTTGTAATTTGCTTGCTTTTATTTAATAAAAAAATTAGAGGAAAAACCACTTTTAAGATGGATCCATGTAAGTATATTACATACATGATAAAATGCCTTACATATGAATATATCAGAAGTATATATGTATTGGTGTGATTTTGTGTTTATATCCCATATAGTGAACTTGAGTATTTCTAAATTAATTCTTTGCCTTTTAATCCTACCCTATGTTAGATTATGATTGAGCATTTTTAATTTACTTAAGGCAGACTGCAGCAATATTAGATGTCCTATTAGAAACTTGCATTACAAAAACAGCATTAGCTGTTACAAACTTTCTAATGTTTTATTCACAGAACAGTCTAGTTTTTCATGCCTTTAATTTTAACATTTTGACATCCATAATAATGATCAGTTTCTGTTTTCATCAATTCCTGCTAATCAGTAGCAATTCCCTCCTTCTGGCCATCCTTATTATATCCATTCTTTAACTTTTCATAATATTTTGGTTTCTGTAATTAACTGGCATTTGCATTTTCTTAGTGTATCTAATACCTAGTCTTGCTAACATTATTAACCTTTAAGCTCAAAAAATAAAAAAAAACATCCATAGCATTTTGCCAAATATTTAAATATTGTTTGTAAAAATATAAAACTCCTTATTAAAATGGAATTAGTATATCATAGAACTCCAGCAAGTATATTTCATTCATTCTAGGACACCTTTTTTTTTCTTTTTTACATTTCAACATACCTGAAGTCAGGATACATTTTAGAGTCAGTGGTGTCTTACATTCTATTCCCTTTTGTCCAGGTGGCAGTCATGACTTAGTTGTCATTGCCTGAAAATGTGAGAATTTGGCCATATTTTCATTGCTTAAATTGGGATACATTCATTGTTTGACAAAACCTTAGTCTTTAGGAGAAGAGAAACCACAAGCATAGAGAAACTTCTCAAAGAAATATGAAAGGAGAAGGGTTTCCCTTGGATCAGAAAGTGATTTCCCCAGTACTCAGCACAGGAGAAAGAAAGGCAGTGTAGACTAGGAGTGTTCAGGAGAAGATGCTACTTTGTCACTGTGCCCAAATCATGGTAGGTAAGCTAACATAGTTTGAGGGTTAATGAATAGCATTAGGAGTCTTCCTAAACAGATACAGAGACTTAGAAGTCTTAAATCTTATATTTTGCTTATTTTTTTAACCTACCTAGAATTTGGATTTGAGGCTTTTGTCAAGGAAAAAAGCTAGCAGAATACTATATTCCACTTACCGTCTTCACATTATAAAGCTTAGTTGAAATGTTCAGATTAACTTTTGTGTGGTCACTTCTATAGTTAATTCTGTAATTAAAAAGGTATTATAGAACTTCCGGGAAGATGGAGGTGTGAGCAGGGCGGCGGAAATCTCCTCCCCAAACCAAATATATTTATGAAAATACAACAAATACAACTATTCCTAAAAGAGAGACCAGAAGATATAGACAGCACCCAGCCTGCAGCTACACCTGAGAGGACTTGGCACCCCGCGAAGCAGGTAAGATACAGAGCTGTGTCCCGGCGGGACCCGAGCACTTGCCCACCCCAGCGCACCGGCGGGAGGAGAGGATTCAGAGTGGAGAGGGAGTGGAAGCACAGGCCCGCCAAATAACCAGTCCTGGTGATCTGCGTCGGGAGCACTGACTTCGCACAGTGTAATGGAGATTGGAGAGGCAGAGGTGCAGGATCCAAGACGGCAGGTCCACTCAGCCGGTTCCCCGGGACAAAAGAAAAGCGCGCATTTTTTTAGGGGTCTTAAAGTGATGGGCCCAAAGGAGGAGCAGGATCGTCCCAGCGCACTCAGCCAAGCAGGCTTGGAGCCCTGGGGAATTTCGGTCCCCTTGGAAAGCGGCTGAGAAAACCAGCTGCACTGAGACTTCCCACAGAAATCAGCTGCCTCCCATTCATTCCCTCCCTGGCCATAGTCACAAAGGGCCTGGCGGAGCAGCGTGGCTGCGGAATAGTGGAGCAGCAGCGCCACCTGCAGGATCTTCACAGAAACTACACCCGGCAGGCGTTTCCTTGGTTTTTTTTTTTTTTTTTCCCTCTATCGCCATGAAAAGACAGAGGAATATGGTACAAACAGAACTTACCCAGACAACCCCAGACCAGACAATCCCAGAGAGGGAGCCTGATGTGATGGACAACCACAATCTTCCTGAAAAAGAATTCAGAATAAAAGTCATAACCATACTGATGGATCTACAGAGAAATATGCAAGAGCTAAGGGAGGAAGTGAGGGGAGTGAGGAAAGACAATGTAGAGATGAGACAAGCCACGGACAGGCTTAGCAGCAGACTGGATGAGATGCAAGAGACTGTTAATGGAATAGAAATCAGAGAACAGGAATACAGAGAAGCTGAGGCAGAGAGAGATAAAAGAATCTCTAGGAATGAATTTTAAGAAAACTGTGTGACCAATCCAAACGGAACAATATTCGCATTATAGGAGTACCAGAGGAAGAAGAGAAAGAAAAAGGGATAGAAAGTGTCTTTGAAGAAATATTGCTGAAAACTTCCCCAAGCTGGGGAAGGAAATAGTCTCTCAAACCATGGAAGCCTACAGATCTCCCAATACAAGGGACCAAAGGAAGACAACACCAAGACACATAATAATTAAAATGGCAAAGATCAAAGATAAGGACAGAGTATTAAAGGCAGCTAGAGAGAGAAAAAAATACCTACAAAGGAAAATTCATCAGACTATCAGACTTCTCAACAGAAACCTCACAGGCCAGAAGAGAATGGCATGACATATTTAATGTAATGAAACAGAATGGCCTCAAACCAAGAATATTGTATCCAGCACAATTCTCATTTAAATTTTAGGGAGGGATTAAACGATTTCCAGACAAGCAAAAGTTGAGGGAATTTGCCTCCCATAAATCACCTCTTCAGGATATCTTAAAGGGACTGCTCTAGATGGAAACACTCCTAAGGCTAAAAAGAGGTCAACAGAGAAAATAAAATCATAGCAAAGAAAGCAGACCATCCAAAACTAACTAAAGGCAAAGAATAAAACACCTAGTATATAAAGAATGAAGGAGGAAGAATAAGAAGGGAGAGAAATAAAGAAACATCAGACTGTGTTTACAATAACTTAACAAGAAAGTTAAGTTAGATTGTTAAATAGTAGAGAAGCTACCCTTGAACCTTTGGTAACCATGAATCTAAAGCCAGCAATGGCAATAAGTACATATCTATCGATAATCCCCTAAATGTAAATGGACTGAATGCACCAATCAAAAGACACAGAGTTACTGAATGGATAAAAAGGCAAGAACCATCTTTATGCTGCTTACGGGAGACTCACCTCAAACCCAAAGATATACACAGACTAAAGATGAAGGGATGGAAAAAGATATTTCATGCAAACAACAAGGAGAAAAAAGCAGGTGTTGCAGTACTTGTATCAGACAAAATAGACTTCAAAAAGAAGAAAGTAGCAAGAGATAAAGAAGGATATTACATAATGATAAGGGGTCAATCCAACAAGAGGATATAACCATTTTAAATATATATGCACGCAACAGAGAAGCACCGGCATATGTGAAACAAATACTAACAGAATTAAAGGAGGAAATAGATAGCAATGCATTCATTTTAGGTGACTTCAACACACCACTCACTCCAAAGGACAGATCAACCAGACAGAGAATAAATAAAGACACAGAGGCACTGAACAACACACTAGAACAGATGGACCTAACAGACAGCTACAGAACTCTACACCCAAAAGCAACAGAATACACATTCTTCTCAAGTGCACATGGAACATTTTCCAGAATAGACCACATACTAGGCCACAAAAAGAACCTCAGTAAAATCGAAAATATTGAAATTCTACCAACCAACTTCTCAGATCATAAAGGTATTAAACTAGAATTAAACTTTAGAAAGAAAACAAAAGGGCTCACAAATACATGGAGACTTAACAACACTCTCCTAATTAATCAATGGGTTAACGACCAAATCAAAACAGAAATCAAAGAGTATGTGGAGACAAATAACAACAACACAAAGCCACAGCTTCTGTGGGATGCAGCAAAGGCAGTTCTAAGAGGAAAGTATATTGCAATCCAGGCCTATCTAAAGAAAGAACATTCCCAAATGAATAGTCTAAAGACACAATTACTGAAATTGGAAAAAGAAGAACAAATGAGGCCCAAAGTCACCAGAAGGAGGGACATAATAAAGATCAGAGAAGAAATGAATAAAATTGAGAAGAATAAAACAATAGAAAAAATCAATGAAACCAAGAGCTGGTTCTTTGAAAAAATAAACAAAATAGATAAACCCCTAGCCAGACTCATTAAGAGAAAAAGAGAATCTACACACATAAACAGAATCAGAAATGAGAAAGGAAAAATCATGACGGATCCCACAGAAATACAAAGAATTATAAGATAATACTATGAGAATCTATATGCTAGCAAGCTGGAAAACCTAGAAGAAATGGACAACTCTTTAGAAAAATACAACCTTCCAAAACTGACAAAACAAGAAACAGAAAAACTAAACAGACCAGTCACCAGCAACGAAATTGAAGTGGTAAACAAAAAACTACCCAAGAACAAAACCCCCGGACCAGATGGGTTCACTTCTGAATTCTACCACACATACAGAGAAGAAATAACACCCACTCTCCTTAAAGTTTTTCAAAAAATAGAAGAGGAGGGAATACTTCCAAACTCATTCTATGAAGCCAGCATCACTCTAATATCAAAACCACGTAAAGACTTGACCAAAAAGGAAAATTACAGACCAATATCCCTGATGAATGTAGATGCAAAAATACTCAACAAAATATTAGCAAACCAAATTGAAAAATATATCAAGAGTATCATACACCATGATCAAGTGGGATTCATCCCAGGGATGCAAGGATGGTACAACATTCGAAAATCCATCAACATCATCCACCACATCAACAAAAAGAAGAACAAAAACCACATGATCATCTCCATAGATGCTGAAAAAGCATTTGACAAAATTCAGCATCCATTCATGATTCAAACTCTTAACAAAATGGGTACAGACGGAAGTACCTCAATATCATAAAGGCCTTATATGACAAACCCACAGCTAACATCATACTTAATAGCGAGAAGCTGAAAGCTTTTCATCTAAGATTGGGAACAAGACAGGGATGCCCACTCTCTCCACTGTTATTCAACATAGTACTGGAGGTCCTAGCTACCGCAATCAGACAAAACAAAGATACAAGGCATCCACATCGGTAAAGAAGAAATCAAATTGTCACTATTTGCAGATGATATGATATTGTACAAAAAAACCCTAAAGACTGCACTCCTAAACTACTAGAACTAATATCTAATTCAGCAAAGTTGCAGGATACAAAATTAACACACAGGAATCTGTTGCTGTCCTATACACTAACGATGAACTAACAGAAAGAGAAATCAGAAAAACAATTCCATTCACAATTGCATCAAAAAGACTAAAATACCTAGGAATAAATCTAACGAAGGAAGTGAAAGACCTGTACTCTGAAAACTACAAGACACCCCTAAGAGAAATTAAAGAGGACACTAACAAATGGAAATTCATCCCATGCTCTCCGCTAGAAGAACAAATATTGTCAAAATGGCTATAGTACCTAAAGCAATCTACAGATTCAACGCAATCCCTATGAAACTACCAACAGCTTTCTTCAATGAACTGGAACAAATAATTCTAAAATTCATATGGAACCACAAGAGACCCTGAATAGCCAAAGAAATCCTGAGAAGGAAGAATAAAACGGGGGAATTATGCTCCCTGACTTCAAGCTCTACTACAAAG
>JAVSCE010006246.1:0-54867 GCA_032199065.1 Smutsia gigantea
AGTGGTGGTTTATGAGAGGCAAACTCTCTCAACTTTCATTTGTCTGGAAATTGTTTAATCCCTCCATCATATTTAAATGATAATGGTGCTGGATACAATATTCTTGGTTCGAGGCCCTTCTGTTTCATAACGTTAAATATATCATGCCATTGTCTTCTGGCCTGTAAGGCTTCTGTTGAGAAGTCTGATGATAGTCTGATGGGTTTTCCTTTGTAGGTGATCTTTTTTCTCTCTCTAGCTGCCTTTAATACCCTGTCTTTATCTTTGATCTTTGCCATCTAATTATTGTCTTCCTTGGGTCCCTTGTGTTGGGAAGTCTGGGCTTCTGTGGACTACGAGACTATTTCCTTCCCCAACATGGGGAAGTTTTCAGCAATTATTTCTTCAAAGACACTTTCTATCCCTTTTTCTCTCTCTTCTTCCTCTGGTACTCCTATAATGCGAATATTGTTCCGTTTGGATTGGTCACACAGTTCTCTTAATATTCTTTCATTCCTAGAAATCCTTTATCTCTCTCTGCCTCAGCTGCTCTGTACTCCTGTTCTCTGTTTTCTATTCCATTAACAGTCTCTTGCATCTCATCCATTCTGCTGTTAAGCCCGTCGATCGCTTGTCTGATTTCTGTATTGTCTTTCCTCAGTTCCCTCACCTCCTCCCTCAGCTCTTGCACATTTCTCTGTAGGTCCATCAGCATGGTTATGACTTTTATTCTAAATTCTTTTTCAGGGAGGCTGTGCATTTCCATCCCTTCAGACTCCCTCTCTGGCGTTGTCTGGTTGATTTTGGTCTGAACCATATTCCTCTGTCTTTTCATGACTGTATAATTTGGTCACTGATAGTTGCCACGTATGTCAGCTGGGCTCTTTAAGACTTTAAAAAGAGAAGAAAAAAAAAAGAAAGAGAAAAAAGAAAAAAAAGAAAGAAAAGAAAAAACAAAAACAAAACAAAAAACAAAACAAAACAAAAAAAACAAAAAAATGCCCACCGTACGTAGATTCTGTGGGAATGCTCTAGGTGGCGCTATTGCCCCACTATTCAACAGCTGTGACTGTGCCGCTCCGCAGGGCCCTTTATCGCTCTGGCAGGGGTGGGAACGAATAGGAGGCTGCTGATCTCAGTGAGAAGTGTTAAGTATGGCTACGCTTCCTCAGTCGCCAGCTAAGGCGTCTGAAACTCCCCAGGACTCCCAGCCTGCTGGGCTGAGTGTGCTGGGGCGATCCGGCTCCTCCGCTGGGCTCCTGTCTCTTTAAGACCGCTGAAGAAAGCGCGCGCTTTTTTTTTTTCCTTCCCGGGAGCCGGCTGCAAGCACCCTGGCGCGTTCCCCGCTCAGATCCTGCCCCTCTGTCTCTCCAATCTCCGCTGCACTGCGCAATGTGGGTCAGCGCTCCCCGCGCAGATCACCGGGGCTGGCTACTTCGCGGGGTGCACTTCCACTCCCTCCCGGCTCTGAGTCCTCTCCTCCCGCCGGTGCGCTGGGGTGGGGGAGGGCTCGGGTCCCGCCGGGTCGCGGCTCCGTATCTTACCCGCCTCTTGGGGTGCCGAGTCCTCTCGGGTGTAGCTGCACGCTGTGCGCTTTCCTGTGTATTCTCGTCTCTCTTTTAGGAATAGATGTATTTTCGGTGTTTTCGTAGATAAATATAGTGTTGGGAGGAGATTTCTGCCGCCCTGCTCACACCGCCATCTTCCCGGAAGTCTCCACTCTCCTGTTTCTTACCTGTGTGCTTTTCATTTAGTAGTTCTTGAAAGAGACTAGATATCTCACTGTTCTCCTGTTCCCTGTGCATTCAGGAGGCAGGTGATTGGAGGAGTTTGTGAAATAGTTCTCTAGACCTTTCTGGAATGTCCTTTCTCTCCTCACGTGAGCCTGGAGCTACGATTCTAGAAATGCCACAGCACGTCCCGTTCCTTTCCATGTAAACTGATTCATCCTGCGGCAAAGTCCACAGAAGGTGTGAAGTGGAAAACGAAGAAATTATCTGCTTTCCAATACCCAAGGGTAGAGGAGGCAGAGAACAGGTATTCCTCTTGGCCAAGAGAGAAGCAGAGAAGAAGAACGTGTTGATGGTGGCCCCCACGCATGGCCGTACCCTGGCGCGGCAACCTCCAGGAGGTTTAAGGCTAGAGAAGAATCGTTTTTGTCTTTGTGTTCTGCCCTCCAGACCTGCTGGACAGCAGACCTGCTTCCAGACCCCCACCTGGGTTCTCCTGGGCTGGGGCTGTGAGCCCACAGTTCTTTGGGGTGGCATCTGGCCTCTTGAACGTGAGGCAGTGCCTTGCACTTTGAAACTAGTGAGGAAGCCCTGATGACCTCCGACTTGCCTTTCGGGTCAGTCTTTGTGTTGACAAAGAGAGCGAGTTTGCGGCCAAGTAGCTCAGTGGTCCTGTCTTGTAAAGTCCATCCTTTCTTTCTTTTCTCTACCCTTTCCGTTCAGGTCAGACTGACAGTTTTCCTCTTGGTGTAGCTGATTGAAGTCTGTAGTTGACACCCTACTCACCAAACAGCACCTTGGCCACTCCCTTCGTGTTCTCCTGCACACACTTCCTCATGTTTCTGCAATGCCTTACGCTGAGAATTTCCAAATCTTGATGTTGCTCTTTGCTTCATAACTATCTTCAAATTATTTCCCTCATCACATTTAACCAGTAGCAGTTGGAGAAAACAACCTCTACTTAAAGCCTCAGCTTAGAAATCTCCTCAGCTGAATATGCCATTTCATTGCTTATAATTTCTGTCTTCTGCAGAACTCTAGAGCATGAACACGAGGCAGCCCAGTTCTTTGCCACTGTGTAGCAAGTCTTGCCTTTCCTGCATTGTACAATAAAATAATTCTCATTTCCTTCTATGAGTTCATCAGAATGGACTTTACCGTATTACTACCGCTATTTGATACACGATTACATGCGTATTCTCTAAGAAGAGGGATGCTTTCTCTACACCTCTCTTCATTCCTCTCTGAGCCATCTCCAGGATCACATTTAACTTTGCCTTCATAAGCCTCACCTTAAAGCATGCACCTCAAAACGTCCAGTCTTTACCCATGACCCCGTTTAAAGCTGCCTGCACATTTTCAACATTTGTTCGAGCAGCACCCACTTGTCGGTACCAATTTCTGTCTTAGTCAGTTCATAACGTTACGGCAAAATACCGAAAGCTGGGTGGCTTGTGACATTTGTTACATTTGTTTCTCACCATCCAAGACAGGGCGCCAGCAGGGCCAGAGGAGGATCCACCTCGTAACTGAGGCTGCTGACTGCTCGTGTCTTCTCGAGGGAGAGCGAGAGAGAGAGCGCTCGTGCTCTGTCCCCTTGTGTGATGGCACTGCTGCTGTCTAGGAGGGCTCCATCCTCACGCCTCCTCGCCTCCCAGATGTTCTGACATTTGATTTCAACATGTGAATTTAGGGGGATACACATGTACTTCCTTAATTGTGTATGCAAATTCCCTTTTTAGTTTTCAAGGAACAGCTCTACTGCTTCCCATTGCGGCTGCATTTTACTTTATTTCGAGATTAAAGAAGAATTACTATTTGTTGACATCCTTCTCAGTATTTCTTTCCTGTTTTTTTTTTAAAATAGCAACCATCCTCATACGTGTGAAATGAGAGATTTCTTTGTGGCTATGGAATTTATATCTCCTTACTGGCCAGTGACATTGAACATCATTTCCTGTGTATGTTTGCCATCTGTAAGTCGTGTAGAGAAGTGTCTGTAGGTCGTTTGTCTTCAAATTAGAATCATTGGGGGTTTGTTTTGATTGAGTTGTAGGAGTCTGTGGTATTGTGATTTATAATAGGAAATATATATTTGGTCCCCATCACCTTTTCTGCTCAAAACTCCTATGGGAACATCTCTTGTTAATATATTTGTTCTTTGTCCTCAGTTGCTAAAATTCTTTCAGTCGTGAAGGTGAAATGGGTGTCTTAGTCATAACAAGTCCCTTTCAGACACATATGAATTTGGTAATGAGGTGCATTTTTGGAAATCTCCTAAGGATGGTGGACTGCTTGCCAGGGAGCCAACCCTATGGCTACAGGGATCTTTTGCTCCCACCCCCTGACTTCCTGGGACTAGAGGGAGAGGCTGGACATTGAGTCCAGTCAACAATGGCCAACGATTTAATGAATTATGCCTATATGCTGAAGCCTCCATAACAACCCAAAAAGACAGTTTGGAGAGATTGTGCATTGGTCAACACCTAGAGATTTGGGGAGTGGGGTGTGCTGGGAGAGGTCATGGACAGTCCACAGCCTTTGCCCCTATTGTGACCTATGTGTCTCTTTCATGTGGCCTTTCTTGACTTCCCTGAGGGACTGGTAATTTAGTAAGTAACACGTTTCTGTGAATTCTAAGAAATAATTTAGCCAAAGGAAGAGGTTCATTTCAACCTCTACTGTATAGCTGTTTGGTCAGAAGTCCAGGAGTGACACTTAGATGTGATTTGAATTAGAAGGTGGCCTGGGTCAGGGCAGTCTTTTCCGACTAAGCCTTTCCTTAACTTGTCGCATCTGACACTGTCTCCAGGTAGTGTCAAAATTGAGTTGAATTGTCAGAATTGAGTTGAACTGTAGGATACCCAGGTGTTGTCAGAGCATTGCTTGTTGGTGTGGGAATCTCCCCCCACCCACGGTGGAGAGATCAGACCGTTTCAGCATTCTGTATATATTCTCAATATTACCCTCTACACGATTTGTAAAATTTTCTCCCATCCCGTATATTACCGTTATTTAACTCTATTGATTGTGTCCTTTAATGTGCTCTACTTTCTAATTTTGATGTAGTTCTACTTACATGGTTTTACTTTGTTGGGTGTTCTTTATGTATTTGACAAATATTTGCTGAGTCCAATATCATGAAGCTTTTCCCATTTTCTTCAGGAATTTTATATTTTTAGCTCTCCAGTCTAGGAAGTTGATACATTTTGAGTTTATTTTTGTATGTGGTGTGAGGTAATAATATAGCTTCATTCTTTTGCCCGTAGATATACAGTATTCACAACACCTTTGTAGAATAGCCTGTTTTTCCCCCTCTGAGTGCCCTTCACAACCCTGGGGAACATCAGTTTATCACATGTAGAAGAGTTTGTTTCTGATGTGTCTGTTCTGTTCCACTGGTCTCTCTACCTTGTCTTTATGCTAGTACCATGTTGTTTTGATTCGTCTTTCTAATACTTTTGGAACTAAGGAAGTATGAGAACCCCGACTTTGTTCTTTTCAAGGTTATGTTTGCTATTCAGGGTCCCTTGAAATTTCATACAGATCGAGATGGATGGATGCATTTCTTCAAAAGGTGCTCTTGGGATTTTGCAGGGATTGCATTGTATCTGTTCAGCTTTTTAGGTAGTGTGACGTCCTGACAATTTTGAGTCTTCCATCCGTGAACTTGGGATATGTTTGCTTATTTGTCTTCTCTAATTGCTTTCAGTCATGTTTTCAGTTTACAGTGTACAACTCTTCCCTTCTTAGGCTAAGGTTATGCCAGAGTATCTTATCCTTTTCAGTGGTATTGGAAATGGAATTATTTCTTCATTTCTTTTTGGATTATTCATAGTGCATATATAGAAACAATTTATTTTTCCATGTTTATATCTTGAGCCTTTTTTAACTCATCCATTACTTTCTGCAGGGTTTATTTTTCTTTTTTTTTTCTTTTGGTGTGGAATCTTCAGAGTTTTCTCTGTTTCCATTCATGTCAGCTGTGAACAGAGATAATTTGCTTCCCCTCTTTCTGTTTGGCTAAGTTTTGTTTCCTTGTCTTGATTATTTCTCTGGTTAGGACTTGTGGTACTGTTTTCTAGAAATAGGGCAGGCAACATTGTCTTGTTCTTGATGTTGGAGAAAAGTTTTCACTCTGTCATCATTTAGTATGATGTTAGCTGCAAGCTCTTCATGTGTGACTTTTATTATATTGGGTTGTTATTTTTTTTCTGTTCTTAGTTGACTGTGTGTTTTCATCAAAAGGAATATCTGCTGACTTATTCATGAATTTAAATGAATGATCATGGGTGAGTTTTACTCATTCTGTTAATAGGGAGTATTACGTGGAATGATTTTCATATGTCGAAATATCTTTGCTTGCCAGGAATATATGCCTTCTGGTCATGGTGTACAGTCCTTTTTATGTGCAGTTAAATATGGTTTACAGTTGTTTTGTTGTTGATTTTTACACCATTATTCATCAGACATAGTAGAGTCTTCTCTTGGGTTTTATTACTAATCTTGCTAACGCTTTCTCAATTTTGTCAGTTTTTTCATGTTACCAGCACTTGATTTACTGGAAGTTGTTATGACCTTTCATACATTTGTTTGTCTCACTGTTTTGGGAGTAGTCATTTGAGAGCTGCAGCTTTTGATCTGGTTTCATGTAGATTCCAAAAGAATTTCTTGTTTGTATACTGTTGTTAATGTAGTGTCTCCTTGGAGTAGTGAGTCCCTGGAGGTTACCGCTCTCCTTTCTTGATGGCCATGTGTTTTTCATTAAAGAGATTGTGTTAAGAGACTGAGGATATGAGTTTAAGTATTTACAGAAGCCCAGCAAAAAGGACACCATGTTCTTTTCTTTATTTGTTTGTTTTATTTTTTTAATTTTGGTATTGTTAATGTACACTCACTAGAACAACATGCTGGCTTTGCTTCCCAAATGAACTCTGCCCACCAAGCGAGGAGATGAATTTTGTTTTATCGGTGGCAAGATTTTATTGTCTTATGAATGTGTGTGTACAGAATAAACTCATCCATCATTTTTGATGGGTGTTTCTTGATTTTTCTTCCCTAGTCCTGCTGAAAACATGGTCATATCTCCTAGAATATCTCTATATGTTTCTCCTGAATATATTCTTAGAAGTGCAGAGCTCATGGGATATTCGTCTTAAAAAATTTTATAGCAAATGTTGCAACAGACAGAATCTTTCTCCATGCAACATGACACATTGTCCCTTTTAAATCTCTTCCATTTTTTCCCATGCTTAGCAATTCCAAAAGTTAGAACCGGTATAGTATTCTGCTTGTTATTAAAACCGTTCTTTTCTAAAAAAAATGGTATTTTAGTTGCCCTTGTATAATTACATTTCTACGGATGTGCATGCAGAAGCTCTGCTCTCACATGTCCCTTGTCCCTCTCCTGCTCTCTGGCCCTGCCCAGTGCAGACCTTTCTTCACGTGGTAGCTTGATCAGGGTCAAATACACTGCTGCTTCCTAACACATAAGATTGTACTCCTGAGTTCCGAGTTTCCACAGCACTTCTTTTACCCTCTCTCCTCGACAGTACAGTAAATACACTGTAAAAATGCCCCCTCCTTATCCACTGAAAAACTTTCTCGGGACATGATGTAATTGGGTGTATGCACAAGGGTTATGTCTCAGAAACCATTCGTAGGAGGGATGGCTGAGTAATGATGTTACTGACACAGCTCAACTCTTGTATTTCTTCCTAAACTGGTGGTATTTGTTGTGATCATTTGTAAGCTGTCCTGCCTGGGTTGGCAGTCATTCTTAAGAAAGTATTTCAGTAGGTCCAGGATTGAACCCTGTTTTTCTCACTGTAGGATGTTTACCACGAGTTGGCATGTGATTTGTGGTCAGGGTGGATAAACACCATTTGAGAGCTAAAGTGTTTGTGTTATGTGAGTGTTTCTCTCATACAGTGTTTGAATGTAGGCCTTATAAACTTGAATTATGTTTGATCACTCTTTAGTGAATCATCCTGTCCTTTTACGGTTCCCCAGAATTTGAATATCAAATGTGGTTTGGGATATTTCAGAATCTGTTTAGTATATTACTTTTCATGTAATATTATGTTTTCAGCATAAAACATTAATTTACAAACTAAGTAATGGGATACCTATGGTCTTTTATATCTTACAGATATTTCTTCTTCCCATGTGATCAGGAATGTACAACCAAAGGATGATGGTAATACAAGAATATTCCAGACACTGATGTTGGGGAGACATGTAAGCCATGAAGTCAAAGATTTGCACTTTAGGGAAATTCAGGAAAATCCTCATGACATTGAGTGTCTCTGCAAAGATGACAAAAGAAATCACAAAGGAATGTCTACAATCCATAAAAACCATCTCCGTGATAGAAGAGATCAACCTAGTCGAAAGGATGAAAGAACCAAGCCTGTTGACAATTGGCTTGCAGTCAGCTGTTGCAATGAACTGTCTGTATTTCAAACTGAAGGGAAAATTCATGAGTGTAATGAAGTTAAGTCTCTCACCAGTATTTCCTCATTTTCACCACTTCAAAGAATCCGTCCTAGTGTCCAAACCAACAATATTAAAAAATCCGGCAGTGACGTTGTGCATCCTTCACGACAGACATTGGAGCAGAGAGCACATAAGAGAGCAACTTACAAATATCGAGACTGTGGCAAAACCTCTAATCAGTGTGCACAGCTGGCTAGACATGATCTAATCCATACTGGAGAGCAAGCACGTCAATGTGACATATGTGACAAAGTCTTCACTCAGAATTCAAAGCTTGCAAGTTATCAGAGAATTCATACTGGAGAGAAACATTACATTTGTAATGAGTGTGACAAGAGTTTCATTCAGAATTCATCATACCTTGCAAATCATAGAATCCCTGCTGGAGAGAAACCTTACATATATAGTGAGTGGAAACAGGCCTTTAGTATGCCTTCAAACTTAACAAACCATCAAGTGATCCATACTGGAGAGAAACCTTACAGATGTAATGAATGCAAGAAAGCTTTTATCCAAAGTTCCAAACTTGTAAAACATCAGAGAATTCATAGTGGAGAGAAACCACACAGAAGTAATGAGTGTAGTAAAGTTTTTATCCAAAGCTCAAGCCTGGTTGACCATCAGAGAAATCATACTCGAAAAACCACAAGCAAATGTAATGAGTATGGCAAAGCTTTTATTGTGCATTCAAGCCTTAGAAACCAACAGTTAATTGTTAGTGGAAGTAATCCATACCAACGGAATGAGTGTGGTAATAGTTGTATCAGGCATTTACACCTTAGGATTCCTGAGAAAACTCATGTAAAGAAACCTTTCAAATGTAGTGAGTGTTGTAAAGCCTTCACTCACGCCTCACACCTCACTGCACATCAGATAAACCATACTGGAGAGAAACCATATAAATGTGACATATGTGGGAAAGCCTTCCCTAAAAACCATACCTTGCAAACCATTGGAGAACTCATAGTCCCGAGAAAACATACAAATGTAAGGAGTGTGGTAGAGCCTTTACTCTGAGATCAACCCTAACTAAGCATCAGGTCATCCATACTGGAGAGAAACCTTACAAATGCAATGTGTGTGGCAGAGCCTTTAGTTTGAGAGCTACCCTAACTAGGCATCAGGTAATCCATACTGGAATAAGACCTTAGAAATGTATCAAGTGTGGCAAAGCCTTCCGTCAAAGCTCCCAACTTAAATTGCAGTAGAATCCATACCGGAGAGAAACCTTTCAAATGTAATGAGCGTGGCAAAGCCTTTACTCAAGGCTCACACCTTACCAATCATCTGACAACTCATAGTGGAAAAAGACCTTTCAAAAGTAATGAGTGTGGCAGAACCTTTACTCTGAGATCAACCCTAACTAAGCATCAGGTCATTCATACTGGAGAGAGACCGCACAAATGTAATGAGTGTGGTAGAGCCTTAGTTTGAGATCAACCCTAACTGTGCATCAGGTAATACACACTGGAGAGAGACCTTACAAATGCCCTGAATGTGGCAAAGCCTTTACTCAAGCCTCACATGTCACTAGACATCAGGTAGTCCATACTGGAGAAAGATCTTTCAAATGTAGTAAGTGTGGCAAAGTGTTCCGTGAGAAGTCACACCTTTCATGTCATTGGAGGATTCATACTGGAGAAAAACCTTACAAATGCCCTGAGTGTGCTTAAGCCTTTACTCAAGGCTCACACCTCACTGCACATATGATAATCCATACCAGAAAGAACTTTACAAATGCCACTGAATATGACAAGGCTTTTAGTGTTACCTTAAATTAAGGCTTCACCAAATAGTTAATATGGGGACGTTTCACCTTATTGTTCACTCTTGAGTAGATGAAAGATTATCCAGCTGCTCACCTGTAGAACGGTATGGCTGCATTTCCTTTATGAGTGTTTAATTTGCTTTATTAAACTACCCTTTGCTTTTTTACCTGCTTGACTTGGTGGTGAAGTATTTCTCAATAAGAGTCTTGAACACTCCTGCAGGTTTGAGGTGTTACCTAGCATGCAAGGAGATTTCCCCAAATTGGATTGCCTGACTACCTTTTTGTGACCATGAAGGGACTTTTAACATGGTATTTACTAGTGGTGTAGTCACATTAATCAATTGAGTAACATATCCTGGATAAAGAACAGGCCTGTGGAACATAATCGAACCAAGATGTCATCTCTGATGGATAAAGAATATCAAGATTAAACATGGTGTCCTAGACGACACTGTTCTTCAGAGAGAACTCCAAAGCAATGAGTATATGTACCATGTCTTATACCAACCCATACTCAAAAGGATGTATAAAAAACCCAGTCCCTAAGACATGTAAATGCACATCTTCTCTCTCCTCTGAGGTTGCCTGGATGCCGAGTGTGTACTTTGCATTTAAACAAGGCCTTTGCTTGAAAAAAATACACGTCCTAGACAAACGACACAAATATAATTCATGTTGTAAGGACTTGATCCATTGTTCATAAGTCGGCGGACACACGAGCAATAACTTACAAATGCAGTGAGCATGGCAAAGCCATTTCCTTGAGTTCAATATCTATTCAACAACAGGGAAACCATATAAATTTATGTGGCAGAGGCTTTATGGAGGCCACACCATTAGTAGATGTTATAATATATATGATTGAGGGAAACCACAGACTACACTGTAGTTGCTCAGGCTTTTACCTAGAGATCAAAATGGGATCATCAGAGGGTTTGTATTTTAGAGCAAACCTTGCAAATGCTGTGGATGGGGTAAGGCTTTTCCTCAAGTGTCCACACCTTTGGAGGATTGAAACAATTTGTGACGGAGGGAAACCACACACACACTGATCGTGGAACTGCCTTTAAGAGATCAAGAATCAGAATTCAATCAATTGATACTGGAGAGAATACTTGCAAATACAATGAATTTGGTAAACTTTAAGCAGTTCGCACAACAATCTGTGTTTGAAGACCAGGGTATGGACTGCTATGTAATGAGTCATATGAAATACACATTTGGCCACTCATATGAACAAATACCTATATCTCAGCTATATTTGGTCTTCCTCCACAGTTCCTAAATGGTGTCTTGTCATGTTAGTGGAGGATTTTGTGCCCCACCCAGGAGTAGAGTGGAGATTAAATCAGCCAATAGCAAATAAATTAGTCAATCATTACTACTGATGTGAGCAGGTCAGGAAGTATGGATCTACAGGGTGGTGGAGTGGTGAACACCACCATTAAAGTTGCATGAATCAGACGGTTTATGTTGCAATTTGCTTTCCACACAACACTCAAGGGAGGCCTCACGCATATCTGAAGAGCATGCATATCAGGGAACAGTGCATCTCATACCAGACACAGCAGGTGGTTCGGATCTATGCTGTCCTAATCAGCCTCTCGTCTTTCCCAAGGGTAAGGCGATGCAACTGAGACACTTTCAGTGGAGTGGTGAATCCACGACAGCAGGAATGTGGGCATATGAGCAGAAGCAAGCATCGGAACAAATCTGTGATCCAGTGTCAAGGAGCTCTGGGACGAGCTTGCCAGAGGGACTCTGTACAATCACCTGCATAGACCAGTCTACCCATGCAGGGGTCAGAGTTAAGAGGGGACAGTCCACCTGTGATGTTACACAGTTTGGGCACTGAATGGCGTGCCTGACACATGGATGTACCTAGTTTGGACGTTCTCCAGTATACCTTTTGAGTGGAGTATGTTTACAGAGGCACTCGGTGTGAAAGCAGGCAAGCCTGTGGGGGTGAAATTGCAATATTTTCAGAATCTCTCGCTTGGCTCTAATGCATGGCCTAATCAGTAGGTGTTTCCAAGGCTTGGAGAGAAGTAGTCCGTCTCCATATCCATTGGTGATTACAGGGTTTGGGAGAGAGGGCATATCTGGACTGGTCAGTTTGGGTGGAGTCCCTTTTTGCTGCCAGGTCATGAGACACAGTTGCACAGAAGTGGACGAATAATACATCTAATTCACAAATAGGCTTTTCCCACTTTATTTCTCCCTTTGACTGATTTTGAAGGATTTAATGATAATTTTTCCTGGGCTGGGAACATATCCCTACCTCCTCCCCTCCGAGGTACATATGCTAACTTCCCCATGTAAACATGATTATATTTCGATTGATTAGCATTTGTGTATGGGTGAAATTTTCCATGTGTAGAGATTTGATAGAAACATACTGAATAGCATGATTGTGAAGAAAAGAGTCTACTGAAACCCTGACCATCTAGTTTTACTTTCTTGGGGATTCATATAAGAGGATAACACCCCTATCCCTAACTTAGAAATGTTACAAAGTTCATTCTTTAGGTGAGAAGAAATCCAAATGTGGTTTGGAGACTGTTTTACAAGGTTTGTTATCCACACCTGACAGAACATTTAGAAACAGAAAGCAAAGGAAAAAAAAACTAAAATATTTTTGAATTACAAAAGATACTTTGTCATTACTTTCAGAATGAAAGTGACTTGGAAATTATATTTAGAAATTCCCGACTTAAAACATTATGATGTCCACAAAATGTATCTCGAAGGTGTTTGCATTTCATGAAACTATTGTTGAACAGAGTAATAGCATAAAGAACATCGCAATTAATATGTACTCTCTAACAGTTACCTTTTTTTAAAGCAAGGGCTGGTGAGCTAAATCACAGCCGTGTGCCCTACACCGCCTCCTCCCTAGTACAGTGTGGAACCCAGCAGAGGGTTGGAGAACGGAGAATAGGGGTGGAAATACGGTTACTCGGTGTCAAGTTCCCCATTCCACCCAGGGGGGCTTTTGCATTTCACATTCTAGTTTGCATGTCCCTCACACAGAAAATTCAAAAAAGTGGTTAAGTAAATTTCTGAGTCACTTAAGTCCAGATACCTTTCTTGATCCAACCACCTCCCCACATCGAACCTCCACCCAGCAGGTCCCAGTTGCCAGATTTGTTGCTTCAGCCTCACTAGCAGGACGGGCGGACATCCCGCTCGGAAAACGGCATTTACTTGAACTGTTTTCAACTATGAAGAGGGAAACACCTCATTCTCCAACATCAGTGGTTCTGTCAACTCTAGCCTTTTACCTTAAAACTGGCTGAACCATTAAACTAGGCAGTTCGGCCCTCTCACGCCCCACCCCCGAGCCCCGCCCCCGGACTTCCCCGCCCAACCGGAAGCGGATATTGGGGAGCGGATGTCGGGGTGTGACGCGGGAGTTTCGGTCTCTTTTTCAGTCTGGTCTGTGCTGTGGCTCCTGCGTAGTGTAGCCTGTGGGGTGCTGTGGCCCTCAGAATCACCTCTCCGCGCCCCGCCAATTCCGACGTCGCCTCGCGCTCCGGTGCGCTTACCCTGCGGATCGCGGGCCCGGTGAGGCCGTGCCGTGCCCTCCGCGTGTCTGCCTCCCGTCCACGTGGTCGCGCCATTCACATTGTTTTTCTGCTTAAAACCCTTGAGTAGCGTCTCCGGCTTCCCTGCGCCAGGTAAACCCTACAGGGGGGCTTTGCGGCCCCCGAAGGGCAGCGGCGTCCGCCCCACTCGAAACGGGCGGCGGCGTGTCTGGTCCGGGATTTGGGCTAGCCCCCCTCCCCGCGGCCTCGGGCCGTGCCCCTCTGTCCCCCAGGCCTCCCCCTCCGCCCCCAGGCTCTCATTCTGTCCCCCAGGCCCACCCCTCTGTCCCCAGACGGCCCCCTCTGCTCACCAGGCCGCCCCTCACTCCTCGCCAGGTCGTCACCCTCTACTCACCAGGCCGCCCACCAACCCGCGCCATGTGTCCCTGAGGCGGACCCCCTCTCCTCGCCAAGCCGGCGCCTCTGCTCCCCAGGCCGCCCCCCTCTCCTCGCCAAGCCGCCCCCTCTGCTCTCCAGGCCATCCCCCAGGCCTCCCCTGCCGGGTTGCCTCTTCCCCGAGCCGCGTTGCGAGAGGTGAGCCCGGCCGCCGGGCACTCCAAGGCTCGTTCTGCGGGTCCCGCCCGACGAGTAACCGTGCCCTTCCGGAGGCCGGCTTGTGGCGCCGTCGCGCTCCGGGGCTCGCGAGCGGCGACGCTGAAGAGGGGCCGGGACGGATCGGCGGGGAGAGAAGCGGGGCGAGGGCGGACGCCGAGAGGCTGCGTGGAAGTGGGGCGGGGCCGGGCGAGCCCGTGAGGCAGCGGGCGGCGGAGCCGGGGGAGTTAGAGGCCCGCGGGACTTCCCGACTGGAGGAGAACCCCAGGGAGAGACGCCCTTGGGGGTGGCACAAGCGGCGGCGCTCGGGGCGCGAGTCCAGAGATAGGGGAGGCTGGGAGCCGTGGGCGCAGGGCGGCGCGGTGCGGAGCCCGAGGGGACCGGGGTGGGCGGGAGAGCGGAGGGAGCGGGGCTGGGCAGGAGGGCAGGGGGCGGGGAGACGGGGCAGCCAGAGGGGCACCAGGTTCAGGGTGGGCTGGAGCAGGAGGGAGAGAAGCACCCAAGGGAAAACAGCAGGGTAGGGCACGGGGCAAGTAAGTGAGCGGGAACCCTGCGCAAAAACACATAATCAAAGAGAAAAATAGGGAGGTGGATATACAAAATGAGAGATCGAAACACAACATCAAAGTGGCGGGGGCGGAGGCGCGTAGGGCGGTGGTGTTGGGGCGATGTACCTAGTTACTGATAAGTTGTGATACATTAGTGGCTTTAAAAATACATCGAAAATTCGTTTCAGTGATAGAGATGAGACTGAGAATTGCCGAACTTCTCATAGGCTGGTGCATTTTATATTGACTGCATGCATGTGAACATAGTTTCCATTTGCAACCTCATTTAGCCCCAGGGCAGTTTCCCGACTTGGTCAGTAGTGGGTCACCGTCTTTCGTTTTCCTAGATGGGGTAGAGGTTAGGGAACAGAAGTGGGGCACGAAAGGACTGTCACTACGTGGTACCCTTTTTAAAGGTACATTGAAATGACAGCTTTGTTTTCATTTTTATTTTTTGTAATGGAATTTTATAGAGATGTATATATAGTTAATATGTAATTCATCATTCATTTTGTAGTTTGAGATAAATCTTTGCCCATTCCATTTCTACTTTCGTATAATTAACTTCTCAAATAAGTTTTGGTGGCCTTTAATGAACTCATGTCATTCTTTTATCAGTATGATATTGTCTCACGTTTACCTTTGACATCAAAATCTCTTAAACTTGACAACCTTTTTCATTATATCCTTTTTCAACCTGTTTGTGATTTCCGTCAGGCCTGCAGGCTTTCTCCCCTTTATCTTCTGTCTTGGACGTGTTCTTTGGTAACCAGTTAATAATTTTAGACTGATTGGGTAGTTGGTAGGGATGTCAGTGATGTTTTAAGAGTCAAAGACTAATTTAACCAGTTTGTGTAATACACACTTTTCTTCCCTTTAATGTGATTTATTAAAATAGTGATCTGGGACCTAAGAGTAGGTGTTCTCCTCTGGTCTCTCTTGTCTTTTTTCTGCAGTGTTGAAGATGAGCCGGATTGATTTGGAAGCTCTGTGCAACAGAGCCCAACTATGTCTGGTGCAGAACTTTTCTCAAAACAAAACTGCACCCATCTATAAAGCTGAAATGAAAAAGAAATATGCTCAGAACTTATTTCTACAACTTACTCTTTCAGTGCTGTGTACACCAATAGTTACGTTTTTGCAGTTGTGCATTTCAAAAATATTTCACAATGACTTTCTGGAAAGGAATTAAGTGTTGTCAGCGTGACAACCTGGATGTGTCATTCAGACTCGTGGATGTTACTTTGGTCAGCACCCACAAATGGTGGTATGTCCACCTGAAACACACAAAGGACGCCCGGACACAAACCCAGGCCTTCTATGCACTCTATTCTCCCGTTTATAAAAGCAAACATTATCACACACACTGCAGCAGTGGGGACCCTGGCTGTCCCCACACCCCCCTTCAGGTCACAGACCCGGCCTTGATCACGCCCTATGGAGGCCTGACACCCCTCCCCGCAGCCACCCCCAGCCTCAGGAGACGAGGCTCAGCGCCCTGGTGCTCACTGCGGCACACAGATGATGTATGTTAAGGCTGGTCCCGTCTCACCTCCTGGAAGGAGAACCTCTGGTCAGGTGACACAACACACATTCCAAGGTTTTCACGCTGATGGTAACCCTTAACTCCGTTTCCAGGAAATAATTGTAAAATACTTAAAAAATACAGAATTGCAATAGCATAGCTGTACGCGTGCAAAATATTGAAAGAGTCAATTGTAAGCTCTGAGCAATTTTCTTTTTAATTTCAGCTTTATTGTTGGGTAGGGTTTTGGTGCAGAGTGTGCGAGGGCTTCCCGGGAAGGGCGGGATCTGTAGAAATGGTGGAGGACCTCACTGGGTGGTCTAAGGAGGTGTCTGTCCGGGAGTCCCTCCTGAGCAGTGGGCAGCAGGGCCCCGTGCTTTCCACACGGTGAGGTGCCCCCATGTGGTTGTGGCAAAGGACGGGAGTGGATGACTCTAAGCATTAAACGGCCTGTTTTCTGCGTTGAAGGTTTGCTTCTAAGAAAGACTCATGTTCCCTGAGGCCAAAGTGCGGAAAAAGAGGAGGAGGACGGCAGAGAAGGAGCCGGGAATGGCTGTTCCTCAGGTAAAGTCCTACCCTTGGGTGACCTGCTCTGTCCCCTTCCTGAAGGGCCTTCCCTGGGTCTCGCTGAGCTCTGACCCTGACTGCGGGACCCCTGGTCACACACACTCCCCCTCAGCACCCATCATCCGCACTTAGGTTCCATGTCAGCCTGACCCAGTGACACGGGGCTTGTGAGGGGCTCCCTGGTCATCGTCCTGGGCGGGGCTTCCCGCCGTCCTCTCGGGTCTGGGCGTCGGTGTGGGTGGGCAGCAGGGACGCGTCCGGGGCTGCGCTTGGGTGCACCGTCAGCTCTCCATAGGCCCGCATGAAAGAAGCTGCAGGGGAATGCCAGGTACTAATTTTCATAAATATGAGGTAAGTTGTGGAAAAGGAGACCAAAAAGGGGCAATCTTTCCTGCCTGAGTTTTAATATATTTGAAGCTGGACAGGCGAGTCACTGGCTCAAAATCTTAATGACTGGGAAACACCATCAGGGATCGAAGGTGTGGGATTCTATCATGGATTTTACACTGCGGCGTCCACCTTTCCGGCACGGATGGCTCTTGTTTCGTGTGCATGGTGATGACCTGCTGGGACCTCCGGTTCTTCAGCACTTTGCACGGTCCTCCGGGCAGGGTGCATCCTGGGCCGCTCCCTGAGCTTGAAGGAAAGCTCCCGGTCTCACCATTGCGTGTGCCTTTCATACAGGGCCCTCGTGTTTACTATTCCTAGTTCGTTCAGTGTTTATCTTCAGAATTTGTCAAACGTTGTCAGTGACCTTTTTCCCATTAACTGAGATGATTGAGTGTTTCTTTTCTGCTCCTTCTTATTAATGGAGTGTATTAACATTGAGTGGTTTTTGTATGTTGAATATTCCTAGTCGTACAGGAATAATTCCACCTGTGATGGTCCGTACTGGTTTGAATGTGCTGTTGAGTTTCATTTGCTTGTATATTAAGGATTTTTGCATCGATGTTCTTCAGGAATATCAGTCTGTACTTTTCTTCATGTGCCTTTTTCTGGATTTGGTATCAGAATCATGCGACTCGATAGAATTGTTTCTGAAGATTTGTAGCACGATTCGTGTTAATTCTTCTCTAAGTATTTGGTAGGCTCCTGCGGAAGCCTTCTGGTCCTGGGTGTGTGGTGGAGATTTCTGATGAATGCTGGACTCTCTTTATGTGTAACTTAACATTTTCTTTATTACTTAATGATGCGGTTTTGGAGGTTGTATGTTTCTCTCAATGTACCCGTATCTTCTCGGTTATGTAATTTCTTGGCATCATGTAATTGTTCATTCTACTTTCTTCTGTTTTTCAATTTATTTTTAATTTTGGTATCATTGATCTACAGTTACATGTGCAACATTATGGTTACTAAACTCTCCACTTCATCAGGTCCCCCCCACTTACCCTATTACAGTGGACTGTCCATCAGCCTAGTGAGGTGCTGTAGAATCACTACTTGTCTTCTCGGAGTTGTACAGCCCTCCCCTTGCACCGCCAACATTACATCTGCTAATCGTAATGCCCCTTTTTGCCCCTCGTCCCTCCCTTCCCACCCATCTTCCCCAGTCCCTTTCCCTTTGGTAACTATTAGTCCATGCTTCGGTTCTGTGAGTCTGCTTCTGTTTTTTTCTTTCAATTTTTTTCTTTGCTCTTATACTCCTCATATGAGTGAAATCATTTGATACTTGTCTTTTTCCGCTTGGCTTATTTCACTGAGCATAATACCCTCTAGCTCCGTCCATGTTGTTGCAAATGGTAGGATTTGTTTTCTTCTTATGGCTGAATAATATTCCATTGTCTATATGTACCACATCTTCGTTATCCATTCATCTACTGATGGACACTTAGGTGGCTTCCATTTCTTGGGTATTGTAAATAGTGCTGCGATAAACATAGGGGTGCATCTGTCTTTTTGAAAATGGGCTCCTGCATTCTTAGAGTAAATTCTTAGGAGTGGAAATCCTGGGTCAAATGGTATTTCTATTTTGAGTTTTTTGAGGAACCTCCATACTGCTTTCCACAATGGTTAAACTAATTTGCATTCTCACCAGCAGGGTAGAAGGGTTCCCTTTTCTCCACATCCTTGCCAACATTTGTTGTTTGTGTGTTGCATGTTGGCCATTCTAACGGGTGTGAGGTGATATCTCATTGTGGTTTTAATTTGCATTTCTCTGATGATTAGCGATGTGGAGCATTTTTTCATATGCCTGTTGACCTTCTGAATTTCTTCTTTGGAGAAGTGTCTATTGATGTCCTCTGCCCATTTCTTAATTGAATTATTTGCTTTTTGTTTGTTGAGGTGCGTGAGTTCTCTATATATTTTGGGTGTCAACCCCTTATCGGATACGTCATTTATGAATATATTCTCCCATAGTGTAGGAATGTCTTTTTGTTCTACTGATGGTGTCCTTTGCTGTACAGAAGCTTTTCAGCTTGATGTAGTCCCATGAGTTCATTTGTGCTTTTGTTTCCCTTGCTCGAGGTGATGCGTTCAGGAAGAAGTTGCTCATGCTTATATTCAGGAGATTTTTGCCTATGTTGTCTTCTAAGAGTTTTATGGTTTCATGACTTACATTCAGGTCTTTGATCCATTTCGAGTTTACTTTTGTGTATGGGGCTAGACAGTAGTCCATTTTCATTCTCTTTCATGTAGCTGTTCAGTTTGCCAACACCAGCTGCTGAAGAGGCTTTCATTTCCCCATTGTATATCCAAGGCTCCTTTATCATATATTAATTGACTGTATATGTTTGGGTTAATGTTTGGATTTTCTATTGTGTTCCAATGGTGTCTGGGTCTGTTTTTGGCCTATAACAAATTGTCTTGATTACTGTGGCTTTGTAGTAGAGCTTGAAGTCAGGGAGCGTAATTCCCCCTGTTTTATTCCTCCTTCTCAGGATTGCTTTGGCTATTCGGGGTCTTTTGTGGTTCCATATGAATTTTAGACCTATTTGTTCGAGTTCATTGAAGAAAGCTGTTGGTATTTTGATAGGGATTGCGTTGAATCTGTAGAATGCTTTAGGTAGTATAGGCATTTTGACAATATTTATTCTTCCTAGCCAAGAGCATCAGATGCATTTCCATTTGTTAGTGTCCTCTTTAATTTCTCTTAAGAGTGTCTCATAGTTTTCAGGGTATAGGTCTTTCACTTCCTTCGTTAGGTTTATTCCTAGGTATTTTATTCTTTTTGATGCAATTGTGAATGGAATTGTTTTTCTGATTTCTCTTTCTGTTAGTTAATTGTCAGTGTATAGGAAAGCAACAGATTTCTGTGTGTTAATTTTGTATCCTGCAACTTTGCTGAATTCAGATATTAGTTCTAGTAGTTTTGGAGTGGAGTCTTTAGGGTTTTTTATGTACATTATCATGTCATCTGCAAATAGTGACAATTTGACTTCTTTACCAATCTGGATGCCTTGTATGTCTTTGTTTTGTCTGATTGCCGTGGCTAGGATCTGCAGTACTATGTTGAATAACAGTGGAGAGAGTGGGCATCCCTGTCTTGTTCCCGATCTTAGATGAAAAGCTTTCAGCTTCTCGCTGTTAAATATGATGCTAGCTGTGGGTATGTCATATATGGCCTTTATGGTGTTGAGGTACTTGTCTTCTATACCCATTTTGTTGAGAGTCTTTATCATGAATGGATGCTGAATTTTGTCAAATGCTTTTTCAGCATCTATGGAAATGATCATGTGGTTTTTGTTCTTGTTTTTGTTGATGTGGTGGATGATGTTGATGGATTTTTGAATGTGGTACCATCCTTGCATCCCTGGGATGAATCCCAGTTGATCATGGTGTATGATCCTCTTGATGTATTTTTGAATTCGGTTTGCTAATATTTTGTTGAGCATTTTTGCATCTACGTTCATCAGGGATATTGGTCTGTAATTTTCTTTTTTGGTGATGTCATTGCCCGGTTTTGGTATTAGAGTGATGCTGGCTTCATAGAATGAGTTTGGAAGTATTCCCTCCTCTTCTATTTTTTGGAAAACTTTAAGGAGAATGGGTATTATTTCTTCTCTATATGTCTGGTAAAATTCAGAGCTGAATCCATCTGGCCTGGGTGTTTTGTTCTTGGGTAGTTTTTTTATTACCATTTCAATTTTATTGCTGGTGATTGTGCTATTTAGGTTTTCTCTTTCTTGCTTGGTCAGTCTTGGAAGGTTGTATTTTTCTAAGAAGTTGTCCATTTCTTCTAGGTTTTCCAGCTTTTTAGCATATTGATTTTTGTAGTATTCTCTTATAAGTCTTTGTATTTCTGTGGGGTCCTTCGTGATTTTTCCTTTCTCATTTCTGATTCTGTTTATGTATCTAGATTCTCTTTCTCTTAATAAGTCTGGCTAGGGGTTTATCTATTTTGTTTATTTTTTCAAAGAACCAGCTCTTGGTTTCATCGATTTTTTTTCTATTGTTTTATTCTTCTCAATTTTATTTATTTCTTCTCTGATCTTTATTATTTCCATCCTTCTGGTGACTTTGGGCCTCATTTGTTCTTATTTTTCCAATTTCAAAATTTGTGACTTTAGGCTATTCATTTGGGATTGTTCTTCCTTCTTTAAATAGGCCTACATTGCAATATACTTTCCTCTTAGAACTGCGTTTCTTCATCCCACAGAAGTTGTGGCTTTGTGTTTTTGTTGTCATTAGTCTCCATATATTGTTTGATCTCTGTTTTAATTTTGTTCTTTATCCGTTGATTATTTAGGAGCATGTTGTTGAGTCTCAATGGATTTGTGAGCCTTTTAGTTTTCTTTCTACAATTTATTTCTAGTTTTATCCCTTTGTGATCTGAGATGTTGTTTGGTAGAATTTCAGTATTTTTTAATTTACTGGGGTTCTTTTTGTGGCCTAGTATGTTGTCTATTCTGGAAAATGTTCCATGTGCACTTGAGAAGAATGTGCATCCTGCTGCTTTTGGGTGTAGAGTTCTGTAGTTGTCTGTTGGGTCCATCTGTTCTAGTGTGTTGTTCAGTGCCTCTGTGTCCTTACTTATTTTCTGTCTGGTTGATATGTCCTTTGGAGTGAGTGGTGTGTTGAAGTCTCCTAAAATGAATAATTGCTTTCTGTTTCCTCCTTTAATTCTGTTAGTATTTGTCTCATATATGCTGGCGCTCCTGTGTTGGGTGCATATACATTTATAATGGTTATGTCTTCTTGTTGGACTGACCCCTTTACCATTATATAATGTCCGTCTTTATCTCTTGCTACTTGCTTTGTTTTGAGGTCTATTTTGTCCGATACAAGTACTGCAACACCTGCTTTTTTCTCCTTGTTGTTTGCATGAAATATCTTTTCCCATCCCTTCACCTTTATTCTGTGTATATCTTTGGGTTTGAGGTGAGTCTCTTGTAAGCAGCATATAGATGTGTCTTGCTGTTTTATCTATTCAGTAACTCTGTGTCTTTTGGTTGCTGCATTCAGTCCATTTATATGTAGAGTGATTATCGATAGATAGTACTTATTGCCATTATTGGCTTTACATTCGTGGTTCCCAAAGGTTCAAGGGTAGCTTGTTTACTATCTCACAGTCTAACTTAACTCTCCTGTTAAGCTATTTTAAACACAGTCTTATGGTTCTTTATTTCTCTCTCTTCTTCTTATTCCTCCTCCATTCTTTATATACTAGGTGTTTTGTTCTGTACTCTTTTACATTTCCTTTGACTGTTTTTGTGGATAGTTGATTTTACTTTTTGCCTTTAGTTAGTATTTGGATGGTCTGCTTTCTTTGCTATGATTTTATTTTCTCTGGTGACATCTTTTTAGGCTTTGTAGTGCTTCCATCTAGAGCAGTCCCTTTACGATATCCTGTAGAGGTGGTTTGTGGTACGCAAATTCCCTCAGCTTTCGCCTGTGTAGGAATTGTTGAATCCCTCCCTCACATTTATATGATAATTGTGCTGGATATAGTATTCTTGGTTCAAGGCCCTTCTGTTTCATTATGTTAAATATATCGTGCCATTCTCTTCTGGCCTGTAAGGTTTCTGTTTAGAAGTCTGATGATAGTCTGATGGGTTTTCCTTTGTAGGTGATCTTTTTTCTCTCTCTAGCTGCCTTTAATACTCTATCCTTTATCTTTGATCTTTGCCATTTTAATTATTTTGTGTCTTGGCATTGTCTTCCTTGGGTCCCTTGTGTTGGGAGATCTGTGGGCTTCCGTGGACTGAGAAAATGTTTCCTTCCCCAGCTTGGGGAAGTTTTCAGCAATTATTTCTTCAAAGACACTTTCTATCCCTTTTTCTCTCTCTTCTTCTGGTACTCCAATAATGCGAATATTGTTCCGTTTGGATTGGTCACACAGTTCTCTTAATATTCTTTCATTCTTAGAGATCCTTTTATCTCTCTCTGCCTCAGCTTCGCTGTATTCCTGTTCTCTGATTTCTATTCCATTAACAGTCTCTTGCATCTCATCCAGTCTGCTCTTAAGTCCGTCAATCGCGTGTCTGATTTCTGCATTGTCTTTCCTCACTTCCTCCCTTAGCTGTTGCATATTTCTCTGTCGATCCATCAGCATGGTTATGACTTTTATTCTGAATTCTTTTTCAGGAAGATTGTATAAATCTATCCCATCAAGCCCTCTTCTGGGATTGTCTGGGTAATCTTTGTCTGTAGCATATTCCTCTGTCTTTGCATGGTGATAGAAGTGGTCGCTGGTAGGTGCCACGTGTGTCAGCTGGGAGAACAAGCCCCTTCCTGCTTGTTGGTTCTCCTTGCCCTTCTCCGGGGCCTGAACTGGTTTCTCACCCACAAGGAGGCAGGCTCTGCAATAATCCCCGGAGCTGCCTGTGTGTGGGGTCTCCCTCAGCCTAGCCTATAGCACTGCAGTGGTTTGAAGTCTCAGTGGGTGGCTTCTGGTCTGCTTGGTGCTTTCCAACCCTTCATGTGGGTTCTGGGGTCATTCCGCTTAGCTGCGCACCTGCCAGAAGTAGATTCTGTGAGGATGCTGTGGGTGGGGCCGTTCTTCCGCTGTTCCGCAGCAGTGGAGGCCCCCGGACCCTTTGCGGCGCTGGTCGGGGGTGGGAGTGGTGGGAGTGGTGGCGGGGAGAGGGAAACGAATGGGACGCTGCTGATCACTGTGGGATCCCTGGGCGCGGCTGCTTTGCCCGGCCACTGGCGAGGGGGTCTGAAATTCCACAACACTCCCAGCCTACTGGGCTGAATGCACTTGGACGATTTTGTTCCGCTCTTGGGCCCTTCTCTGTTCAAGACTTTAACCAAACAAAAAAAAAAGAGCAAAAAGAACAAACAAAACAAAACAACAACACAAAGTAAATGGCGCCCATTTTTCTTTTGTCCTGGAGAGCCGGCTAAGGGGAGCCGCTTGTTGTCTCTGACTCAGATCCTGCACTTCTGTTTCTCTAATCTTCGAATCACCATGCGTTGTGTGACTGTGCTCCCGGCGCAGATCACCAGGGCTTGTTATTTGGCGGTCCTGTGCTTTCACTCCAGCTCTGAATCTTTTCCTCCCGCGGTGCGCTGTGGTGGGGGGGTGCTTGGGTCCCGCCGGGTCGCGTCTTTGTATCTTACCCGCTTCGTGAGGCACTGACTTCTCGCAGGTGAAGCTGTAGCCTGGTTGTTGTTCTGTATCTTCTGGTCTCTTTTTTAGGAATAGTTGTATTGTATTATCACAAACATATATGGTTTGGGGAAGAGATTTCCGCCACCCTGCTCACGCCACCATCTTCCCAAAAGTCTCCCATACTGCTTTCTTATAGACCTTTTTTGACATTTCTGTGACACCTGTTATAGGGTCCCTCCTTCATTTCTGATTTTACTCGAGGGTTCTTTCTGTCTGTCTCTCAGCCTAGCTAAATGTTTGTCAATTTCTTAATCTTTCAAAAACCTATTCTTGTTCTGTTGATTTTTATGTAATTTTCCTATTCTCTATTTCATTTCTCCCTGTTCTAATCTTATTTCTCCTGCTAAATTTTGGTGCGGTTTATTTTTTTTCTGATTTCTTGAGGTATTAAATCCTATTTCTGAAGGTAGTCCACTTCTTTTCTGTAATGTAAGCATTTACCACCGCAGACATCCTCGTCAGTGCCGCCGTCACTTCGTTCCCCACGTTTGTTGTGTTGTATTTCCATTTTTATACTTATAGTTTTAAAAATCCATGTGATTTCTTCTTGGACCTTTTTATTGTTTAAACATGAGGTGTATTATTCCCATATTTTCTGGAATTGTCAATTTTTCCCTCTGCTATTTCTTTCTAGCTTCACTGTGGATAAAGAGGATACATATTATTTCTATCTTCTGAAATTTTTTGTTTGCTTTGTGTCATAACATGTGGTATGTTGTGCAGAATGTTGCATGTGTGCTTGTATAGAATGGCTCCTGCTGTTGCTGGGCGGGGTGTTCTTACACCACGGTCAGGTCCAGTTGGGCTGTAGAGTTGTTTAGATCGTCTGGGTCCTCCTTGCTCTTCTGTTATTTTTGTTGTGTCCATATTAAAACTGGGGTATTGAATCTCATACTATTTCTGTTATGCTGTCTATTTCTCTGTCCTTTCCTTCAGTGTTTGCTTCATCAGTTTGAGAGTGCAGGCATATTTATAAAGGCTGCATCTTCCTGGGGAATTGTCCCTCTTAGCATTAAAATGTCCTTTGTCTCTTGTGACATTTCCTGTCTGGCCTCTTTTTTTTTTTTGCTATCATTAATGTACAATTACATGAACAACATTATGGTTACTAGACTCCCCCTATTATCCCGTCCCCACCACATACCCATTACAGTCACTGTCCATCAGCGTAAGATGCTATAGAAGCATTACTTGTCTTCTCTGTAAATGCTGCCTTTTTCGTGTCCCCGCACTGCATCCCGCGCCCCCCGCTACATTATGCGTACTAATTGCAATGCCCCCTTTTTCCCCCTTATCCCTCCCTTCCCACCCATCCTCCTCAGTCCCTTTCCCTTTGGTAACTGTTAGTCCGTTCTTGGATTTTGTGAGTCTGCTGCTGTTTTGTTTCTTCAGTTTTTTCTTTGTTCTTATACTCCACATATGAGTGAAATCATTTGATACTTGTCTTTCTCCACCTGGCTTATTTCACTAAGCATAATACGCTCTAGCTCCGTCCATGTTGTTGCAAATGGTAGGATTTGTTTTCTTCTTATGACTGTATAGTATTCCATTGTGTATATGTAGCACATCTTCCTTATGCTTTCATCTACTTATGGACACTTAGGTTGCTTCCATTTCTTGGCTATTGTAAATAGTGCTGCAGTCAACATAGGGGTGCATATGTCTTTTTGAAAATGGGCTCCTGCATTCTTAGGGTAAATTCCTAGGAGGGGAATTCCTGGGTCAAATGGTATTTCTATTTTGAGTTTTTTGAGGAACCTCCATACTTCTTTCCACAATGGTTGAAGTATTTTACATTCCCACCGGCCATGTAGGAGGGTTCCCCTTTCTCCACATCCTCGCCAACATTTGTTATTTGTGTGTTGCCTGTTGGCCATCCTAACTGCTGTGAGATGATATCTCATTGTGGTTTTAATTTGTATTTCTCTGATAATTAGGGATGTGGAGCATCTTTTCATGTACCTGTTGGCCATCTGAATTTCTTCTTTGGAGAAGTGTCTTTTCAGCCTCTCTGCCCATTTTTAATTGGCTTATTTGCTTTTTGTCTCTTGATGTGCCTGAGCTCTTTATATAATTTGGATGTCAACCCCATATTGGATATGTCATTTACCCATCTGGCCTCTTTTGTGTGCTCAAATATAGCTGCTTCTGTTGTCTTGAGGATCCCGGCTTCGTGGAATATGTTTCTCCCTCCTTCCTTTTGAGCCTTTTCCTGTCCTGAGATTTGTGCATTTATAGTTTGCTTGCATAGTGGTGAATAGTAGGAACACTAGGCAGTGCCCTTTTCTCCAGCATAATTTCAGAAGAAATGCATCCAATGTTGTGGTGATCATGGCTTTTGTTGAAATTTCTAGTGTAATAACAGTTTTTTCCCCCAATATCCTTTGTTCATGAGTTTTTAATTATCCAGTAGTTGTGCTAGTGTGTATTCTTGTGGTAAATGTTTTACGTTAATGAGCAGTAATGTAATGTGTAATGTGGTAACTTCCAAAGCTCGAGTCATTGTTAGTGTAGTAAACAGTCTGTTTGGCTTTGTTTAATGGCTACATATTTAAATTTGAGTGGATAAAATTATGCTTTTGCATATCGGTATTTTATAGGGACTGACGTATTGTCGGTTTTTTTCTTGCTTATACTTTCCCATTAGCCTCCTACTGAATGTTGACAAACTAAAATAAGTACAATTGATATATTTTCATTGTCCCAAAGATGGTGAAATGCATACCAAAAAAATGATGGAAAAAAAATTCAAATGGATGTCCAGAGACACCTTTTCTCACGGCAGTTAATTTGTGTGTTTGTGGGTATATGTACTAGTGCATAGATGTGTAAGACCATTGTTGTTTTAAAAGGCATTGCATGGTAAGCACGTTTATATTTGTAGTGATGGAAATCCTACCTTCAATATATTCCTTGTCCTTGTATGTATTTCTTCCATTGTCCTGTTAATGATTTGAATGTACTTTGTACATGTGTAATTTCCTTTTATGCAGTCCCATGAAGTTCCCCCTAAGTTATTTCCAATTTTCTATTAGAGAGCCCTCTGTCACTGTGCTTTAGTGCTCTGTTACTTAGCTGTTTTATCATTTATGTTCAGTTCTAAGCTTGACCACCTTATTTCACGTGCTTGCTGTGTTGTTTCTTAGCTGTTGGACCAGAGGCCAGTTTCTGACAGTGTCTGTGACACAGTTTTACCTCTGTAAGATAAGATGGGCACAGAACGTCCTCAGATGAGCTATCATGCTGATAATGTGTTAGTGCATGTAAAGGATTGGGTAACACCCAGCACGTTAGAAGTGTTAAAGCCTTAAGCCACTGCTGTTACTATCATCACAATGTTTAGGTTCCTACTTTTCTTTAAAGCCTCTGTATACGTTGTCATCTCTGAGAACACCTCTCCTGCCCTACGTTGTCTGTCTACATATGGGAAATCACTCATTATGAAGAACGTATTAACTGACACTTAGATATAGAGCACCCAGTGTTGAATTTATATTTGTGTGTTTAATGTGTTGTCCACCAGGGTGAAAAGGGTCCAGATTAGGAACACATCCTAGGGAAAAGCACAATATATTAATGTTAGAGACACATAACTTTACTCAGAATCAGTCCCTTTATGCAGATGTGTCAGAACATAAACTTCATCCACATCTCCCGTGACACCCCTGTCTCATTTCGTGTGGGGTCTTTCTTCATGCCCCTTCATGAAATGTGTTTTCATTTCAGGGACAGTTGACCTTCGGGGATGTGGCCATCAAATTCTCGCAGGAAGAATGGGAATACCTGACCCCTGCTCAGCGGTCCTTGTACCGGGACGTGATGCTGGAGAACTACAGGAATCTGGTGTCCCTGGGTGAGGATGACTTCCCTGTAGAAGCAGGGTTTGGGTATCTCTGCCATTTCTCTGGTTTGCCTCCAAGGAACCCTCTCAGTGTTCTGTCGAGGCCAAAACCCCTTCAACTCATACATGGAAGCTTTGTAATACGGCATCTGCACTTTCACTTTACTCCTTTTTCCAGATGACACATCTGAGATAAGTATGTAAAACCCTGTGCTGTCCTTCCCAGTAGCCACTTTCCTGTTTGCGACTTCTCTGCTTTTCATTCAGTAGTTCTTGGAAGAGACCAGATATCACACTGTTCTCCTGTTCCCTCTGCATTCAGTAGGCGGCTGGTAGGAGGAGTATGTGAAATAAGTTTCTAAACGTGACTGAAGTGTCCTTTCTCTCCTCACCTGAACCCAGAGCTGGGATTCTAGAAGTGCCACAGCACGTCTCATTCCTTTCTTTATACCCCGGAATTTTGTCTTACTGGTCTGAATATTATCTGCACAGAAGATCCCTCAACAGCGGAGAGAGAAAATTAGACGAAACCAAATGGGTGGGATTGTATCGGGTTGTGAGTACTGGTGAGGCTCGGGAGGGCAGGGGAAGGCCCGCCACTAAGAGTTTGGGTGCCTGACCCCAGGTGGGAGGGTTCTGTGGGAGAACAGATGCCTCTTCTCGTGATCCTTCAGAGGAACTTGTTCTCCCCAGCACGTCGCTCTGAAGCCTCAACATGTGGATTTTCCCCTCTCATCCTCCAGTGGTGTTGCAGCTCTGGCAGAGATGAAGGCAAAGTCTTCGTCATGACCTATCCCATGTCCTCAGGGTCATGTGAAATCTTTGGTTTGGTCCTTGACCTTGCAGGCTGAGGGGATGGCGATGTGAAAGGGGTCCGCTTTCCCGTGGGTCTCTCCGGTGCCGGATTCCACTGGATGCTCAGGCAGTTCTTAGCCCAGGCCTGTTTCAACGGCATCTGAGGCCTCTGGTGCCTGCCTCCCGTGCCTGTCTCTTCCGGCTTCCAACCCCGTTAGCTGTACTTGGAAGCCTTAGTCGGGAGGCAGGAGGATGGATGGTGGCTGCACTTCCATTAAACCTGGTGCTCTCCGGTCCTGTCTGCCTGGTCAGCCTGCAGGCATTTCCGCTGCCCTTCCTTAGCCCAGCTCTGAAGCCTGTGTGACAGGGAGGTGGGTTGCATCTGTGATTGTTTTGCGCACAGCCGTGATGTAAGTGAACAGGGCGATCCTCTCTGGGATCCCCAGGCCACGTGCTGAGCAGATCTCTCTGTCAGGCTCTCAGCTTGGAGGCTGTGGGAGCGCTCTCGGTCCCATCACAGGTCCTAGTGATGTGATGCCGGGGTTCTTGTCTTGTTCACAGAGCTGAAGAATGAACTTCGCAAACACTTAAAGTAGGAGAGCCAGGGAGAGGCTCTTATTTAGAGATAAAGTGAGAGGACAGAGCTCCTGGCTCACACCGGGAGGGGACAAGAGAGTCCGTGGTCGTGCGCTGTCTAGGGGTTTATAACATGATAAACTGGTAGGCGTGGGGATTTGTTATGTGTTCGTGGGTTGTTCATCGTTGAGGACACGTTAAGTCTCTTTTCTCATCAGTCTTCCAGATAATTCTGCAAAATTAACATAAGAAATTTACCACACATTTCTTTCCCAGAGCAACAGGTTTTTGGTCTGGGAGCTTGTGAATCATCAATCAAGACTGCCTGCTCTGCCCTCAAGGTGGGCTGAGTTATTGTGTGTTTGCAAAAGAGTTTAAAAGGAAATCTAAGATGGAATCTTTCTCGCTTTTACTATGTTGTTTATGGCTGGGTTTGCTAGCCATTATTAATCGCCCTCATTGCAAATCAGCTGATCATGTCTAAAGGAGGAAAAACTGCACATAGACCTAGGCCTTTTAGCATTCTGAAGTGAATCTGACACAGAATTATAAATGATTAGCATAATACAAACCATGGGCTACTGTCCTTTACCTGGAATATTAACTTATCTCACTGAAGAATGACTCTAGAGCTTAATGTTTAACCCGGAGTTTTCGTAGAGGGTTTCCTTGCATATTGTTACATTGCTCTGCCTAATTATCTTGCCTTGCCTTTTCTGGGTGCCCTCACCCTGCTCTTTCTAAACCCACGGTCCCTGTGTCACTAGGACATCAGGCCCCTCAGCTGGTATTTTCTCTCTTCCACTGCTCTGTCTAGCATGGAAATGTGGAGTGAGTATGCCTCTGAATCTTGCTTTGGAAAGACGCATTCCTACGGTCTGAAATTCTAGAAGTTTCATCCTACTCTTTTGCTGGGATAATCCCCTTATGCTGGGGTTGATGCAGTGGGTTGACGTGGCGGCAGAAGAGCCTTGGCGGAGGACTCGGGTTGCAGTGTCACCCTGGTCCCTGCAGAAGCACCCCTGGAGGCCGGGCTGGAGGCTGGGAGACATGTCCCCAGATTCAGAGCTTGAAGGCTCAGGAGAGCCTGACTGACAGGTGTGCCCAGTGCTTTCCCGGGGTTTGCAGAGTGTCGCATAAGGAGCTCTCGGGCACTGTGACATGGTGGTCACCCTGTGTCCCTTTGAGGCACAGTAAGTGGTAGAGGAATGTGTCCCGGGAGAACATGGTCCAAGGCTATGTCCTCCTGCCTCCCGGTGCAGACTGAGCCATTGCCCATGTGACAGTTTTGTCCCGTGTGCGCTGTTGTTCATTTTACTGCAGGAAGGACGGTTATGGGACATCTGATGCTCAGTGACGTTCGGTGTAAGCTACTTCTTGCATACCATTCATAGCTTTTTCTCTGTGTTGTTTTCAGTTCTTTATTCATAATTTGTTGGGTTTTTTGTAAATTTCACCTAGTTGTTATGTATTGGTGCAAATGGGGTAGTCTAATAATGAGTGTCCCTTCTAGATTTACCATTGCCATGCTGGTGTACTGAGTTAATAATTCAATATCTGATTGTATTTTAGAGGAAACAGCCCTTTTCTTGTACTTTATCAACTTCTCCGCTTCTTTTTATAGCACGTGTATTTTCTGAAAGATTTCAAAAGTACTGGAAATTGCTTCCTTTTGTGAACTTATGAAGACTGTAGGTCCGCATCTCTCTTTCCCTCTGAAGGTCATGTCAGGTGCACCAGGCCCCTGTTGCCCCCGCTCCTGGCCCTGCCCTCTTGTTTTCTGGCCCTTATTTGTTTTCGCTTATTCTCTCTGCAACTTGCTTTTGTTTTCCGAATGATGTTTATTAATGCTAATTGAATAATTATTGGATAAGTGCTCATGAAGTTTCTCTATTTCACAATAGCAAGTGTGCATCTACTTATACATAGAGGAGGAACACCCCCGACCTCATGTGTCTTGTTTTAATCGTGTCAAATAACTTCCATCATAATGTACATTGGTGGAGCTTAGCAGAGGTAATATACGGCATGTGATCCTGTTTTCAGTACAGCTCCCACTGATGACTCCAAGAATGAAAATTCACTTGCTTTCATCCCATATCTCCTTCTCCCCAAATGACTGGCAATCACCAAATGACTATTTCTACTTCCATCAGTTTGACTGTTTTATATACCTTCCAGAAGTGGACTCAGTCTCCTTTTGACTGGTTTACTTCAGTTAACATAACATCCTCAAGGTTTATCATCATAGCAAATGACAGTATTTGTGTCTTTTTTTTTCTTTAAGCCTGATTAATATTTCGTTGTTTGTGTATATATACGCCCCACATTTTGTCTGTGTGTTCACCCATCTGTGGACTAGGGGCTGCTTCTGCCTGTTGGCTAATGTAAACATGCTTCTGTGAACCTGGGGTCCAGAGAGCTGTGCGATCCCACAACCATTTCTCTTGTGTATATACCCAGAGGCAGAACTGCTGGGTCCCGTGGTATCTTGCTCCGTTCAGGCTCCTATAGACTTAGTACCACAGATAGGCTGGCTTATTAAACACGGAAATTTATTTCTCACCATCCGGAGGCTGGACAGCTGAGATTAGGGTGCCGGACTAAGGAGGACACTGTGCTGGGTTGCAGGTGCCCACTCCCGCTCATGTCCTCTAATGGCAGGTGAGGCCTGACTAGCTCCCTGTTGTCTCTCACGCCGGCCTATCCCTACTCAGGAGGACTCTGTCCACCCACCTGGTTACATCCCAGGTCCCCTTTTTGTATTCTGGAAGGTTCAAACAGAACAAGCTTTAGAGGGATGCCAGTCTTCAGTCCATAGTTTCCTGCCCGGGGTCCCCGAGGTTTCGTGTGGTATTGCACACCCAGTACATGCGTTCCATCCCAGTGCCCCTAACCCTTGGCCTGGGAGTCTCCTCAGCTCAATATGCCGTTTCATTGGTGGTAAGTTCTGTGCTGTTCTGAACTCTAGAGCATGAACATGAGCCTGCCACGTTCTGTGCCCGTGTATAGGAACGCGTGCCTTTCCTACACTGTGCAATAAAATACTTCTCATTTCCTTCTGAGACTTCATCAGAATGGACTTCACCCTATTACCACCACCATTTGATATATGATTAGATACGTATTCTGAACCATCACCAAAATCACATTTAACTTTCTCTTCATGAGCCTCAGCTTAAAGCATGCCCCTCAGAACATCCAGTCTTTACCCATGACCCCCTTAAAGCCACTTCCAAAGCAGAATCCACTTGGTACCAATTTCTATCTTAGTCATTCAGACTGTTAATAGCAAAATACCGAAAACTGGATGGGTTTTGGCAGTTGATACACTTGTCTCTCACCATTCTAGAGATGGGAAATCCAGAAGAGGGCGCCAGCAGGGCCAGAGGAGGATCCACTTCTTGGCTGCAGCGGCCAACTGCTCCTATCTTACCATGAGAGAAAGCAGGCTTGGGCTCTGTCCCCTTGCTGTCATGGCACTAATGCCATCCATGACGACTTGACCCTCATGCCTCCTTACCTCCCAAATGGTCCGCCTCCAAACTGAAGATTTGATTTCAACCTGTGAATTTTAGGGGGGTATGCATGTACTTCCTTTATTGCATATACAAATTCTGTTTTTATTTTTCAAGGAACAGCTCTACTGCTTTCCATTGTGGCTGCATTTTACTTTCTTACCAACATTAAAGAAGAATTCCTGTTTTTTGACATCCTTGTCACCATTTCTTTCCTGTTTTTTTAAACAGTAACCATCCTCATATGTATGAACTGAGATATTTGTTTTTGGCTATAGAAGGCAAAGTTGTCTTTTTCTTGATCTTAGAGAAAAGTTTTCAGTCTGTCACCATTTAGTATGTTAGCTGAGCACTCTTCATGTATGGCTTTTGTTATGCTGTGGTATGTTTTTTCCCTTCTTAATTGCTACATGTTTTCATTATGAATGAATGGCTGTTGAATTTTTCATAAATTGAAATGATCATGTGGGTGTTTTCCTCATTCTGTTAATGTGGAGTATTATGTGGAATGATTTTCATATGTTGAACCATCTTTGCCTGCCAGGAATATTTGCTTTCTGGTCATGATGTAGTCCTTTTAATGTACAGTTGAATAAGGTTTTCAGTTCCGTTTTGGATTTTTGCATCATTTTTTATCAGACATATGCTGTGTGTTATTCTTGTAGTGTTGTTGTCTACCTTTGGTAATAGAGAACTTCTGGCCACATACAGTGAGTTTGGACTTGTTCTTTCCTCTTCACTGTTTTTGCATGAGTTTGAGGAAGATTGGTGTTAATTCTTATGCATGTTGAATTCTACAGTGTAGCTGTCTGGCATTTCTTTGTTTAATGTTTTTTGATTACTTATTCAGTCTCCTTAGAATTTGAAGGTCTGTTTACATTTCTTACCTCTTCATGATTCAGTTTTAGGTTTTGTTTTTGCAGAAATTTCTCCATTTATTCTAGGTTAGCCGTTATTTCTGCACAGAATTATTCAGAATACTCTCACTGTCGTTTTGATAGTAAGATTATAACAGTTGATTAGAATCCGTTTATGAAGTTGCCTCTTTCATCTCTGATTTTAGTCATTATTGAGGCTTCTCTTGGGTTTTCTCACTAATCTTGCTAAGGGTTTCTTAGTGTTGTCAGTCTTTTCAAGGTACCAACACTTGGTTTACTGGAAATTGTTATGAACTTTCATACATTTTTTTGTCTCACTGTTTTGGGAGTAGTCATTTGACAGCTGCAGCTTTTGAACTGGTTTATCCATACATTCCCAAAGAATTTTTTGTTTGTAATTATTGTTAACTTGTTGTCTCCATGGAGTACTGAGTGCCTCGAGTTTGCCTCTCTGTTTTTTTGATGGCCACATCTTTTTTATTAAAGAGATTGTATTAAGAGATTGAGGGATATGAGTTTAAGTATTTAAAGAAGCCCAGCAAAAAGGACATTATGTTTTTAACAACAAACAAGGGATCTACCCCATCACGTTTATATCTGGAAGTTAAACTTCTTTTTAAAAAAACTAAGTTGGGTAATTCATGATGAAGTGAGATTCCTTTTTAAAGTGATGTGATTACATCCTTGAAATGCTCTGACTTTTTAAAATACCTCATGGTAGCTTTGTTTCCCAAATAAACTGCCTACCAAGCCTGGAGATGATCATTCAGGACCTGTCTCCCTCCTTTGTTGTACAGGTGGCAAGATTTTATTGTATCTGAATGTGTGTGTACAGAATAAACTCATCCATCATTTCTTGATGGGCATTTCCTAGTTTTTCTTCCTGAGTCCTGCTGAAAACATTGCCCGTATCTCCTGGAATATCTCTATATGTTTCTCTTGAATATATTCTTGGAAGTGGACCTCATGGGATAGTCATCTTGAAAAATTTCAGAGCAAATGTTGTAATAGACAAAATCTTCCTCCATATCGCATCACACTCTGCCCCTTTTTAAATCTCTTCCATTTTTTCCTCATGCTTATTATGTAACTCTCAAAGATAAACATGGGAGAGTATTCTGCTAGTTTTTAAAACAGTTATTTCCCACCAAGGATGGTATTTTAGTTGCCCTTGTATAATTATATTTCTACATATGTGCAGGCAGAAGCTCTGCTCCCACATGTCCCTTGTCCCTTTCCTCCACTCTGGCCCTGCCCCAGTGCAGACCTTTTCTCACATGGTACCTTGATTTGGGTGGAACACATTGTTCCACTGTGATATCCAAACACATTAAGTTTGTACTCCTGACCTCCCAGGTAACACAGCACTTCTTTTACCCTCTTTCCCCGACAGAGCACTAAACACAGTGTAAAAAATGTTTCCTTTTTATCCACTGAACAGCTTTTTGCAAACATGATCTAATTTGGTATGTGCAGGGATGATGTCTCAGCAACCCTTCCTAGAAGGGATGGCTGAGTAGTTCTGTTAGTGATTCAGCTCAACTCTTGTATTTCTTCCATTCAAGTATTTCTTTCTAAACTGGTGGTATTTGTTGTAAGGTTTTGTCAGCTGTACTGCCAGGGTGGGCACTCATCCTTAAGAACACGTGTAGTAGGTCCAGGATCAAACCGTGTTTTTCTCACAGTAGTATGTTTACTGCCATGTGCTTTGTAGTCAGGGTGGAAAAAACACCATTTTAGAGCTAAAGTGTTTGCATAACGTGTGTTTCCGTCACAGTGTGCTTGAATCTAAGTTGTCGTAAAGTTGAATTACGTGTGAGCACTCTTTAGTGTGAAGCATCCTATCCTGGTGTTCCCCAAAATTTGAGTACCAAATTTTGTTTTGGAAGAGTCAGAATCTGTTTAGTATATTACTTTTCATGTAATATTATGCTTTCAGCATAAAATATTTATTTTACAAAGAATTAATGGGATACCGATGATCCTTTATATGTTACAGATATTTCTTCTACCCATGTGATCACAAATTCACGACTAAAGGATGATGGTAATACAGGAATATTCCAGGCAGTGATGCTGGGGAGACATGTAAGCCATGAAGTCAAAGATTTGACCTTTAGGGAAATGCAGGAAAATCCTCACGACATTGAGCGTCACTGGAAAGATGAAGAAAGAAATGACAAAGGAATGCCTACAGTCCATAAAAACCATCTCCCTGATAGAAGAGATCAACCTAGTAGATGGGATGAAGGAAGGAAGCTGATTGACAGTCAGCCTGTAGTAAGGTGTCCGGATGGACTGCCAGTATTTCAGACTGAAGGGAAAATTCATGGGTGTGATGAGGTGAAGATGTCTCTCAGTGGTAGTTCCTCATTTTCCCCACTACAAAGAATCCCTCCTGGTGTCCAAACCAACAATACTAAAAAATGTGGGAATGGTGTTATGCATCCTTCAGTACCGACACAAGATCAGAAAGCACAGAGAGGAGCAACTTACGAATGTCTAGACTGTGGCAAAACCTTTAATGAGGACTCACACCTGACTAGACATCAGGTAATCCATACTGGAGAGAAACCATGCAAATGTGGTATCTGTGGCAAAGTCTTTAGTCAGAATTCAAACCTTGCAAGTAATCAGAGATTTCATACTGGTGAGAAATATTACACATGTAATGAATGCAAGAAAGCTTTTTTCCAAAGTTCCAAACTTGTAAAACATCAGAGAATTCAGAGTGGAGAGAAAGTACACAGAAGCAATGAACATAGTCAAGGTTTTATGCAAAGGTCAAGCCTGGTTGACCATCAGGGGAATCATACTGGAGAAAAACCCAACAAAGGTAATGAGTATGGAAAAGCCTTTATTGTGCATTCAAGCCTAACAAAGCATCAGGTAATTCATACTGGAAATAATCCTTACCAACAGAATGAGTGTGGTAACAGGTTTTTGAAGCATTTATACCTTAGGATTCCTGAGAGAATTCATGAAAAGAAACCTTTCAAATGTAGGGAGTGTGGCAAAGCCTTCACTCACGCCTCACACCTCAGTGCACATCAGATAACCCATAGTGGAGAGAAACCATATAAATGTGATGTATGTGGGAAAGCCTCCCATAAAAATTCATACCTTAGAAATCATCGAAGAACTCATAGTGAGGAGAAACCATACAAATGTAAGGAGTGTGGCAGAGCCTTTAGTTTGAGGTCAACTCTAACTAACCATCAGAGAATCCATACTGGAGTGGGACCTGACAAATGTATCGAGTGTGGCAAAGTCTTCAGTAACAGCTCAAAACTTAAAATTCACAGTAGAATCCATACTGGAGAGAAACCTTTCAAATGTAATGAGTGTGGCAAAGCCTTTACTCAAGGCTCACACCTTACCAGTCATCAGGTAACCCATACTGGAGAGAGACGTTTCAAATGTAATGAGTGTGGCAGAGCATTTAAGCGGAAATCAGTCCTAACTAAGCATCAGAAAACCCATAATGTAGAGAGACCTTACAAATGTATCGAGTGTGGCAAAGTCTTCAGTCACAGCTCAAAACTTAAAATTCACAGTAGAATCCATACTGGGGAGAAACCTTTCAAATGTAATGAGTGTGGCAAAGCCTTTACTCAAGGCTCACACCTTACCAATCATCAGGTAACCCATACTGGAGAGAGACCTTTCAAATGTAATAAGTGTGGCAGAGCATTTAAGCTACGATCAGTCCTAACTAACCATCAGAAAACCCATAATTTAGAGAGACCTTACAAATGTATCGAGTGTGGAAACTTCTTTGGTCAAAAGTCAAAGCTTGCAAGTCACATGAGAATACATACTCAAGAGAAATCCTTCAAATGTAATGAATGTAGCAAAGCCTTTACTCGAGGCTCACACCTTACCAATCATCAGATGTCCCATACTGGAAAGAGACCGTTCAAATGTAATGAGTGTGGCAAAATGTTTAGTAGAAACTCAAAACTTAAAGATCACAAGAGAATCCATACCGGGGAGAAACCTTTCAAATGTAATGTGTGTGGTAAAGCCTTTGCTCTTGGGTCATACCTTACCAATCATCAGATAACCCATACTGGAGAGAGACCTTACAAGTGTGATTTGTGTGACAGATCCTTTAGTTTGAAATCAACCCTAACTAAGCATCAGGTAATCCATACTGGAGAGAGACCTTACAAATGTAATGAGTGTGGCAGAGCCTTTAGTCGGAGATCAACCCTAACTATGCATCAGGTCATCCACACTGGAGAGAGACCTTACAAATGCTCTGTGTGTGGCAAAGCCTTTAGTTGGAAATCAACCCTAACTGTGCATAAGGTAATTCACACTGCAGAGAGACCTTTCAAATGCCCTGAGTGTGGTAGGGCCTTTAGGAAGAGATCAGCTCTAACTATGCATAAGGCAATCCACACTGGAGAGAGACCTTACAGATGCCCTGTGTGTGGTGAAGCCTTTACTCAAGGCTCACACCTCACTACACATCAGTTAATCCATACTGTGGAGAGACCTTACAAGTGCTCTCTGTGTGGCGAAGCATTTAGTTGGAAATCAACCCTAACTGTGCATAAGGTAATTCACACTGGAGAGAGACCTTACAAATGCTCTGAGTGTGGTAAAGGTTTTACCACACATTTACATCTTACTGCACATCAGGTACTGCATACTCAACCGAAACTTACAAATGCCCCTGAACCTGACAAGTCTTAGTATTGCCTTAAGGTCCGGCCTCACTAAATAGTTAATACAGGAACGTTTTTAACTTACTGCTCACTCTTCACCAGACGAAAGATATGCAGCTGCAGATCTCTAGAGCAGGATGTCTGCACTCCCTCCCTGAGTGTGTAATTTGCTTTATTAAACTACCCTTTGCTTGTACCTGCTTGACTTCGTGAATTCTTTCTCAATAAGAATCACAAACACTCTTACAGGGCTGATATCTAGCATGCAGGGAGATCTCCCAAGACTGGATTGCCTATCTATGTATTTGTGACCAGGAATGGACTTTTAATGAGGTACTTACTAGTGGTGTCACATTAATCAATTCAGTGACATATCCTGGACGAAGAACACCGTGTGGAGCATAAACGTACCAATATGTCACTGATGGATAATGTTGGATTCAACATGGTCACCTAGACAACCATGTCTTGAGAAAGAACTTCAAATTTTAATCACCATGTGTGTCATGTCTTATGCCAACCCATATTCAAAAAGGCCCTATAGAATACCCAGACCCTAAAACGTTTAAACACACATCTTCTCTCACTGACGTTGCCTGCATGCCTGAGTGTATGTTGCATTTAAACAACACCATCTTTCCTTGAAACAAAAACTACATGTCCTAGAGAGAAATCACAGAAATGTAATGCATGTTGCAAGGACTTGATTCAGTGTTCACAAGTCGGCAGACACACTGGAGCAGTACCTTAAAATGTAGTGAGGCAAAGCCATTTGAGTTCAAGAACTATTCAGCAACAGGGAAACCATATGAACTTATGTGGCAGAGGCCTTATGAAGGTAACACCGTGCAGTAGATGTCATAATACATGTTTGAGAGAAACCACAATACTGCTTGGTCAGGCTTCTACCTAAATTTCAGAATGGGATCATCAGAGGATTTGTATTTTAGAGTAAACCTTGCAAATGCTGTGAATGGGGTAAGGCTTTTCCTCAAATGTCCACACCTTTGGAGGAATGAGGCTACTTTTGTTGAAGGACAAACTGTACACACACACTGATTGTGGAAAGGTCTTTAAAAGATAGTGTATCAATTCATACTGGAGAGAATACTTGCAAATATAATGAATTTGGTAAACTTACCAGTTCTCACAACAGACCATACATCAGAGAATCTGTAGTAGGAAGAACTGTCTTTAGTTCTCAAAGTCTAATGATGTAGTACATCCTGTAGAATAACTGTCAGTCAAAATGTGTTAGAAGTCATAACATGGTGTCTGGCAGGAATGAGGTCATATGTGGACATGGTTCATTTATCTTAAGTGTATCAAATACTTATTTGTTCTTGAGAAGGCTGCGTTACGTTTATGACTTTCAACCTGACCTGAAGTTAATAGTGTGTTTTTTTAAATTAAGGTATTATTGATACACATTCTTATGAAGTTTCCACATGAAAAAGTAATGTGGTTACTACATTTACCCATATTATCAAGTTCCCACTCATACCCGAATTCAGTCACTGTCCATCAGTGTAGTAAGATGCCACAGATTCACTGTTTGCCTTCTCTGTGCTACACTGTTTTCCCCGTGATCGCCCACACCATGTGTACTAAACATAATACCCTCAATCCCCTTTTCTCAACCCCCACCACTCGCTCTCCCACACCCCTCCCCTTTGGTAACCACTAGTTCCTTCTTGGAGTCTCTGAGTCTGCTGCTGTATTGCTGCCTCAGCTCTGTCTCGTTACACTCCACAAATGAGGGAAATCATTTGGCACTTGCCTTTCTCCGCCTGGTTTATTTCACTAAGCACAATATCCTCCAGCTCCATCCCTGTTGTTGCAAATGGCAGAATTAGTTTCCTTCTTATGGCTGAATAGTATTCCATTGTCATATGTACCACCTCTTCCTTATCCATTCATCTACTGATGGACACTTAGGTAGCTTCCTTCCATATCTTGGCTATTGTAAAAAATGCTGCAATAAACATAGGGGTGCATATGTCTTTTTGAATCTGAGAAGTTGTATTCTTTGGGTAAATTCCAAGGAGTGGGAATCCCGGGTCAAAGGGTATTTGTATTTTTGGTTTTTTTAAGGAGCCTCCATATTGCTTTCCACAATGGTTGAACTAGCTTACATTGCCACCGGCCGTGTAGGAGGGTTCCCCTTTCTCCACATCCTCACCCGCATTTGTTGTTCTCAGTCTTTTGGATGGTGGCCATCCTTACTGGTGTGAGGTGATATCTCATAGTGGTTTTAATTTGCATTTCCCTGATGATTAATGATGTGGAGCATCTTTTCATGTGTCAGTTGGCCATCTGAATTTCCTTGGAGAACTTTCTCTTCATATCCTCTGCCCATTTTTTAATCGGGTTATTTGGTCTTTCGGTGTAGAGGCGTGTAAGTTCTTTACATATTTTGGATGTTAACCCCTTGTCGGATATGTCACTTACAAATATATTCTCCCATACTGTTGGATGCCTTTTTGTTCTGTTCATGGTGTCCTTTGCTGTACAGAAATTTTTTAGTTTGATGTAGTCCCATGAGTTCATTTTTGCTTTTGTTTCTCTTGCTTGAGGAGATGCGTTAAGGAAGAAGTCGTTCATGCTTATATTCAGGAGATTTTTGCCTATGTCGTCTTCTAAGAGTTTTATGGTTTCATGACTTACACTCAGGTCCTTGATCTCAACATTTCGAGTTTACTTTTGTGTATGGGGTTAAACAATAATCCAGTTTCATTCTCTTGCATGTAGCTGCCCAGTTTTGCCAACACCAGATGTTGAAGAGGCTGTCATTTCCCCATTGTATGTCCATGGCTCCTTTCTCATATATTAATTGACCATATATGGTTGAGTTTATATCAGGGCTCTCTAGTCTGTTCCATTGGTCTATGGGTCTGTTCTTGTGCCAGTACCAAATTGTCTTGAGTACTGTGGCTTTGTAGTAAAGCTTGAAGTTGGGGGGCATAATCCTCCCAGCTTTATTCTTCGTTCTCAAGATTGCTTGGGCTATTCGGGCTCTTTTGTGGTTACATATGAAGTTTAGAATGATTTTCTCTAGTTCGCTGGAAAATGGAATTGCTATTTTGATAGGAATTGCATTGAATCTGTAGGTTGCTTTAGGCAGGATGACCGTTTTGACAATATTAATTCTTATTATCCATGAGCACGGGATGTGTTTCCATTTATTGGTATCTTCTTTAATTTCTCTCATTGAGTGTCTTTTAGTTTTCACAGTATAGGTCTTTCACTTCCTTGGTTAGGTTTACTCCTAGGTATTTTATTCTTTTTGATTTGACTTTGAATGGAATTGTTTTCCTGTTTTCTCTCTCTGCTAGATCTTTGTTGGTGTTTTGGAATGCCATAGATTTCTGCACATGAATTTTGTATCTCGCAACTTTGCTGAATTCAGATATTAAATCTAGTAATTTTGGAGTAGATTCTTTATGGTTTTTTATGTACAATATCATGTCATCTGCAACCAGAGACAGTTTAATTTGTTCCCTGCCAATCTGGATGCCTTTTATTTCTTTGTGTTGTCTGATTGTCGTGGCTAGGACCTCCAGAACTATGTTGAATAGAAGTGGGGAGAGTGGGCATCCTTGTCTTGTTCCCGATCGTAAAGGAAAAGCTTTCAGCTTCTCGCTGTTAAGTATAATGTTGACTGTGGGTTTGTCATATATAGCCTTTATTATGTTGAGGTACTTGCCCTCTATACCCATTTTGTTGAGACTTTTTATCATGAATGGATGTTGAATTTTTTCAAATGCTTGTTCAGCATCTATTAAGATGATCATGTGGTTTTTGTCCTTCTTTTTGTTGATGTGGTGGGTGATGTTGATGGATTTTCGAATGTTGAACTATCCTTGCATCCCTGGAATAAATCCTACCTGATCATGATGGTTGATCCTTTTGATGTACTTGTGAATTCGGTTTGCTAATATTCTGTTGAGTATTTTTGCGTCTATGTTCATCAGGGATATTGGCCTGTAGTTTTCTTTTTTTGTGGTGTCTTTGCTCCGTTTTGGTATTAGAGTGATGATGGCCTCATAGAATGAGTTTGGAAGTATTACCTCTTTTTCTACTCCTTTGAAAATTTTAAGGAGGATGGGTATTAATTAGGTCTTCATTACATGTTTGTTAAATTTAGTGGTGAATCCGTCTGGTCCAGGTGTTTTTTTCTTAGGTATGTGTATGATTACCTGTTCAATTTTGTTGCTGCTTATTGGTTATTTGTGATTTTCTGTTTCTTTCTGAGTCAGCCTTGGAAGGTTATATTTTTCTACAAAGCTGTCCATTTCTTCTAGGTTATCCAGTTTGTTAGCATATAATTTTTCATAGTGTTTTCTAATAGTTCTTTGTATTTCTGTGCTGTCCGTAGTGATTTTTCCTTTCTCATTTCTGATTCTGTTTATGTGAGTAGACTCTCTTTTTTTCTTGATAAATCTGGCTAGGGTTTTATCTATTTTGTTTATTTTCTCGAAGAACCAGCTCTTGCTTTCGTTGATCCTTTCTATTGTTTTATTCTCGATTTTATTTCTTTGTGCTCTAATCTTTATTACGTCCCTCCTTCTACTGACTTTGGGTCTCATTTGTTCTTTTTTTTCTAGTTTTGTAAATTGTGAGTTTAGACTGCTCATATGGGAATGTTCTTCTTTCCTGAGGTAGGCCTGTATTGCAATATACTTTCCTCTTAGGACGGCCTTTGCTGCGTCCCACAGATTTTGTGGTGTTGAATTATTGTTGTCATTTGTCTCCATATGTTGCTTTATCTCTGTTTTCATTTGGTCATTCATCTATTGATTATTTAGGAGCATGTTATTAACCCTCCATGTGTTTGTGGGATTTTTCATTTTCTTTGCCTAATTCGTTTCTAGTTTCATTCCTCTGTGGTCTGAGAAGCTGGTTGGTACAATTTCAATCTTTTTGAATTTACTGTGGCTCTTTTTTGGCCTAGTATATGATCTTCTCTTGAAAATGTTCCATGTGCACTTGAGAAGAATGTGTATCCGGCTGCTTTTTGGTGTAGAGTTCTGTAGATGTCTATTAGGTCCATCTGTTCTAATGTGTTGTTCAGTGTCTCTGTCACCTTACTTATTTTCTGTCTGGTTGATCTGTCCTTCAGAGTGAGTGGTGTGTTGAAGTCTCCTAGAATGAATGCATTGCATTCTATTTCCCCCTTTAATTCTGTTAGTGTTTGTTTCACATATGTAGGAGCTCCTGTGTTGGGTGCATAGATATTTATAATGGTTATATCTTTTTGCTGGATTGACCCTTTTATCATTATGTAATGTCCTTCGTTTTCTCTTGTGACTTTCTTTGTTTTGAAGTCTATTTTGTCTGGTATAAGTATTGCAACTCCTGCTTTTTTCTTCCTATTGCTTGCATGAAATGTCTTTCTCCATCCCTTCAGTTTTAGTCTGTGTATGTCTTTGGGTTTAAAGTGAGTCTCTTAAAGGCAGCATATAGATGGGTCTTGTTTTTTATCCATTCAGTGACTCTGTGTCTTTTGACTGGTGCATTCAGTCCATTTACATTTAGAGTGATTATGGCTAGGTATGTACTGGCGTTGCACGCTTCAGATTCGTGGTTACCAAAGGCTCAAGTTTAATTTCCATACTATCTAAGAGCTTAAGAACTCACTTAGTATGCTATTACAAACACAATCTAAAGGTTCTTTTTGTTTGTTTGTTTGTTTTCCCTTGTCCTTCTTCGTCCTCCATTCTTTATATATTAAGTATCATATTCTTTACTGTTTGTATATCCCTTGATTGACTTTGGGGATTGTTAATTTAATTTTACAGTTTCATAGGAATTAGCTGTTCTATTCTGTTTACTGTGGTTTTATTACCTCTGGTGATAGCTATTAAACAGTTGGAACACTTCCATCTATAGCATTCCCTCCAAAATACACTGTAGAGATGGTTTATGGGAGGTAAATTCTCTCAGCTTCTGCTTATCTGGGAATTGTTTAATCCCTCCTTCAAACTTAAATGATAATCTTGCTGGATAAAGTAATCTTGGTTCCAGGTCCTTCTTCTTCATTGCATTAAATACATCATGCCACTCCCTTCTGGCCTATAAGGTTTCTGCTGAGAAGTCTGATGATAGCCTGATGGGTTTTCCTTTGTATGTGATCTTATTTCTCTCTCTGGCTGCTTTAATAGTTGTCTTTATCCTTGATCTTTGCCATTTTAATTACTGTATGTCTTGGTGTTGTCTTTCTTGGGTCCCTTGTGTTGGGTGATCTGTGCACCTCCATGGCCTGAGAGACTATCTGCTTCCCCAGATTGGGGCAGTTTTCAACAGTCACCTCCTCAAAGACACTTTCTGTCCCTTTTTCTCTCCCTTCTTCTTCCGGTACCCCTATAATGCAAATGTTGTTCCTTTTGGATTGGTCACACAGTTCTCTGAATGTTCTTTCTTTCTTAGAGATCCTTTTTTCTCTCTGTGCCTCAGCTTCTTTGTATTCCTCTTCTCTAGTTTCTATTTCATTTATCGTCTCCTCCACCGGATCTAATCTGCTTTTAATGCCGTCCATTGTGATCTTCAATGATTGGATCTCCGACCGTAATTCATTCCTGAGTTCTTGAATATCTTCCCGTACCTCCTTGAGCATGTTAATGATTTTTATTTTGAACTCCCTTTCAGGAAGAGTCATGACGTCCATATCATTTAAATCTTTCTCAGGAGTTGTGTTCATAATTTTACTCTGGACCAGGTTCCTTTGGCATTTCATATTTGTGTATGGGGCCCTCTAGTGCCCAGAAGGTCTCCTCCTGGTTCTGCTCAGCCACTGAAGCAATGTTGGGGATTGTAGGGGAGTGGTATTGGTGCCTCCGGGGAGGAAAGGGCTGTTTCCTGGTTCCTGGCTGCTGTGCCTGTCTCCACTGCCTGAAACAGTTGGCCGAGCACACAGGTATAAGCCTGGGTGCTTTGCATTTTTAGTTGCTGTAGACAGATCTTCCCTCTGCCTTGCCTAACACCAGAGAAGGGTTTCCCGGTTTGGATGCCCAGTGGAGCTGGCCAGTAGAAAGGCACTAGTCTGCCTGTCACAGAAGGGGTTCTTGGGGCTGTGTAGGCAGCCAGGGAGTTGAAGCACCTGAAGATCGTGAAACCTCCCAATCTGCTGAGCAGAGTGCACCCGGACAATTTGTCTGCCTGTCCTTTCTCCTGAGCAGTAAGCTCTGCGCAATCCTTACCCCTTTAGCAACCCTCTTCCTAAGGGCTTTTTTGTTAGGAAGTCTCTCAGACTGCCCGCCTTTCTTTTGTCTTAGAGCAGCTGGATATGGATCCCTGCTTTCCACAAGCAACTGGAATCTTAGTCTCTCCAGCAATTCTGCCTGTCTAAGCTTTCCAACCCTCTACTTAAGAGAGTATCATGGGAGCACCATGAAATGTAGGTTTGTGCTCCGAGAGCAGATCTCCAGAGTTAGGTATTCGGCAGTCCCAGTTCTCCACTCCCTCCCTGCTCTGTTCCTGTTCCTCCTGCAGGTGAGCTGGGGTGGGGGAAGGGCTTGGATCCCTCAGGACCACAGCTTTAGTATTTTACCCTTTTCCGTGAGGGCTGCTCATGTCTCCAGGTGTATGCAGTTTGTTGCCGTCCTCTTTCCTGTTGCTCTTTCAAGAGTAGTTGTGTTAGTTATATTTTCATATTAGATGTGGTTTTAGGAGGAAGCCTCTGTCTCACCTCTCATGCTGCCATCTTTAATCCAAATCCAATAGTGTGTTGTTCTGAAGTGCTGATGTGTTCTCAAGACAGAAAAACTCTTGCAGGTCTTTCATATTGATTGCTGGGAAGAAGTCCTAAGAGGAAAGGGTCTACTTCTTTAGGTATAGTTCATTCCTATCTATGTTCCCTGGAAAATAAGGACACTGAATTTACAAATTCATTGTGTAAATGAGCTTTGAGGGAGATACAGAATAATATAAAACTATACATTGCCATGCTCATTATGTCCATGAAGTTTCTGGACTAGCCATGTGAAAAAGGGTTATTGCAAAGAATGCTGTCCAAGTGAACCTTGAACAGAGCAGGCCAGGACATTAAGGACAGCGCTTCAACTGTATGGAGAGCCATAGGTAACTAGAGAGTGGTTATGTGGTAGAAATAATGCAGGGCAGACGGTCATCACTTTCTCTGTTGAATGGCACTGGCTGTTTGGTATCAAGTGATTAATGAAAACTTACATGTTTTTCCAGCAGAGCAGTTATTGGAGAGCAGTTAGTTTATACAACCAGGATAGTATATGCATGTGTCTTTCTCACATTTAACTGCTGGCGTTATGTTGCTTCTGTTTTTATTGTCTTATAGGTCTCTTGTTTTCATTTATAAAATTTAACTCATTTTCATAACCGTGAATGAGTCATGTTCCTTGTACCAACTAAGTTTTATCCCACTCTGTGGAGTAGTTCCTCCCAGAAACTTGATAATGCATCTTAGCTTCTGAAAGTTCAAGGAATCTGTCACAATTCATTTCCACTGTGGAATTAAACATATAATTTGGGTGTTACGTACTCATAATTTTCACTTGAATTATTTTCTTCACACTCTGCCCCGGGATATTTATGGCTGTGAGTGTCATAGCAGAGCAATTTCACACTGACCCCCTAAAACCTTCCCCCCATTCACAAATATGTACCATAGAATTATATTTCTTGTAAATTTTTGTGCCCAGATAAAACCTGTGGCATATACCTTGGTTTATGTGATATGGGAATACAGTAACCGTGTCTAAAATTTAGTAGTGAAATTTCTTTGGGTTAAACATCGTTAAGTCTCTCTTTTTTTCTGGGAACACTGCGTGAAATATTTCAGGGCATCGTACAATGGGAATTTGTTCATTTGGTAGATGAACTGGTAATTTCAAGTATTCAAGGTCCACACACTTTTTGTTAAGTTGCACTTGTGGCCATTTGCTGTAACTGGATGGCACCCCACCCATGGTTTCATTTGAATATCGACACGGTGCCAAAAAACGGTCTGTAGGGAGAGCAGAGTAGACCTCCAAGCTTGTTGGTAAATGGCTTGAGTGAACAGGAAGTGGTGACTGGCTCGGTATCCTGGTGGCTCCTGGGCGGGTCTGGGGTGGCGCCCACTCCGGGTCTGAGCTTCAGCTGGTACCAAGGGAGGAGCACCGCGGGCTGTTTGCCCAGAGACAGTGAGAGACTGAGTGAGGCTTTGAGGTGTCAGTGGACAGCCAATTGTAGATGGTGTCAGACCCAGTAAGCAATGTTTACTCTTGAAACTCTTGATTATTTGGTTGGAAAGAACACAGTTTTCTTGATGGTGAGTTACTACGTTCCTTTCCTGCTGCGCCTCTCGGTTCCATTCTAGGATGTGGGTGATGAAAATGCTTGTAAAATAATATTTAGATAAATTGTCTAAGATGTTTTTACACCAGTTTAATGGCAATTAATGTTTGGAAAGGTTTATTAGATAATATGTATTACTAAGCAATTTCATCAGAAAGAGCATTTTTCGAAAGGATAAAATCATATTATGGCAGCAAGTGAAGTTACATGAGTCGTTTTTAACTAGTGAAAAGTTTTAATACAATATGTCCTTACCACGTCTTCCTTCCACACATTGTGACCTCGATTTTATGTTGAATGTACATATTTTTTCCCTTTTTTACACCATGGGATACATTAACCATGGGATTGTATTGAGGCCTGGGTGACACGAAAATGCACAAAAGGCAATATTGGGTATAACGTAGGGCTTTATATGTAAGAAGGAAGAGTTCCTTTAGGACTCGGGTCAACAAGGGACATGGGACGTCAGGGTATTGCACTCTTGATCTGTGATTGGCTCTGGTCAGGTGCTTGGAAATCAAGTGTGTGAAGGCTGACAAGCATGCCCTGAGGCAAATGAAAATACGAATAAGAAAGTCCCCAGGTTTCCAACCCTAGTGTGTGACAAGGGGAGAGTCTCCATTGGCAAATGCTTGGAGGCCATGCTGCCCTTTCCCAGTGAATGGTCTTCATATTCAGAGCCAATCTTGCAGGTTTCTGCTATTAACTACCATGGCAGCTAACATGCAGTATGTTCCTTTTAGAGTTTGTTCCCTTCCAAAAATAGTAAGTAGATTTCCCTTAAGTGATCTTGTTATAGGGAGAGTTCGGTTCGGAGAGCAGGGAAGTCAGAGGACGAAGTGAGGAAGGAATTCATTAAAGGAAGAGTGTTAGGGAATGACAGAATAGAGTAATAAAGGAAGTTCACTGAGCAGCAACTCAGCATGGGCCACGACCCCTGCTACCTCCGTAAGCCAGGGTCACCTGGTGTCCAGCGTCTGCTTGGATCTGCGCGAGTGGGAACTGAGTCCCTCCCACCCCAGGCTCTGGGGAAGCCGCAGAGCACTGGATGGAGGGAGATTAGGTTCTGCGAACTTCCCACAGGTAAAGAAGGGAGACTTTCAGGCAGGCTACCAAAGAGCAGGACTGTCAGCTGCAGTTCCCGGGCACCCAGGCGACGGTAATTTGCAAGCCCAGGTCTGAGCGCTCAGCAGCCTCTCCCTACTTGTCGGAGAGAGGACGGAGGGAAGGTTAAAGCCAGGATTTGGAGGATTAGAACGACAAAGCAAAGTAATAAAACACCCCTGGAAAGGCGCAGAGACGGTGCGTTTAAGTGAGAAGTTTATTTAAGGCAAAAGGAGTGCCCTTGGAGAAAGGGGAGCATGGGCTGCCCCAGAGCAGAGGCGCCCCTGAAAGGCTGGGAAAAGAATGAAAGGATGCGCACCTAGGAAGTGCGGGCGACCCCGGAGAGGAGCGCCCCCTGAAAGGTTGGTAAGAGAGAGTTTAGAGCACTTAGAAAGTGCAGGCGACCCCAGAGAGGAGTGCGCCCGGAGAGGTTGAAAAGGGAGAGTTTAAACTTAAAAGGTTATGCACTTGGAGAGTGCAGGCGACCTCAGAGAGGAGCGTGCGCCTAAAGGCCGGGGTTCCCCCTTTTAAGGACTCTTAGGGATGTGACTAAGGGCTTTGGGTGCAGACTTGTTAAGTGGTCTTTAAATACTTAGAATTAACTTAACACAAGGAACTTCCCACTCTGATTTCTCCCCAGGACACAGCTGTCTTGTTCTGGGAGCAGATCAAACAGCCTGCCTGCCCAGCCCCCAAGGTGGGCTGAGTTATTGTCTGTTTGCCAAAGAGTAAGTTAAGAATCTTACATTTTTAACTTCTTGGGTATTAAAATACAATCTTTAAGATGGAATCCTTCCTGCCTTTCACTGTGTTGTTTAAGGCTGGGCCAGCATGCTAAATTAGTTGCGTTGGTTACAAACTACTTAATTAGGGCCTGAAGGAGAAAAAAGCAGCAAAGGGGTAAAGGTAAAAAAGTAAGCTGGGCCTGCATGATTAACACAATAAAGACTGGCTCTGCTGAGGTTCCCTCTGAGACAGGGACCATGGGTTTAGACAGAGTAGGGTGAAGGCCTATGGAAAAAGCCAGGCAGGATATTTACAGTCAAAGCAAGGTAACAATGTAAAGTCCCTACGGAAACTCTGTGTTCAGCATTATGCAAAGTCAAGGTCACACTAACTCCCTGGGGTAAAGATAGCAGCCTAGGAATATAGACATCTTCAGTGAGATCAGTTAAAGGTCAAAAGGCCAGGAGCAACTTTGCCTGGAACGTTTAAGTGTTCTGCAAGGGTATCTCAGCATAACCCGTGACTTCACTGTAAACAGCCCTAGCAAACAGACAATAACCCAGCCCACCTTGAGGGCAGGGCAGGTGGTACCAGTCCACACCCTAAGCCCTCAGTTTCCAAAAAAATCCTCAACTGCCTATAAATCCCCTAGACAATGCACCACCCCAGGCTCTTTTATCCCCTCCAGGCGTGAGCTGGGAGCTCTTTCCTCTCACTTTATTTCTAAATAAAAGCCTGTACCTTGCTCTCCTACCCTCAATGTTTGTGAAGCTCATTCTTTGGCTTCGTGAAGAAGAACCCCGGCATCACTTCCTTTATCTGGGAAATATTCAAACATTCGAGGACAAGGTGCTCTTGGCGTTTTCAGCTTCAATTGATTAATTTTGGGTCTTTTTCTCTTTTCCACCCCGCCCATATCTATTTTCCTGCCTACCAATCTCCACTTTGATGGCACACTTGAAGAGTCACTTAATAATTTATGTGTAATAACTGGTTGAGTCAACTGTCGCAAATAGAAATGACACACTCTTCTCCAGATGAAGGAACTTAGGACAAAGACAGGTTTTAAGAATCAGTCATATCCCAACAAGTGGCTGAATCAGAATTTGACTCCATCCGTGTTGTCTGCCTGCAAGCCAGGTGTTACATGTTCTTTCATATACCAACATCCTCGTATTCTACACAGCAGTGAAAGTATAACTTTGGGTTCCGGAACCTGATTCTACTGCGTGTAAGTGTGGTAGGGGGTCTTCCCACACATAACACCAAGCAATTCTCAAAAAACCAGCAGGGTGTCAGAGAACTCAATTCTGTTATCTGCCTGGAGAGAAGCAGAAAGCCCAGGTGAAGGTTGTTGTCAAAGAAGACTGCCCTCTGATCCCCACTGCAGACAAAAGTTGCCAGCCGCAGGCAAATTACCTGTGCTTTTGACCTAGTGGCTACAGATTGGAGGTTCAGTTACCTCCTCCTCAGGTTCAGTTAATTTCCTAGGGCAGCGCAGAACTGGGGAAAACAAATTTGCCAGTTTCATAAAGGATAATGTAAAGGGTACAACTTAATGGTCAACTGAACAGATGTATGCGGTAAGCTCTCAGATAATGGAGCATCTGTGCTTGAAGAGCTTGGGCCTGGCTCAGGGGTACATGGAGGCATTCTTATTCCTGAAGTGTAGATGCTCTCAGGATGGGAAGGAGGAGCCGAGAGCTCAATTACCTTTTCTCAGGGCTTTTTGTGAGACCTTCACTGCATAGTCATCCTTGACTAAATTATTAGCCACTGGCTGATTTGACCAGCAGCCCCTGCCCTTGCGTGGGGTCCAAAAGTCTCTCATTAACATGACAAGACACCCATTTCACCTTTAAGACTCGGCAGTGTAAGGCCCGGAAAACAGGCCCTGCTCAGCCCCGGGATGGACGGCGACCCAAATACTCACAAGAGACCGGTCTTGATGCAAACAGCAAGAGGTTTATTGATTTCACCAGCGCGCTGGGGTCAAGACTCATATCTCACGCAGGAGCAGAGTCCGACCCCGAGCAGAATTTTACAGGAGGTTTTAAAGGAAAAGGGACCACAACCAGGGGGAGGTGAGGGGGAGGTCTGCTGATGATTCAATAGCAAAAATATTTCAATTAGGGTCTCACAGGGCTTTATCTTCACAGTAGAGTCTCACAGGGCTTTATCTTCACAATCTATCAGTTTTGGGGAGGATTACCTAGGCACGGGTTTGCAGGCCATTGTGTCATTGTGTTCAGGCCGGTTTTTATGACTCAGGCCAAGGGTCAGAGCTTACTTAAAATTTTCCTATTCCTTCAGGTGGTTTCGGGGAAACTGAAACTTAGGCCTTCTGTTTTCTGAGGCTTTCTGAGGCCTGTCATGGTGTTAGTTTGGTCCTTTCATTCCCCACTTCTTCTTATGCATAGTTCTAATCATAGAACTAGAATTCTGTATTAACATAAAATTCTTTCTCAGAATTAGGTACAGACTGGTAATGCTGTCTTAACATTAAAATTTGTACTGCACTAATCCGTTCCCTAATAAAAGTTACCAATCTGTTCAGAATGCAAGGGCTAACAGTGAGTAACAGAAGCAGAATCAGAATGGGTCCCAAAAGGGAAGATATTAAAGTAGTAAACCATGGAGATTTACTGAACCATCCTTCAAACCATCCTCGTTGAGATTCCCGTTCCTGTAGGCGTTTATCTAACCTTTCCCTCAGTTTAGACATGGAGTCTTTTATAATTCCAGAATGATCTACATAGAAGCAGCATTCTTCCTTCAATGCAGCACACAGTCCACTATCTTTCAAAAACAACAAATCTAGCCCTCTCCTATTCTGCAATACTACTTCAGACAAAGAAGTCAGGGATTCCTCTAGTTTGGAGATAGATTGTTTTAAGGCTCGTAAGTCCTCATCCATTGCGGCTCTCAACATCTGGAAGTGCTGAGGCCCTTGTATCAAAGCTGCAGTTCCAGTACTTACTCCAGCTGCTACTCCGAGATGGTGTAAGCAAAGCTTAAGAGTATTACCAGTCTTTTCCACGTGCCAGGACTCATTTTCTTCTGCCTTTGGTGCAGCTTTTAGGTGGGAGGCGTGGATCCAGGCGGCTATTCCTTCGACTTTCACTGCAGTAGGAGTTGTCAGCAGGACTAGGTAGGGTCCTTTCCACCGTGGCTCGAGATTCTCAGCACGATGTCTGCGTACGTAGACAGCGTCTCCCACTTGGAACTGGTGAGGGACGGTGGTGGTCTCAGTGGAGTAAACGTCTTTCAGTTGTTCCCAGGCCTGCTGGCGAACTACTTCTAAGGCTTTTAGGCGGACGGACAAGGGTTGAGAAAGAACAGCATCAGGGTTATGTACGTTTCCTGTTCTCACAAGGGGGAGTGGTCCTTCACATAAAAGCTCATAGGGGGTTAGTCCAAGACGCCCTGGGGTGTTTCTTACCCGGAACAGGGCAAAGGGAAGGAGAGCTGTCCAGTCATTCCCGCCGGTCTCTAAGGCTAATTTAGTCAAGGTCTCTTTTAGAGTTCTGTTCATCCTCTCTACCTGTCCTGAGCTTTGGGGTTTATATGCACAATGTAATTTCCAACTAAACCCCATTTGTTTGGCCAATCCCTGACTTACCTGAGCAACGAAGGCGGGCCCGTTGTCAGATCCAATTACCTTAGGGATTCCAAACCTGGGAAAAATTTCTTCTAATATCTTCTTGGCTACTATGTTGGCAGTCTCTGTCTTAGTTGGGTATGCTTTTACTCATCCTGTGAAGGTATCTATAAAAACTAATAGATATTTATTTCCATATTTGGCAGGTTTTATTTCAGTAAAGTCTATTTCCCAGTAAGCCCCAGGTCGATCACCCCGCAATCTCCGTCCAGGGGGGCGTCGGTTGGAACCTGCATTCGTCATGGCACAAGGAATACAACTTTTAACTACAGCATTAACAACTTCAGGAAGTCTAATTACATAGTAGGGGGATGATTTTACTGTCTTTTTCAGGTGTTTAGTTCCCAGATGGGTGAGACGGTGGAGCTGTTTCACATATTCTTTAGCCTCCCTCTGGGGGAATATGATTTTCCCATCTTCTGTCTTTTTTAATCCTTGAGGCGTCTCTATAGTGCACCCTAGGCGATTCATGACTTGGCAATCTTTTCTAGTATACTGGAATTTCTCAGGGCTGGGCTCTGTCTCATAGTCACTTATTGCTGGCAATATTGGGGTTCCGTGAGCAGCTTTCTTTGCTGCCTGATCAGCCAACTGATTTCCTTTAGTTACCTTATCGGTGGCTTTTTGGTGCCCAGGGCAGTGTATGATGGCCACCTTTTTAGGCAAATGCATTGCCTCTAATAGCTGGTGCTGAGAGGAGGGCCTTCTTAATTTCATCGAAGGCCTGTTGGTGTTCTTTTTCCCATTGGAACTTTACCCCTTCCTTGGTTAGAGGGTAGAGGGGGGCTGCCAAGGTAGCGAAGCCTGGGATCCAAAGTCGGCAGAAGCCAGCAGTGCCCAGGAATTCACGTACCTGTCTAGATGTCTTAGGTACTGGAATCTGTGTGACAGTCTTCTTCCTAGCCTCAGTCAGCCACCTTTTTCCTTCTTTTAAAGAGTAGCCTAAGTAGATTACCTCCTGTTTACATAGCTGAGCCTTTTTGGCAGAGGCTCGGTATCCTAACCGTCCCAGCTCGGAGAGGAGGCTTCTAGTCCCTTCAAGGCAATCTTGATAAGTTTCTCCTGCTAAAAGCAAATCATCAACATACTGGAGGAGAGTTACCTTGGAATGTGCGGCCCGAAAGGGGGCCAAGTCCCAGTGTAGCGCCTCATCAAAGAGGGTGGGAGAATTCTTGAATCCTTGAGGTAATCGTGTCCAGGTCAGTTGTCCTGTCTGCCCAGTGTCAGGATCTCTCCACTCAAATGCAAAGATGGGCTGACTTGATGGGTGTAATCTCATGCAGAAGAAGGCGTCTTTTAAGTCCAGCACAGTATACCAGCCCCTTTCTGGGGGGAGAGAGCTGAGAAGGTTATATGGATTGGGCACCGTGGGGTGAATGTCTTGGACTCTCTTGTTCACTTCCTGCAAGTCCTGGACTGGCCGGTAGTCCCCTGTACCGGGCTTTTTGACAGGTAGCAATGG
>JAVSCE010006247.1:0-25920 GCA_032199065.1 Smutsia gigantea
AATCATATTGAGAGGTTGGTATTTCAATCACATTTAGAAAGCATAAAAGAATTAAATCCTCCAAAATAAATTTAACCAAGAAGTGGAAGATCTTACCCTGAAAATTATGAGATATTGATGAAAGAAACTGAAGAAGATGCAAATCATTGGATAGATTCCTGTGTTTTTGGAACACAAAAATTAATATTTTTTGGATGTCCATGCTACCTAGAGCTATCTATAGATTCAATGCAATCCCTATCTAAGTTCCAGGGACGTTTTTCACAGAAACAGGAAAAACAATCCTAAAATTTGTATGGAACCACAAGACTGCTAATAACCAAAACTCTTGAGAAAAAAGAAGAGAGCTGCAAACACCATACTTCCTGATTTTGACTTTATTTTTATGGCATTCAGAACAGCACGGTACTGGCATAAAATCAGACACACAGATCCATACAACAGCTGAGAGCCCAGAGAACCCATGGAACACAACCAACTAACACTTGACAGGGGAGCCAAGATGCGCTGCTGAAAGCAGAGCCCCTTCAGTAACCGCTGCTGGGGGGACCGACAGCCACATGCAGAAGAAAGAGAATGGACCCCCGCCTGACACCACACAAAGAGGTAATTCAAAATGGACTAAAGACTTAAATATAAGACATGAAACTGCAAAACTACTAGAACAAAACACAAGGAAAATCTCCCTGACATGGGTCTTGGCACAACTATGACAATAAAAGCACAAGCAATGAAAGCAAAAATAAATAACTGGGACAACAGCAAAGTAAAAAGCTTCTGCACAGAGAAAAAATCAGAAAAATGAAAAATCACCTATAGAATGAGAGAAAACATCTATCTGATAAGGGTTAGTATCTAAAATATATAAGGAATTCATGTAACTCAACAGCAAAAACAATCTGATTGAAAAATGGGCTAGGGACTGGAATAGACATTTTCTCAAAGAGATTGCCAATTGCCGACATGTACATGTGGCAGAAATCTGCAACATGTGAGAAGAAGACAAATTAAACCCACAAGGAGATAAAGCTTCATACTTAGTTGAACAGCTATTATCAAAAAGACAAGAGAAAACAAGTGTTGGCAAGGCTGTGGAGGAAAAGGAACCCTCTGTTGGCAGGGATGAAGACTGTGCAACCAATGTGGAAACAGAATGGGGGCTCCTTGAAAAATTAAAAGTATACATATGATCCAGCAATCCCACTTCTGGGTATCTATCCTAAGAAAATGAAATCACTGTCTTGAGGAGCGATCTGCACCCTGTGTGCACTGCAGCTTTATTCCCAATAGCCAAGACAGGTAAACAATCTAAGAATTCACCAGTGGATGAAGGGATAGCAAAGGTGTGTGTACACACACACATATGCACACACACACACACAGGACTTTATTCAGCCATTAAAAAGAAGGAATATCTTGCTGTTTGCAATAACAAGGAATGGACTTTGAGGGCATTTGCCAAGTGAAATAAGTCAGAGAAAGACAACTACTGTATATTGTCACTCATACATGTGATCTAATCAAGCCGAACTCAGAGAGTAGACTGGTGGTTGCCAGGGAAGGGGCTGGGGAAACGGGCGATGTTGGCCAAAGGGTGCAACGTCTCAGCTGTAAGGTAAGTGAGCTCTGGAGATCTAATGCATAGCAGGGTAACTATCTTTAACAGTACTGAATGATACTTGAAATTTGTTAAGAGAGTAAATCATAAATGTTATCACTATACAGACACACAAAAAATCAAAATTATGTGATGGTGTGGAAATGCTGACTAACCTAACTGTGGTGATCATGTCACAATATATGCCTGGGTCTAAACCTCACACTGTGCACCTTAAACTTACAAATGTTACACATCAGTAACATCTCAATAAGGCAGCTGCTTCGGGAGAGAGGTGGGAGATGTTTTAACAATCAATTCTTCCTATTTAAAACTATTGCTTTATTCTGGCTGAATCTTAAGAATGCAGCTTACTTTTTTAAAGCTTACTTACAAAATATAAAAACTTTAACCTATGCACTTTTACTTACAGAATAATTTGACCAGAACTCAGCATGCGATACAAATGAAGATAAATACTTGAAGCAGGAAAGACCGTTTCTAACGGTCCCACTGAGCTTCCGTAGTGACTTGCAGATGCTAGAAACATAAAATTAAGCAATAAAGACTGGAAGCAGATGACTGACACAAATAAAATAGAAATAAACACATAATAAACATCTGTGGAAGTGAAAATTATTCCATTAGGAGCCCCTTGACAATGCTACTATTAAAATAACTTTCTTCAGTATTTATGTCTATTAAAACATAATCCACTCGACACAGTAGACGTGTCTTTCCTTATTTCACATATAAATGATTAACTATGTTAATAATTTCAAAGTAAAGTTAAAATAATGCCAAGTACCCCCATCAGTATAAAACACCAACAGCTACACCACTCTAGGTAATCTTTTAGTCCTGGTGACTCACGTCCTCACTGTGATGCTATTTTGTGTCTATTTCAGTGGATATAATTCCCAGCCGGCACAGTCACTGTCTGCCAGACCTTCACACTGGTCACATCAGTGGTGGTAAAACTCTTATCACAACCTCTGCTACAATCGACTTGCCTGTCATTCAGCTATTGATATTTGGTTTAGCTCTGTGTTGGTCATTCGGATTATGCTAAATAGAGAAGCTATAAATGTCTTTTTACAAATATGGATTAATATTTTCTCTCCTGACCTATTTCCTTAGGGTATATTTTCACATCTACTTAATGTTACACTCCTCTCCAGGAATACTATTAATTACAATGCCATTAGCAGTACATTGGTATTGCAACCTTTGGTATTGTTTCTTATTTTTAATTTATTTTTACCTAGTTTTGCTAGTTTGTTAACTGAAAATTGAAAGGTGAAATAGTTACCTCTGTGTTAGAGACTGAATGCAAATTTCATTTTTGTAATTCAAAATTATAAAATAAGAATCTTTCATTAAAATCCCATCAAACCAACTTGATTTTTATAGTAAGAATAATTACCCTTTCATTCATCTATGCAAATTTCAAATACCAGATTTTTAAAAGGAGGAAAGATCTATAGCTTGTGTTTTTAGATGGAATAATTTGGCCATTAAAAAAAAAAGAACAGAGGAAGCACTACTGTGTCCTTGATTCCTTTTATGCCCCTTAGAAAAAAATATAAACATTTAAGTGACTGATAGGAGAAAAATTAAGTTCAAACTTACCTAAAGTAAAAATTGCTAGATAAGTCCACATTTTGAAATATTCATAGATACCTAAAAAAACAAAGCACATTACATTTGTATAATACTATCACTTTTTCATCGCTTAGCATATCCTTATATATACATTTGTATTTAAAAAATGCCCCTAAAACTGAGGCCTTCCATCAGAACTGGAGTAGAGATTTCATCTGAAGCAATTTCTAAGTCTGTGGCTCATCCCGTCAGATATCCTTAGTCCCACAGCCTGACTGTCCACTCATCACTAATTATGCCAGAGAGAGGGAGTCACGTACTTACATGTGTGGGGCACTCAGATTTGAGGCAAGAAAGAAGTAAATACTGATCTTGTTTTTACAATGTGCTTGGTAAATGCTTTGAGGCTGCAGAGAGGGGAGTTAAAAGAAACACAAAAATGGCTGCAGATCACCATAATTTTAAATTTTTTAAAACTGAAAAAAAGGTATGGAATGAAATATCCACACATCTACCACTTATGACTAATAAATGTTAACATTTTTTCATATTCTTTTCAACTTATTAAAGACATTTGATCACAAATGAATAATGAATTTGTCAAATGCATTTTCTACAAATATTAAGATAGTCAGAATTTTCCCCAACAATATTTTAATGTGGTGAATTGTTCTAGTAAATATTCTAATGTTGATATAACCATGCATACAGGAATAACCTCTACTTGTCATTAGGTATGAAATGTTTAATATAGCACTATATTTTATTTCCTAATATTTTACCAAATATTTTTACTTAACCGTATTATCAGATTATATTGTATTATGTTAAAAGTTTTACCTATCTAGTAATAGTACTTCAGTTAACATATAACAAGTTATTAGCAGAGGTGTGTATTATTTTGGATAATGTCCATTTACTACAAGTACTAATTGTAAGATAATTTCATGATTTAAAGACAGTCAAATCACTAAAGAGAACAACATAATTTGTTTTGTTTATTATTCTTGGCTAAAGAATTGTAAGAATGGGGTTTATAAATAACATAATCCTTTTCAACTTTTCCCCATCACTTGGATTCACATCCACTGGTCCGATTCACCTTTAATCAATATGCCAGGCCTGCTTGTTTTATCATGGTCACCGTATCTGTTCTGAATATAGAATGGTCCTTGGGCTTTTTCTTTCTTTGATGACATTGACATTTTTGAAGATTCCAGGCCAGAGGTGAAGTCTTTAAAAACAACTTACTGGAGATTGGATTAAAGATGGTGGTGTGAGAGGTGAGATGGAGGCTTCCTCCTAAAACTTCATATAATATGAAAATAAAGCTACATCAACTATTCTTGAAAGAGCAATGGGAAAGAGGATGGCAACAAACTGCATAAACCTGGAGACAAGAGCAGCCCTCACAGAAAAGGGCAAAGTACTAAAGCTGTGGTCCTGTGGGATCCAAGCCTTTCCCCCACACCAGTTCACCAGTGGGAGGAACAGGAATGGAGCAGGGAGGGAGTGGAGATGTGGGACTGCTGAATACCTAACTCTGGAGATCTGCTGTGGGAGAACAAACCTACATTTCATGGTGCTTGCATGATACTCTGGTAATTAGGGGGTTGGAAAGCTAAGACAGGCATAATTCCTGGAGACACTAAGAATCCAGCTGGTTGTGAAAGCAGGGCTCCATTCCCAGCTGCTCGGGGAAAAAAGAAAGGAGGGCAGTCTGAGAGACTTCCTAAAAAAGAAGCCCTTAGCAAGAGGGCTGTTAAAGGGGCAAGGATTGCACGGAACTTACTGCTCAGGAGAAAGGACAGTCAGAAAAAATTGTCCGAGTGCACTTTGCCCAGCAGGTTGGGAGCTTTCACGATCTTCAGGTGCTCCAGCTCCCTGGCTGCCTACACAGCTGCAAGAACCCCTTCTGAGACAGGCAGACGTGTGCACCTTTCTTCTGGCCAGCCCTAACAGGCTTGAAAACCGGGAAATCCTTCCCTGGTGTGAGGCCAGCCAGAGGGAAGACCTGACTATAACAACAAAAAACGCAAAGGACAGAGGCTTATACCTGTGTGCTCAGCCCACTGGTTCAAGCAGTGGAGACAGGCATAGCAGCCAGTAACCAGCAAACAGCCCTTTCCTCCCTGGAGGCACCAATACCACTCCCCCACAATCCCCGCATTGCTTCAGGGACTGAGCAGCACCAGAGAGTAGAGCTTCTGGGCACTAGAGGGCGGAACACAAAAATATTAAACGCCAAAGGAACCTGGTCCAGAGTAAAATTATGAACACAACTCCTGAGAAAGATTTAAATGATATGGACCTTATGACTCTCCCTGAAAGGGAGTTCAAAATAAAAGTAATTAACATGCTCATGGAGGTACGGAAAGATATTCAAGAACTCAGGAATGAATTCCGGTCAGAGATCCAATCATTAAAGAACACAATGGATGGTATTAAAAGGAGATTGGATACGGTGGAGGAGACAATGAATGAAATAGAAACTAGAGAAGAGGAATACAAAGAAGCTGAGGCACAGAGAGAAAAAAGGATCTCTAAGAATGAAAGAATATTGAGGGAAATGTGTGACCAATCCAAATGGAACAATATTCGCATTATAGGGGTACCAGAGGAAGAAGAGGGAGAAAAAGGGATAGAAAGCGTCTTTGAGGAGGTGATTGCTGAAAACTTCCCCAATCTGGGGAAGGAGATAGTCTCTCAGGCCATGGAGGTGCACAGATCTCCCAACACAAGGGACCCAAGAAAGACAACAGGAAGACATATAGTAATTAAAATGGCAAAGAACAAGGTAAGGACAGACTATTAAAAGCAGCCAGAGAGGGAAATAGGATCACATACAAAGGAAAAACCATCAGGCTATCATCAGACTTCTCGGCAGAAACTTTATAGGCCAGAAGGGAGTGGGAGGATGTATTTAAGGCAGTGAAGCAGAAGGGCCTTGAACCAAGACTACTTTATCCGGCAAGATTATCATTTAAATTTGAGGGAGGGATTAAACAATTCCCAGATAAGCAAAAGCTGAGAGAATTTGCCTCCCAAAAACCATCTCTACAGTGTATTTTGGAGGGACTGCTATAGATGGAAGTGTTCTTACAGATTAATAGCAGTCACCAGAGGTAATAAAACCACAGTAAGAAAATAGAACAGCAAATTACTAAGAAATGCAAAATTAAATTATTCCCAAAATCAATCAAGGGATAGACAAACAGTACAGAGTATAAGACCTAATACATAAAGAATGGAATAGAAAGAAAAAGGAGGAAACAAACAAACAAACAAACAAAGAACCTTTAGATTGTGCTTGTAATAGCATATTAAGTTAGTTGTTAGTCTTTTAGATAGTAGGGATGTTAACTTTGAACCTTTGGTAACCACGAATTTGAAGCCTGCAATGCCAATAAGTACATACCTATCCATTATCACCCTAAATGTAAATGGACTGAAAGCACCAGTCAAACGACATAGAGTTACTGAACGGATAAAAAAACAAGACCCATCTATATGCTGCCTTCAAGAGACTCACTTTAAACCCAAAGACATACACAGACTAAAAGTCAAGGGATGGAAAAAGATGTTTCATACAAACAACAAAGAGAAAAAAGCACGTGTTGCAGTACTTGTATCAGACAAAATAGACTTCAAAACGAAGAAAGTAGCAAGAGATAAAGAAGGACATTACATAATGATAAAGGGGTCAGTCCAACAAGAAGATATAACCATTATAAATATATATGCACCCAACACAGGAGCACCAGCATATGTGAAACAAATACTAACAGAATTAAAGGAGGAAATAGACAGCAATGCATTCATTTTAGGAGATTTCAACATACCACTCACTCCAAAGGACAGATCAACCAGACCGAGAATAAGTAAAGACACAGAGGCACTGAACAACACACTAGAAAACATGGACCTAACAGATATCTACAGAACTCTGCACCCAAAAGCAGCAGGATACACATTTTTCTCAAGTGCACAGGGAACATTTCCCAGAATAGACCACATACTGGGCCACAAAAAGAACCTCAGTAAGGTCAAAAATATTGAAATTCTACCAAGCAACTTCTCAGATCACAAAGGTATAAAACTTGAAATAAATTTAAGAAAGAAATCAAAAAAGCTCACAAATACATGGAGACTTAACAACATTCTCTAAATAATCAATGGGTTAATGACCAAATCAAAACAGAAATGAAAGAATATATGGAGACTAATGATAACAAAAACACTAAGCCACAACTTCTGTGGGACGCAGCAAAGGCAGTTCTAAGAGGAAAGTCTATTGCAATCCAGGCCTATTTAAAGAAGGAAGAAAATTTCCAAATGAATAGTCTAAAGTCACAATTTCTGAAATTGGAAAAGAAGAACAAATGAGGCCCAAAGTCACCAGAAGGAGGGACATAATAAAGAACAGAAAAGAAATAAATAAAATTGAGAAGAATAAAACAATAGAAAAAATCAATGAAACCAAGAGCTGGTTCTACAAAAAAATAAACAAAATAGACAAACCCCTAGCCAGACTCACTAAGAGAAAAAGAGAATCTACACACATAAACACAATCAGAAATGAGAAAGGAAAAATCACGATGGACACCACAGAAATACAAAAAATTATAAGAGAATATTATGAGAATCTACATGCTAACAAGCTGGAAAACATAGAAGAAATGGACGACTTCTTTGAAAAATACAACCTTCCAAGACTGAACAAGCAAGAAACAGAAAAACTAAACATACCAATCAACAGCAATTAATTTGAATCAGTAATCAAAAAAATACCCAAAAACAAATCCCCCGGACCAGATGGATTAACCTCTGAATTCTTCCAGACATATGGAGAGGAAATAACACCCATTCTCCTTAAAGTTTTTAAAAAATAGAAGAGGAGGGAATACTTCCAAACTCATTCTATGAAGCCAGCATCACTCTAATACCAAAACCAGGCAAAGACCTCAGCAAAAAAGAAAATTAAAGACCAATATCAGTGATGAACGTAGATGCAAAAATACTCAACAAAATATTAGCAAACCGTATCCAAAAATACATCAAGAGGATCATACACAATGATCAGGTGGGATTCATCCCATTGATGCAAGGATGGTAGAGCATTCGAAAATCCATCAGCATGATCCACCACATCAACAAACAGAAGAACAAAAACCACATGATCATCTCCATAGATGCTGAAAAAGCATTTGACAAAATTCAGCATCCATTCCTGATTAAAACTCTCAACAAAGTGGCTATAGATGGCAAGTACCTCAACATCATAAAGGCTATATATGACAAACCCACAGCTAACATCATACTTAATTGTGAGATGCTGAAATCTCTTCATCTAAGATTGGGAAGAAGACAGGAATGCCCACACTCTCCACTGTTATTCAACAGAGTACTGGAGGTCTTAGCCATGGCAATCAGAAAAAACAAAGACATACAAGGCATCCAGATTGGTAAAGAAGTCAAATTGTCACTATTTGCAGATGACATGATACTGTACATAATAAACGCTAAAGTCTCCATTCCAAAACTACTAGAACTAATATCTGAATTCAGCAAAGTTACAGGATACAAAATTAACACACAGAAATCTGTTGCTTTCCTATACACTAATGATGAACTAACAGAAAGAGAAATCAGAAAAACAATTCCATTCACAATTGCATCAAAAAGAATAAAATACCTAGGAATAAACCTATCGAAGGAAGTGAAAGACCTGTACTCTGAAAACTACAAGACACTCTTAAGAGAAATTAAAGAGTTCACTAACAAATGGAAATGCATCCCATGCTCTTGGCTACGAAGAATAAATATTGTCAAAATGGCTATACTACCTATAGCAATCTACAGATTCAATGCAATCCCTATCAAAATACATACAGCATTCTTTAATGAACTAGAGCAAATAGTTCTAAAATTCATATGGAACCACAAAAGACCCCGAATAGCCAAAGCAATCCTGAGAAGGAGGAATAATACAGGGGGAATTACACACCCTGACTTTAAGCTCTACTACAAAGCCACAGTAATCCAGACAATTTGGTATTGGCACAAAAACAGACCCACAGACCAGTGGAACAGAATAGAAAATCCAAACATTAACCCAAACATATACAGTCAATTAATATTTGATAAAGCCTTGGATATACAATGGGGAGATGACAACCTCTTCAGCAGCTGGTGTTGGAATAACTGGGCAGCTACATGTAAGAGAATGAAACTGGACTACTGTCTAACCCCATACACAAAGGTAAACTCAAGGTGGATCAAAGACCTGAATGTAAGACATGAAACCATAAAACTCTTAGAAAAACCATAGGCAAAAATCTCTTGGACATTAACATGGGCGACTTATTCACGAACATATCTCCCTGGGCAAGGGAAACAAAATAAAAAATGAACAAGTGGGACTATACCAAGCTGAAAAGCTCCTGTACAGCAAAGGACACCATAAGTAGAACAAAAAGACATCCTACAGTATGGGAGAATATATTCATAAATGACGTATCTGATAAAGGGTTGACATCCAAAATATATAAAGAACTCACACACCTTAACAAACAAAAAGCAAATAATCCAATTAAGAAATGGGCAGAGGACATGAATAGACACTTCTCTAAAGAAGAAATTCAGATGGCCAACAGGCACATGAAAAGATGCTCCACATCGCTAATCATCAGAGAAATGCAGATTAAAACCACAATGAGATATCACCTCACACCAGTGAGGATGGCCAACATGCAAAACACAAACAACAACAAATGTTGTCGAGGATGTGGAGAAAAGGGAAACTCTCCTACACTGCTGGTGGGAATGCAAATTAGTTCTACCATTGTGGAACGCAGTATGGAGGTTCCTCAAAAAACTCAAAATAGAAATACCATTTGACCCAGGAATTCCACTCCTAGAATTTACCCTAAAAATGCAGCAGTCCAGTTTGAAAAAGACAGATGAACCCCTATGTTTATCACAGCACTATTTACAATAGCCAAGAAATAGAAGCAGCCTAAGTGTCCATCAGTAGCTGAATGGATAAAGAAGATGTTGTACATATACACAATGGAATATTATTCAGCCATAAGAAGAAAACAAATCCTACCATTTGCAACAACATGGATGGAGCTAGAGGGTATTATGCTCAGTGAAACAAGCCAAGCCAAAAAAGACTAGTATCAAATGATTTCACTCATATGTGAAGTATAAGAACAAAGAAAAAAACTGAAGGAACAGAACAGCAGCAGACTCACAGAACCCAAGAACGGACTAATAGTTACCAAAGGGAAAGGGACTGGGGAAGATGGGTGGGAAGGGAGGGATAAGAGGGAAAAGGGGGCATTATGATTAGCAGATGTAATGTTGGGGGGGCATGAGGGGGATTGTACAACTCAGAGAAGACAAGTAGTGACTCTATAGCATATCAGTAGGCTGATGGACAGTGACTGTAATTGGGTTGGTGCGGTGGACTTTATGAAGGGGGTAGTTTAATAACCATAATATTGCATATGTAATTGTAGATTAATGATCCAAAATAAATTATAAATAAAAGAATACTTAGGAGAAGCTAATAAAAGAATAAGTGATAAAAAAAAAAGGACATGGGATGTGAACTATTTCCAGGGATGTGTTGTTTAAATTTGTCTGATTGTTCGCATACTATTCAAGATCAAATAGACAACATTCACCATGTTATTGATAAGTTTTTACAAATGCCTGGATTGTTAAATTGGTTTTCTTTCTTTCATTGGATATAGCCTATAATTGTAGGCCTGATACTGTTATGCATTTGTATTCCTGTTCTCCTAGTGTGTGTGTGGAAGGCAGTTGTTGGTCTTTTAAAGCCAATACAAGCATATGCTACTTTTCAAGAATTAACTTCAAGAAATAAGTGATTCCTTTTAAACAACTTTGTGAAATCATATACTCATACCCCACCTGCATGTGCTGCAAGAAAATAATCATGTATATTGTGGTTTTATCCAGAATTATAGATGCTGCTGTCCTCTCTTTCGTATTTTATCTCCCTGTTTTGTCCCAGGAGATGGCTGGTTACCCAGAGATGGGTAGGATTCCTCATGGGAGGAACAATCTAAGACATACAGAGTCGCAAGGGACCTCAGGTGAGCAATGCGATGGCCAACTGCTGTGAGGCAAAAAACCTCACCCCTCCAGATGAGAGAGACATTGCCTGGGACAAGCTATGTCATAGGCCGAGCCCAGCTAATCATTATTCTGGTACCTTCCACAAATATATGCATATGCATTTGTGTCAATTAAAACAAAAAAGGGGTAAATGTGGGATTCACTTATAATTTAAGTATAAAAATCATATGAATAATCATAGTTGACTTGATTGATTATAGTAACTGAATTAGTTTCTCTGATATGACTGCCTTTGCTTTGTTCACCTTGTGAGAACTTGTTCACTATGTTCCTTGCATTGTTCACCTTGTGGGAGCTTGTTCACTGTATTGGAACTTGTTTGTTATGCTCCAAAAGATTGGAGACTGTTGAGAATTATGCTTGGAGTTGATTAATGATAGTGTATTGAGTTCCCTATGCAGAATTCTATTGTTGTTAGTAACCATTTGATCAATAAATGTGAGAGGTGCTCTCTCAGCATCACTCTTGAGCTGTTAAAAAAAAAGCAGATTAGATGTAGTAGAAGAGATGTAAATTGAAAAGAAATTAAAGAAGAGAAATACAAAGAAGCTGAGGCACTGAGAGAAAAAAGAATATCTAAGAATGAAAGAATATTGAGAGAACTGTGTGGCTACTAATAATAGTTCTGGGGGTGTAATGTGCAGCATGGTGAGCAATAATGTCTTGTGTATTGAAAAATTGTTAAGAGAAAAAACCTCAAAAGTTCACATCTCAAGAAAAAAAAATTGTAACTATGTATGTTGAAGGATGTTAACTAAACTTACTGTGATAATCATTTCACAATAAAAAATAAATAAATAAATAAAGATATCATTGATATACAGTCTTATGAAAGGTTCCCATGAGCAACATTGTGGTCACTACATTCTGACCCAGTAGTCTTTGGGACTTATTTTTCTAGGCTTATCTTTTTAATATCCTGTCCCAAACTAGAATCAGTAATTGCTATCAGTAGTGTTTAGGACTTATCTTTCCAGGCTTCCCTTTCTAATTTCCTATCCCAGACTAGAATCAGTGATTGCTGTTACCTATTGAATGCCTCATCAATGCCAGGAGCACTGGATCTGTTATGTTGAGTTAATTGTCTTAATGCTATTGGTAAGAAGTATTATCCTGAAACGGAAGAGAAAATGGAAGCCCAGAGAAACTAAATCTGCCATTGTCTGCCAACCATCATCTGAATACCATGTGGCAGAGGGTTGATTAACTGTGGATCCCAGGGTCAAATCCTGTTTGAAGGATTGAAGCCTGTTTTATAAAAAAAGTTTTATTGGAACACAGACATGCCCGTTCATTTACAATTGTCTGCAACTGCTTTTGCCCTTAAAACAGTCAAGTTGAGAAAGTACTAAAGTGACTTGCCTGAAAAGTCTAAAATATTTGCTCTCTGGCCCTTTACTAAAAGCTTGCTAATCCTTGCTAGAGACCGATACTTACTCAGATTTCTTCCTACAGCTGTCTTTGTCTGTCTATTGTTTCCTTTCTATGGGTGACTGTATTAAGGAAACAGACTTTTCCTCATGATCACGCTATTGTAAACCCTCTAGATGAATGTACTTCCTAGAAATACCAGCTTTGTTCAAAAGAAAGAGTACAAGTATCAGTGTCAGTTAGCTCAGATTTTAAATTCTGGCTCCACTTTGTAAAATGGGAGATATAATGCCATCTTTGCTAGATCGTTATGAAGGTAGAGTGAATTATGCCTGCTAAGTAACTGCCCACAAAAGGCCCTTTGAATGGTAGTTAATAATAATCCTGAAAAAATTTTGCTCCTAATTTATAATTTTTCAGGTGAGTTCAGACAATGCCTAGCATAGTTACTGTACTGTACAGACACCTGCGGTGCCTATAGAGGGTGAGAGGAAGAGAGAGAACAAACTGGAAACATGGAGCAGAGCAGGCTTGACTAGTGGGGGTCTTGATCATTATATTGTTACGGTGTAGGAGATAAAATTGGAATATTAGGTTAATGTTAAACTTCGGTGGATTTGAACACAGGATGATAAGGTTCTACTGGTCGTGTTCGAACTTCTGTGGAGCCATAGGATTCAGTCTAGGAGGTGATCATGAAGGTGGGAGACACTCTCACTTTCACTAGAGCAGCACATCTTTCTGTCTTACGATGTGGAGATCCATTCCACACAGATTTAGGCTGAACGGGTACTACTGAAAGTGTTCTTGGCTGATGTCATGAGTTTGAAAGTATGTTGGAATGGGCTGAAACTATCCAGACAGCTGCAGTGCAGTGTGATTTATGATAATTGCATGATTAGAGCCTCTGTGGCTTTATGTTTGTAAAACAGACTCTAAAGTCAGACTGCATAGCTTGAAGATCTTGACCTCACACCCGTCCAGTGGAGTGAAGTGTAGTTTATTGAACCTTTCAGGATCTTTGTTTTTTCGTTTGTAAGATTGCAGTAATAGTAGTACTCAGCTCACAGGTGATATATGTAGGGTAGTTAGCATGGTGATGGCATGTGATTAAATATATAATATGTATTAGTTCTCAATAGTACTATTATAGTAGTAGTGGTTAATGTATTTTGACAATTTTTCTCAAATTATAATCCCCATTGCTTAGTGCCTAATGAACAGAGGGTGTTTAACAAATACTTGTTGAATGAATAATTGTAAACTTTACCTTAGTAGAAATGGAAGCTTTCTAAATGTGCCTGTTAATCAGAAAATAAATGGGTTAATCACACACTTCATTCTACTGATTATGAAATGTGCTGGGGTGATGGTGTGATGTGTGCATTGCAAGTAACAGAAGGGAGGCATGGAGTTTATGGAAGTGTCAGAGCTGTTGGTTTTCCTCACTAGATGTGCACACTAAATAAATATATGGAGAGAAAGTCTCCGTCTCCGCACCTTCCATGTGGGGGCAGGTGTCCTCCACGGCTGCTGGTTTCAGCTGAGAACCTGCTCAGCCCTGCTAGAGGCACTGAGTTGTTGCTTAAGGAGATTTTGGTTATTTTGTCAAAGCAGATTCTAGCTGCAACACTGAGAGGAATGGGGTTTAATAGGAATGAGAATAGAAGCAGCTCTAGGATCAGCAGCGTGTGGAATGAGAGTTGATTTTAGGTGTTATGAAGAGTGAGCATCTTCAGTTTAAGAGTCAGGTACCATATAGTATATTTTAAAAACAAGCACATAAGAATGGTGATTTTGTGTATATCATTGCATAGCTTTTTACAAGACTTAAGAACAATGGGGGTTGTTATTTCACTTAAATGAAAATATTATGTAAATGGGATATGTACTATGGCAAAAATTGTGTTTGGTATTCCAGAATGACTGTAATTAGGAAACATTAGACAGTGTTCACAGGTTGTCAATCAGTCAAGCACTTACCCTGTCTGTAAAAGGGGATAATACCTATCTTCAGGGTTGTGATAATTAACTGAGATAATAATAGCACATGATGAGTGTTCATAAAAGTAAGTATATTTGTATCCATCAACAAGTCTTGAGTGCTTATGGAGGGCCAGGCACCCAGAGAATAGCAGTCAGAAATTCCTTCTGGCAATTATCATTTATAGAGCATCTGCTATGTGTCAGGCATCATGCTAAAGGCGGAGAAGGCAAGTGAGCTCATTATCTAGTGAGAGACACATAAAATAGTGAGACCAGGTGCTAAGTACAAAGAGACACATGCAGTGTATACAATGTACAATGGGAGTCCACCAGAGTGAGTGGCTCACTCATCCTGTCTGCTGAGGAAACTATAAGCCTGTACCTTGTACAGGGGAGTCACCATCTGTGCTGGTTGCTGCACAATTCGTGTAGTCATTCAACAGATATTTAGTGAGTTTCTGCTATATACAAGGCATAGTGCTGGGCACTAGGGATTCAATGTTGAATAGTAAGGAGAACCTCTGCCCCCTTGGGGAGTGTACTCTAATAGTGAGATAGACATTAGCCATGTAATCATATATGTATATGAATATTTGTAACAATGGTAACTTTTATGAAGGTGAAATATATGGTGTTACAGGGGACGTCCATAGGTATGAAATAGGGAATTTGAACTGATCGTGGAAGGATTTCCCAGGGAAATCTCTGAACTTAAATTTACATATCTCCTTAAAACTTACATCCCCCTAAATTGCAGCTCCTTGAGGGAACTTTGTTCATTTTATTTGTTGTGTATATCTTTGGTACTTAGAATGACACCTGGCATGTGGTAGGTGTTTTGTAACTGTTTATTAAATGAATGGAGAGATAATTGATCTGAATTCTAAAGGGAAAGTAGTAATCAGAAGAGAGGGGAGGGAAGGGATTTCAGGCACAGGCAATATCATGTGCAAAGGACCTGTGCAGGTAGGGAGCAGGTTACATCTGAGAAATTGAAAGGAATCTCAAACACAAAATGAGAGAGAGAGGAGTGAAGCTAGAGAAGAATGCCAGGGCTAAGCCTCAGTGCCTTGGAAGCCACAGGAAAGATTTTGCTCTTTTTCTAATGAGCAGTTGATTTTAAGCAGAAAGTATCAGGATCCAGCTTTCATTTTGAAAACATTTCTCTCTTGCTTGGTAGAGGACAGATGTTGGCAGTGGACTGTGGGGCAGGATTGAATCTGAAAGGATGTGAAAGGCAGCACCTGGACTTCAGACTTGTGCTGCATGGATGGGTGGTTGGGCCTATTCTATGAGATAGGAGCCCAGGAAGAGGCATAGGTTTGGGTGGGGGAAGATCATGAGTTTGGTCTTAAACTTGTTGAGCTTGAAATGCCTTTGAGTCATGTGAGTGACCATTGAGAGCAGTCTGGGCTGGGGACATCTGCATAGTGGTTCTGGTTGAAGCCAGGGCATGAATGAGATTGCCTAGAGAGAGAGGATGGAGGGGAAGTGGGCCTGGTTGAAAAACTCCAGTGTTGAATGTCAGGCAGGAGAGGATGAGACTGAGGAGTAGCTGAGCAGTAGGAAGAGAGCCCGGAGAGCGCAGGGGAATCCAGGAGTGAAGGGAGGCAGATGTTTCAGAGTGAGGAGATCAGTTCTGTCCAATGTTAAGGGAATGAGCCCTGAGAAACATCTATCCTTTACAGTTTGGAGGTCCCTGGTGGGAAGTGAGAAAGTAGCAGCTGGAAGGGAGAGGAGGATAGGGGAAAGTTTTATATTCACATAAACCTTGAATTTTGTTAATATGTGAGGAGTTACCTGTTAGACTGACTGGTTGATGACCTGTATGGGCTTCAGAGGGAGAGAACAGCCTGTACTGAGCCCGGAGGCTCAGAAGTGCTTGTTTTGTTTAGGGGCAGTGAGTGTGGGGTCCGAGGCAGCTGGAGCAGGGTGTGTGGGGAGGGGTGGTAAGAAGTGCCTATGAAAAAGGGGGACCTGTGACAAAGGACTTGATGTAGCGGCTCTTGCAGGGTATGCCTTGACAAGTAACAAAGTCTGTTGAGGTGGCAAAGCATAGTCTGAGAGGAGACAAGAGTCGCTGGGAGCTGTTCATGAAGGAGATAAGGGAGAGGAAAGGGCCTGCGAGAGAGGTTTCCTGTCTCCTTGGTTCCTGATTTGGCTCAGAGTGTTGTAGGGAAGACTGTATCAAGAGAAGCACTGATCTTCTTCACTCGACAAGATGTTTAGATAATGGAGAACTAACACAGGGCACAGAAAGTTGGAGGGGAGCAGACAGGGAATGTGCAAGGCAGGGTGAGCTGCAGTCTTCATTTGGGAAGATGCATCTGGAACGAGGGCAGCTGGGTGAGCTGAAGCTTCAGCACTGCTGGGCTCACTGTGTGTGTTGGGTCATGTGTCCCCTCACTGCTGCCACCATTAATGACCAAGCTGTCTGACTAGGTTGCCGAGAAAGGGGAACCCTCCTACACTGTTGGTGGAATGTGAAGTAGTTCAACCATTGTGGAAAGCAATATGGAAGTTCCTCAGAAAACTAAAAATAGAAATACCATTAGACCTGGGAATTTCACTCCTAGGAATTTACCCAAAGAAAACAACTTCTCAGATTCCAAAAGACAGATGCACCCCTATGTTTATCGCAGTACTATTTACAATAGCCACAATATGGAAGCAACCTAAGTGTCCATCAGCAGATGAATGGATAAAGAAGAGGTGGTACATGTACACAGTGTGATATTATTCAGCCATAGGGAGAAAACAAATCCTAGCATTTGCAACAACATGGATGGAGCCAGAGGGTATTATGCTCAGTGACATAAGCCAGGTGGAGAGAGACAAATACCAAATGATTTCACTCCTTTGTGGAGTATGACAACGAAGAAAAACTGAAATCACAAAAGAGCAGCAGACTCGGACTCCAGGAAAGGACCAGCAGTTCCCAAAGGGAAGGGGTTGGGGTGGGTGGGTGGGGGAGAGGGAGAGGGGGAGGCTAAGGGGCATCATGATCAGCACCCAGAGTGTGGGCGGGTCACGGGGAAGGCAGTGTGGCCCGGAGAAGACAGGTCATGGCGCTGCAGCATCTCGCTGCTCTGATGGACAGTGACTGCAGTGGGGTCTCTGTCAGGGGCTTGATAATAGGGGTGCATGTTGAAACCACAGCGTTGCGCATGTGAAACTTTCATAAGATTGTATATCAATGATACCTTAATTAAAAGAAAAAGCTGTCAAGCATTGAGCTTTGAAGGCCCAGACTGCTGGTTCTGTTTACCTTCATTTGTCTTTGCAAATAATTAGAGTAGGCATGATGCTTATTTTACTGCAGAACAGATAATTTTTAGTCGTTCTTTGAGAGATAGAGTTCGTATGGCTCCGACCCTGGAGCCAGGCTGCCTGGGTTAGAATTCTAGCTCCTCCATTAAGAGCTTAGTGACCTTGGACAAGTGGCTTCACCTCTGTAATGCCTCTGTTTTCTTGTCTGTAAACTTAAGATAATAAGAAGACCTAATGCGTAGATCCTTTTATCAAATGAGAAATGCACATAAAGTACTTACAATAGTGTTGGACACATTTTAAGTGTTCAAAAATTGGTAGCAATGAACATAATTGTGTGGGGTCTTGGATACTGTCATTCTACTGCTAACGCACCAGGTGGCGGCAGAGCGCTCATGTTAAGCTAACCCATGTTCTGCAAGGAGTCCTTGGAATTGTTTTCCTCACATCCCTCATTTGTGCACTGTGAAATACTTTGTTTCTTTCCTTTCTCTCTTTAGTTGCATTCAGACTTCTGATTGAAACTCATTTGTTTTGAGACTCTTATTTAAAATTTTTGTATAAAATTTTAAAAGTTTTGGTTAAAGTAGCATATGCACACAGTAAAATATAAGATAATGCACCACAGCCATGTGTGAAAAGCAGCAATCCATCACATGGCCCACCTTCCCCTGCTCCCTGGCCTACCCCTCAGGAGCACCCATTTGTAACGGTTTTTATTACCATTTAATTTTGAATAGCTGAATTTTATGTTACCTCAACAAAATATTTAATGTTGTAACTATTAAATAACATTTCTTGGGGTTTGATACAGTAAAAGTAGAATGGGTTTTATTATTTGTGTCTACTTTGTGCCAGGCACTGTGATGGGGTTCTTCAAAGTGTTCTGGGGAGGAAGTTAGTACAGTGTGGTAAGGGCTTTGGGAGAGTGTGTAGGAGGGAGGGCACTTGGCCTGTTCTGGGATGAATTGTCAATGAAGGCTTTCTGGAAGAGATAACATCTGAGCAGGGGTACAGATAGGACCTGGTTTGACAGCTAAAAAGCACAAGGGAGAGGTACTCCCAGCAGCGAGTAATAGGGTCAAAAACAGATGGCGAGAGCATGGTGTCTGGGGTGCTGCAATGGGCTGGAGGGTAAGATAATGGAGTTGGAGGTAGGGGTATGGCAATGAGGCTGGCACAGAGAGCATTTTGTGCTGTATCAGAGGCTCTGGATCTTGCTCTGAGGTTGATAATGAAACACCCAAAGGTTCCATAGCAAAGTAACATGGTTACTTACATTTGTGTTTTGTAAAAATCACTCTTGAAGCAGATGCAGAATGGATTGCGTGGCTTGAGACCAGTTAGGAGATGATTGTGATAGTCTGGATGAAAGGTGGCAAGGGCCTGAAATAAGCAGGAGAGAAGCCAGAGGGCAGGGATTGCATTTGAGAGATGCAAAGGAGAGGGGCTCGGGAGGCTTGGAGGATAAGGGGAAAGTTGAGAATGGTTCCTGGGTTTCTGCGTTAGGTAGTTAGGTGCATTGTGACACTTGTACGTGAGCCAGAAAGTCCAGGTGAATAAATAGAAGTTGGCAAGCTTATTTTAAGTGTGTTAAACCTGATTTCTCTTTGGAGATATCTAAGCAGAGACCTAGTCCAGTTGGAGTCAGAGGACACACTCTGCCATTTATTAGCTTTTTGCCTTCCTCAGGTTACTTACTATCCCATTATTATGGGGATGATAATATCTACCACAGGCTCCTTAGGCTCAGTCAAAGGAAGAGCATCAAAGATGCCCAGCACAGGTATGGCCAGGGCAGGTGACAGTGAACGTGGTTTCTTTCCTTCCTTTCTAGGACCCAGAAGGACTATCATAGAGTGCCTTCAGGTTTGTTGCTCTTTCTGTGAAGTCAGCAATTTTGGGTAATGTAGTGTCCTGTGGAAAATAACTAACTGCTTAAAAAAAAGAAATCCTGTGTAGCTCATAGTTTAAACCATCATAGGTTGTTTAGAATTTTATTTGTCATCCAAAAAACACATAAGCTTTTCCCAGTCATGGTGAATACCACCATTTATTGTTGACTTTTTCCCCCAGTTTTGAAAGCATGCACCTTCATTAAATCAAACCTTGACCCCAGCCATGTGGATTCCTTTTTCTGTGCTGCCCAGTCCAGCCAGGCCCTCTCTGGGTGTGAGGTGAGTCCCACTTCCCACATTTGTTTTCACTTTAAGTTGTAAAACGTATTTTTAAGAAGGGAGGGTCATGTCAGATTGTTACTACTTTTAATACTAAGAATCCATTAGTGTGGATGGGAATTCCATTCTTGTGATTTTTTGTTTTTTCTTAAGAAAATAGAATTTCCTATAGTTGCCTCTCTTCTGGGAAGCCTTGATTTTTCTTTCCATCTCCCTGTAACATTGAAAAAGTTTCAAAATAAATTAAGAATTCCCCAAACTGTATTTCTTGCAATCCATTTTATTGAACGTAAGTATATAGTGACTTGCCAGAATGTTTTCAGAAGTGTTGTGCCGAGGTTTTGCCAACGTGCAATTATGGTGTCAGAGGAGTCGGGGGATGATTGTGAGCTAGGCCGAAGTGTGATTTTGGCAGTACCTCGGCATGCCATCTTTGGCATGTTTGCCACAAATGGCTGGCACCTGCTCTAAAACTGTGTTTGCCAATCCTTTCTTAGATCTCTGTTTCAAATGAGACCAAAGATCTGCTGCTGGCAGCTGGCAGTGAAGACTCATCTGTTTCCCAGATCTACCATGTAGTTGCAGCCCTACGTGGCTTTGGCCTTCCCTTGTCTTCCCAGGAAGCACTTGGCACCCTTACTGCCCACCTCAGCAAGGAAGAGACTGTGCTAGCGTAAGTCACTACCCCGAGCACTTCTCAGGCATCATTTGTGTCAGGTGCTGTCCTGACAGGGTTCAGCCATTGGTCCAGCAGATATTTTTTGGGCCTCTGCTACATGCCAGGTGCTTTGCTAGGCCCTGGAGACGTAAGGCAGACCAGGTCTCTGTTCTCATGGAGCTCACTTAGTCATGGTCTTCCTCACGTTTCTCAGACAGAAGGAAACACTGAGTGAGAGCAGAAACACACTGCTACATAGCAATGAATGCCTTTTGAGGTTAGAGACTGAAGCAAGGGTGTAGGAGATTAGTGAGGCCGGGAAGCCACCTGCATGTCTTGTTGAGGCACGGCCAGGGCGCAGTGAAATGCGGGTGGTGGAGAATGTGCTGAAGGAGGGCTTACTGGGGCCAGTGAAGTTGTGAGAGACAGACCCTTGTGCAGCAGTGCATACTCGGAGGGGAGACGGTTCTAGGCCCAGGCCTGCTCCTCTGCCCAAGGCTATGGTGGAGGAGAAGCATCGTACAGGAAAGGCACTCTGAGCAACTCCCCTGTTTATTATAAATTTAAATATTTTAACTGAATTAAGGATGTTTGCAGAACATAAAAGTGATAGTATATGGAGTTTTTTTCTTTAGCACCAAAATTCCTCACGTGAAATGGTATATGTATTTTTTGTTTCTTAATTGCAACCCCTGAAAGTGAGTGGAGCACATGGACCTCCTGTCAAGTGTTTAGCAGAGGCTGGTGACACCAGTTCCCTATTGCAGAATAGTGAAGTTGTTTCCAGGGTTTTTTTACTAAGAACTAAAATATTTTTTAATTTGAAGCTTTGTTCACAGTTGGCATTCTCTCTGTCACTCTCACATCCTACTCATATTCACATGCTCAGTAATCAGGGACTTTGGGGCTGATACTATTCTCTAGGCTGACACCTTTGTACACACTTTGCCCAGTGCTTCGCCCTTGTGTCCTGTGCTGTTAGGTTATGTGGTTTTGATCTCTTCTCATAATCCTTGTGGAGGGCCTCCCCGATCTCCATCATCCCACGTCATATCACTGTCAGGGCTTCACATCGAAACAGCCTCCTAAGGAAAAGTCTTTCCATTTCCCTGTGAGCAAGAAGGAAAACCTCCCTATTCAGGAACCAGAACAAGAAAAAATACCAAGAAAGCACATCCCTTTTGTAGTCAGTTAGACTTGGGTTTGCATACCAACTCAGTTCCTTCCTAGCTGTGTGATTTTGGGCAGGTTACTAACCTTCTGAGCCTCATCTGTATAATAAGACCATTAATCCTTACCACACAGAACAAATGTCAGAATTAAATGAAAAAAGTCAACATGAAGTGCCTAAGTGCCTGGTATTTACGGGCATACAGCAAATGGAGTTCCTTCTCCTCTGGAGCATGTCCCTCTTAGGTCCCTTTCTTAGGGAGCTGGTCACTCCCTTGCATGTATTGTAGTTATTTCTGTATTAGATTGAAAGCTTCTTTATTTGCCATGCTCAGAGTCTGGCACTATGGTGCCCTGTGAAGGGTTAATAAAGTCTGACTGACACTATACTTCGTGTTTCTGTTCTTTTGTGGAATGTTTGTAGGTAGGAAGAGCATGGGATCAGATAGAATTGTGTTCAAATCCAGACTCTTCTACTAATGTCTCTGTGACTGTGAGTAGGCTGTTTCAACCTGCCTAAACCTCAGTGTTGTCCTATGTAAAGCAGAGAAAGATACAGTAATTCTCATAGAATTATTAGGGAGCTCAAACCAGGACGATGCCTTATATATTACTAATTTGCTCTATTTGAGGAAATGTAATATAAATTAGGACTCTTTTAAATGGGCCTTCTACATTTAAGTGGGCTTATTTTTGGAAACATACGTTCATAAAGCTATCTAGAATGGGGAAAAAAATACTTGTAGGTTTGAGTGAATCATCTGAAAAGATGCAATTGTGGTCTCTCATAGCCTAATTATTTTTTAATCATCTGTTGTTTATTAGCAAGACAGGATCTGCTTTCTTAGGATCTGTTTGAATATAGTACTCCAGAGGGAAAGAAATCGCTGATTGGTGAATAAGTAATTAAAGCTAGTAACAAAAGTTTTCAAAATTAAGTGGATTAATTTCATTTGAAAAACTTCTGAGGTTGTTACCAGCAGGCTGCTCACTCCTTCCAAAGAAGAGAAAAATGATACCTTAATTGAAAAGTTCTTTCTAGACTCTCTTAGCATCTTTTCTGGGCTCAGCATTTATTATCATGGGCAGATATGTGATTTTTATCCTGTTTGGAAATTCAGGTATCATTTTCTCGAGTGCATTATAACAATAAGCATCCCATAGGAATCATTGACTACTCTGGGGCTTCCCTCTCTGTGAATTGTCACTCCTCTGTTTTCCAACTTGTCATCTTAATGGAATTGTAATGATCTCAACAAAAGCTGATGAATTCTTGCTGTACCTTCCTTAACACGCTGACTTGACAAATGGTGGTTTTAGGCAAAGGCCCAGTCATCTCTTGGGAACTTGGATCCTTTCTGGGGTTGGGCAGCAGTCAGCTTAACCACCAGAGGTCCTCGGCTTTCTCCATTCCACCCAGAAAAGCACCATTCATATTTTCTAAGTTATTTACATTAAGAGAATAGGATCTTATAAAAAAATATGATGTGTACATACCTACCACAGTCCATCTTCTAAGTTTATCTTACAGATATACACTCATAATTAGATAAAAATACATGAGTAAGCCATGAAAAGAATGAAGTACTGATATATGATCCAAATGAGTGAACCTTGAAAACCCTCTGCTAAGTGAAAGAAGCCAGACACAAAAGGTCACATGTTACATGGTTCCATTTATATGAAATACCCAGAATAGGTGAATCCGTGGAGACGAAATGCAGACTGCTGGTTGCCAGGGGCTGAGGGCAGGGAGAAATGGGAAGAAAATCCTTAGTGGGCATGGGGTTCGATTCTGGACTGAAGGGAATGTTTTGGAACTAGACAGGTGGTGGTTGCCCAGCGTTGTGAAATATGCTGAATGCCACTGCACTGTTCACTTTCAAATGGTTTATTTGTTATGTGGAATTCACTTCAATAAGTTTAAAAAATAAGTAAGTAAATAAGGGTTATAGCATTTTATGACCTAGTGAAACAAGTGTTATCAATTGGAGATTAAGTGATTAAATTATGGCACATCTAAGCAGTGCAATACTGTTACTTTTACTAAGAATAAAGTCCATTTATAAGTACTCCCATGGAAGGATGTATACAATATATTAAGTTAAAACAAATTGGAGAAGTTCTCTAAAAGTTGTCATCTGAGGATAGGCATTACAGGAATTTTAACTTTCTTCTTTAATAATGTATTGTTTGAATTTTTAACAAATATGTACTTTTATAATCAGTAAATGAAATGGAAAAGAGAATAAACTGGTTTTAGAGCCGAATCTTGTATTCCTTTCATCTTATTTGATGCCTGAAGGATGAGTGACTTTCAGGTGTCCCAGGAGGGTGATGATAGCACAAGTGTAGCCATTCAACGTGTGTTTACTGAATGCTTCCTGTTTATATGGCATTAGTCTGGTTTCAGAACAGTTGTTCCAAATTCTACACAGCAATCTATATATGTAGTTCTACAGTATTTCTTTGCAGTAACAAAAGAAGAAAATTAACAGCCAGCCAGTTGCTGCCTAGCACAGTACATCATACCACATGGGGATGCCAAATATACCTTTGCTGAATTGAATCCTGTTGTTCTTAAGAGTGTATTTCATCTGATCCTAGTTAAGTCTTAGTCTCTGTTCTGTATGTGACGGGATGAGGAACAAAACAGATTTTCAGAGGCACGTGAACCTGTGCTCCCTCTCTTCTCTCTGCCCACCATACTGTTGCTGGGATTACCTTCTCACAAGGTACAGTCATCTTGGTAAAGTAATTGTCACATCTTGTCCAGTGAGCTTGTAAATAAGCTCCTTAATGGCGAAGATCATCTTACACATCTAAAGAATAAAAGCGTGATATTTGTGAAGGTGTCCCAATAAACGAAGGTGTAAGTAGGTGAAAGGAGACTTGCCATTCATTGGGGTTCTACCCTTTACTTTACAGAACAGTCCAGGCCCTGCAGACAGCATCCCACCTATCCCAGCAGGCTGACCTGAGGAGGTTTGTGGAGGAGATTGAGGTGTGAATTTATTTTGCTAAATGAATTTCCTAGGTCCTGTCTTTGAAACTGCTTAAAAGCATCTTGCAGGTAGATGTGTGATTTGTTACAGCTAGTTACATTGCTTTTCATATCCATGACACATGTTTATTCTTTGTATCACAGCATTATATCCTAGGGGATATTTGATAGGCTAGTATAGTTGGCCATCAGTTAGACAACAAACCACTTTTCCAGTGTTTTGTAAGTGTACTCTCATAGTCCACAAATTACAGAGCCTAACAAACCAGAAATTCAAATATTGTTTCTGCCACCTACTACTTTGTAATCTCAGGCAAATTAATGTCTGAGCCTCAGTTCCCTTATATGGTGGTTGTAGGAACAACTGAGGCTCTGAAGTTCCTCGTATATAATACGTGCTTGGCAGGTGGTCACTGTAGTTTTTATTATTACTTTGTTCTTTGCCCAGGACCTCCTGCTGTTCAGGGACTGCATAGCCAGCAGTGACAGGCAGTCCTGACAGTGTCATCAGTAGGTACCCCCCAGGCACGTTAGCTATCTCATCATGTTGTCCAGGGGAGGAGTATGTCTCTTCATCCCTTAGGGCATTGGGTAAGAAAGAGGAATGCTCTGCTTTGAAGGTTGTATCCAAATGGATGGCCATGGAGTCCATCTTTGCACAATGCTTTCTGGCTGCTCCACAGTGTGGCCCACCCGTCTTGTGCCTGGAGAGCTGGTGCCTTCAGTGCCATGACTCCCAGGCTTGGGCTGGAGTGTGAGTGGTCATGAAGGACCCCGATCAGAGCTGCAGAAGATATGATTCTCTTCCAGTGCCTGTATGATACACTTTTCTATCTGCTTAAGCACCTTTTCTGTGAAGGCATGGAGTGACTATGGTGGTCTCAGAGTAAGAGTGAGATTTCTCAAATCT
>JAVSCE010006248.1:0-285095 GCA_032199065.1 Smutsia gigantea
ATGAACCAAATTCACTATGATGCCCTTTACTGCAGAGACAGTGTTGGTCCAGAGTCAGTGAGGAAGAATGAGAGCCAGCAACAGGTCCGGGGTGCTGTGTGACCCAAATACCCCTGCCACTGTGCCATCATGGGGCCCCAGTCTGAGCTCTGCTTATGCCTATCTTGAGATGCAATTACATCCAATCTCCAGTGTCAGGTGCTGTCTAAGTCTGATTCTTTTGGTCTGTGTGAAAGGGGAAGGATACTGGAGGAGAGGTGGGGGAAAGCTGTCTCTGCATGGTTGGGAGAGCTTGGAGGGGAAGCTCAAAGGGCTGAAGTTAGAACTAGAGGCATGGAGAGCAAAGGAGGTGAGCTCAGCCCTGTGGCTCTCCTGGTGTCCTTCCAGGTATCACTCAAGATTGGTGCCCTATAGAAGCTGCCACCAGGTGCTCTGTTCTTAGGGGCTCTCTTCCACCAGACTGACTGAAAAGGGACCATAGTTTCTTATTCTTCTTGCTGCTCAAGACTATCCCTCAGGGAACTTTCACTTTCTGGGTTTGATGCTGATCCCTGAGTGGATATAGAGTAAGCAAGCATTCAGGCTGAATTCTAAGATTTCCTAATCTCACCAACTTTACAAACTTACTGCCCTGGTAGCCAGGTCCAGAGAGCTGATCTCACTGCCACGGACTCAGCCTGTCCTGGGTTTTGTCTTTCTTGGAATTCCCAGTTCAGAAACTGAGTGAGTACTCTGTGCTCAGCATTCTGCTAATGATTAGAAATTCAACATGGGTTAACAGAGATATGATCCTGCCCTCATGAGTTTATAATCTGGTGGCAGGACTGTTCCAACTGTGAGTATTTGAAGAGCACTTGTTAATATATAACTAAAAACTATGAAAAGTGCTGTGAAATAGCCTAAGGGGCTGGAACTAGTCGGGGAGACTTGAAAGGTTCCTGTAAGTGCTTCAAACTAAAATCTTAAAAGTGGTAAGGGTGGATGGAGTCGGGAAAGATTTGAAGGGGGAGGGAAGAGTATTCCAGCAGAAGAGCCATTATGTACAAAGATGCTGAGGTAGGATGTACATAACACATAAGAAGTGCATCTGAATCTCAGATTAGATTCTTGTTTGCACTCGGGGACACTGCCCATTACCCATGTACTTCTAGGGTGAAAGTGTTACAATTCATAAATTGAGTGACCCATCCATGCCTTCCAGTACACATAAATGCGCCTGTGAGCTCACATGAGTAAAACACACAAATGCATATTCACACTCAAACATATCTTTACCTGGGCATACCTTTGTACTCGTGTACAAGCATACACATAAACACAGTCTGGTCCTGTCAAGGAAAGAAAAAGCTCTCTGATGGAGGACACCACCATGGTAAACATGGCTGTCATGCATAGTCAAACATCAGAGACTGTATTTAAATGTCAAAGGATTCAGATCCTTTTAGGACCTTGGAGAAACAGAACCTCTGCCTCGAACCCAAGATAGAGTAAGTGGACCAACTGTCATTACCTTTTAGTTAGCAGCCTGTGACTCAGAGATGAAAAGCGTTTTTGGGGCACCCCTCTCCGACTATTCAAGTTCTCCTCCTGTGGGGTAGCTCACTAAACATACTTTCTACCCCCTTCACTCCCCATTGGGGTGTGTGGAAGAGAGCTCTCATCCAGATCAAGACACCTGTCTCTAGTAGTGCTAAGGGAAAGGCAAGGAAAACCTTGCCTCTCCGTCTCCTGTAACTAACAAGAATTCTGGGGCTGCCTCTGGAGGGGGAAGATGTACAAGGCAATCTCTAATTTCAGTCCTCAGCAGAGGGTTAAGTCAAATATCTGGGCCTTGGGAGGACTCCATATGAGGGACTTGTGTGATAGGAGAAAAGAAGCAGAGACATAATTTTGATCACATTGGGCCAAGCGCCTGACTCCTCCCAAAGAAAATGTAGCCTTTTTTCAGACCAAGAGATTTGCAGAAAGCAAAAATGCAGTGAAGCAGCAATGCTGGTTTGCACCATAAAACCCGACAGGTGGACAGTAATTTAAGGAAAAGGTACTATCCAAACAAGTGAGCTCTTTTTTTTTTTTTTTAGATATTCCCCTCAGTCATAAATATGGCCTGCATTTTTTTAGATATTTTAAGGTTTCACTACTTAAATTTAAATAGCATTTAACACTTATCGAAACTTCCTATATGCCATGAATATAGGAAAGTTCCAAGCTCTTTATATATGAAGCCACACAATACAATAGTCGTTCCTTTTGCAGGTAGTATGATTTCCCTGTTTTTCAGAGGCAGGAAACGCCTAGAGAGAGGGGAAGTACGTTGCTTAGAGTTAGTTCCGTGTAGTAGAGCCAGGATTTGAAATTAGACAATCTACTTTCAGAGACTACAGTTTTTACTACTGCACTAAATTGTTTACTGGTGTTTTAATCCTCTTAACAATTTTAAAAGGTAGGTACTATCACTAATCATATTTTACAGGTAAAGGAAAGAGGGGCAGGTTTTATGGTATTCATTGGAATTTTTGCACCACTGGCTCCTGCAAATCTCTGCACTGGATTAAAATATGTTCTTTACCATATCCTACACATGTGTATATGTGTGTTTATGGGTTTTTATATCTGCTAGAACCAAACTTCAATTATTTTAACTTTGAAGTATTTAATGACACAAAGTTGAATGCTTGACTCATTGTTTCTTAACTAAATATCACTGTCTAACTTTGTTTTTTGCATATACTGTATAGTAGATGCCCAGTTTTAGGAAAGGCCAAATGCGACCTTGATTGGCTTTGTGTTACATTTATAAATTAGAGGAGAACTGAGAAATTCAAGTAGGCAGTTTTTCCTTTTAGAATAGAGAATGTTTCCACTGAAATTTAATTTGTTTCTCTTTAAAGAACTATAGTTTCTTCATATAATTCTGCACATTTGAGTTTATCTAAATGTTAATTTTTCTGTTATTTTGAGTGAAAATTTTTGTCCGATATATGTTCAGATGGATATTATTGTCCTGTCATCATTTATATTATGATTCCATATTTTAGATATTTTGTTGATTTTCATGCAAGCATATGCATTGTTGAAAAATAGTCATAAAGCCTCCACTCTTAAAACAGTTAAATCTCTTCTTATAATTTGATGTTGTTTTCTCAGCTTAAAAGCCATATATATACACACACTATAATATATATATATATACACGATAATAAGGAAATATATATATTATATATATATACATGATAATAGGAAAGTAAGAATATAAATATAAATATAATAATAATAATAATATATATATATATATATACACGATAATAAAGAAAGTAAGAATATAAAAACCAGCAGTAATGCCACTACCCAGAAAGCACTGCTAATACCACGATGGTTGTCCTTCCACATGTTTTACAAAATTGTGATTATATTGTACATAGTGTTTTATGGTCTGCTTTTTTATCTTGATAATATATCATGAAGCCTTCTTTCCAAGTTATTAAATATCCTTTTGCAACTTATTAACTTAATATTTCCTGAATACTTATATGCCAGCAACTGTGAAGGTGCTAGGAATTCATGGCGACCTAGACAGATATGGTTCCTGCCCTAAGAAGCTTAGACTATAGAGGAGATAAGAGACTTCAAACAAACAAATAAGAAAAAGAATAGCTAACACAGAGCACTCACTGAGAACTAGGCACTGTTCTATAAGCTTTACGCATATTTACTCATTTCTTAACAATTTTAAAAGGTAGGTGCTACTACTAATCTTATTTTACAGGTAAAGGCTTAGGAATGTTAAGTGTCTAGTCCAAGGTTGCACAGCTAGTAAATGGTGTAGCTGGAGCTGGTATTTGAAGCAGTGTTTCTAGAGACCACTTTCTTAATCTCTGCATCACTTTCTATTACATAAATAATTATTGAGTTATAATTGTAATAAATTCACACAGGAAATAAAGTATTTTGCTTGTGCATATAGAGTGAGGAGGGATATGTTTTTAGAAGGGTGGTCACAGTGTATCTCTCTGGAGGGAGTATTTATGCAGAGACTTGAAAGAGGAAGCAAGACATTCAAAGACCTGGGGGAAGAATGTTTCAGGTGGAGAGCAAAGTGTAAAAGCGTTCCCTGAGTTAGGGTAGAGCTCGACACATCTGAAGGAAAAGGAGAGAAGGTCAGCGCATCCAGTGTACAGAGTATAGAGGGAGAGCACTTCAAGGAGAGGAGGGAAGACAGGTGCACAAGCACGCAGGGCTCTGCTGTCCAGCCACAGAGTGTGAATGAGATGGTGGCAGGGGTGGAAGCCAAGTCAAGTCAGAAGACACTGAAGTCATTCAGGTAAGAGCGGACGTTACCTTTAGACTAGGGTTCTTGACAAGGGCATATGGCAAGACGTGGTTGACTGAAAACGTATTTTGGAGATAGAATTTACAAAACTTTCTGATAAGATGAGCTATGCAAGGTTAAGGAAGGGGAGGAATTGAGGATTCGTTTCGTCACTCAGCTAATTTTAATTGAACATGCTCTCTGCCAGGCTCTGTGCTAGGTGTGGGAGATAGCAGGTATTCAAGATCACAATGTTCTGCTTTCATGGAGCCAAGAGAAAAGAGGCAGACACCAAGTAATCAAGGGAGTTGGCCAAGGAAAGGCCAAGAGCAAGAGTTCACAGACACAAAGGACACCAGTTAAAAAGCGGGTGTGAGCCTGGTGTGCACCAGCACAAGAAGGCTGCTCAGGTGCTCCTGGAGCAGGGTGTTCAGGCGACGGGGCCAGGGAGGCGGGCATGGGCCAAATTATGGGGGCATTTTAATCTTGGTAAGGCATCGATGTTTCATTCAAGTATAACAGGAAAACCTTTGGTGATTTTGGGTAAAGAGATGAGGTTAGTTGATCTATATTTTTAAAAGATCAATTTGGCTATGTTGGAAGTAGTGACTCTGATGGAGCAAGAGAGGATGAAGGGAAACCAGGCAGCACTGAAAATGTGGAGGTGATCAGATTCAGGTATATTTTGAAGAAGAAGCCCATAATATTTTCTGAGAAGTCAGATGTGAAAAGAAAGGAATCAAGGATGGGAGGGGGAATGGAGGAAGCAGCAAGTTTGAGGTTCTCTTCTGACATTAACTGTCTTGTTTATAAAATTAGCTGAGCCAGGGAAGACTATGAGAGAAGCAGGTTGGTAGAGAGAGAGCCAAGAGTCCATTCACTATGTCTATTTATTATGACAGCAAAGGTTCTAATATATGCTTGCTCTACATTCATCCTATTGCTGGATGTTTAGGTAAGCAAACACCATAAACTCCCACGGCAGTAAATCCTTGTTGTGTCTTTAATTCAACCTCCTCTTCTCCAAAATTTGCCTCCCTCTGTCCTACCTTTCCTCTCTCCCTTTATATATATATTTTATTTAGTTCCTGCTGGCAATGGGGTTACAGTAGCAAATAAGATAAGGTCCCTGTTCTCATGGAGCTTATATTCTAGTGGAGGAAGACAGAAAAATACAATAAGTAAAGAAGAAGCATGACATAACTGTAAGTTCTATGCAGATAATTAAAATAGACTGATAAAATTGGGAATAGTTGGGAAGGTCTCTGTTAAAAGATGATCTGGTTGGTAAGAAGGATGACCACTGTAAAGATTAGGTGGACATGCATTAAAGGCTTAGGGAAGAGTGGCTGCAATGGTTTTAAGTATGGGAAGGCACTCAACCTGTTCCTGATACAGAAGGGAGGCCAGTGTGGCCATGTTCTGTAGGAAAGGCGAAGTCATCAGAAGTCAAAGAAGCAGTCAAGAGCTGCAGCCATGGGAGGCTCTGTAGCTAGACCAGGAGTTTGGATTGTACTCTAAGATGATAAGGAAGTAGCCTCTGCCACTCTCATTAGGGAGTCTCTTGGGTTTAATTCAACAAACTTCTAAGATTATCACAAGCCACATTTGGCTCAAATTTACATGGAGGATACAGAAAGGAACACAGAGCTCACTAGCATGGCAGAATCAGACACTCCTCATGCAATAGGGGTTCCAACAGCAGCCCATGCATCAGGCAGCACAGTCGTCCAGAAGCCCTCTTAACCCAGGTGACAGTTCCAGGCCAAAAACATTAAGCTATTGTTAGATTTTTCTGAAGTAAATTGCTGAAAAGAAACACTGAAACTGCATATAATACTGAACCTTTCACACAGTTCGATGTCTAATGAAACTCTCATTAGGATGGGAAATCTCTGTGAAGAAATATGGGAATGTAGAATGTTCTCAGGAAATTAGATCTTAATGTTATAAGCTTCAAATCAAATGCTTCAAGTCAGTGTTTCACTGAATCTGGTTGGAGTGCTTGGTCTGAGAGCAGACTTTCTGGACACCATCTTTCCCCCACCAGTCTGTTTGAAGTTGGCTCCATCACCTGTTGCTGAATATGTTCCTGGGCATTTGGTCAACCTTGCCAGACACATCTGTTCTCTGTGTCTCTCCATCAACTTATAGGCCTGACCACAGGGTTTGCCAAAGTTTGGCAGGGACTATAGTATTTGATAGCATATTCAATATTTAACAAATGTTTGCTCTCTGCCAGGTACTTTGGATTACAACACTTTATATGAATTACTGCCTTGAAACATCAAAACAGATCTGTGAAAAATGACCATTTCATAGATGATAAAAGCCAGGCTTAAAAGGGTAGATGACTTGTCGAAGGTTATGAAGTGGTGGTGGTAGGATTTAAACCAGGGCTATTTTACTCTAGAGAGTCCATTTCCCTTTTTTTCTAAATAGGAAATTATAAGTGGATTAAATAAATAATAAATCATTTTATTGTATTTTAAAACTATAAAATATTTGTACAATGTAAAATATTCAAATGAGGTCAGCTTCTCAGGAAGGATAAACCAGGAGACTTGTGCTGAAGAATTCAGTGGACAGGTGGACAAGGCTCCCTCACCGAGGCACAGCATATTCCTGGGCTGGGAAAGGCCATCAGCTGGTCTGGGCAGGAGGCATTCAGGTACTGGCAATACAGACAAGGGAACTTGTAGCCTTTCCTGGGTCATGGCTGGTTATGTAATTTAGTGGAAGACAGATGACTAGAATCATCACTTCCTATGCCAGTTCTTCAAACAGAGCCTTTTGTACTCAGCAGCAGTCATTTATCAAACTTAAGTGGTATGATTTTCAACAGTCAAATAGCTGGTGCAAAACATGTTTCTAGACAGGAGCATTTTTATTTTTTTTCTATACTGTTTAAATCAAATCGTAGACAGCCAGCTTCAGACAGGTGGTAGAGATCTCTGCCCTTCCCCCATTCAGGTCCCTCTCAACTGTGACATCATATCCCCTAAGGCTGGCCCTGGAAAAGGGCTGCTGATGCCCCAGTGGGGGACCCGTGGCTGCAGAGCTGTACTGGGAATGGCATCTGCAGGACATATATAAGAGGACATCACTGGACCCACTGGGCACTGTGCCCAGGTGGGCTCAGTGCCACATCTAGGCTTCTACAGGTCTTCAGGTGGCCCTACATTCCTCTCTTGAAATATGGCAATGGCTAGGGAGGAAGCAGGGGACAGCCAGCTGGTATCTGGCCAGGAGCCATCATCACACATCATTAGAGTGTCTGTCAAGACCCCATGGGACTGCCACGAATTTATGCTGGCAGAAAATAGCAGTGTCTGCCACTTTAAGAAAGAAATCTCCAGACGCCTTAACTGTGACACTGACCGACTGGTGCTCATCTACACTGGAAAGATCCTCCAGGATCAAGACATACTGAGCCAGCGTGGCATTCCTGATGGCACTATGGTCCACTTGGTGGTGAGGACCCGTCTGAAAGGAACTCTGCCTAGCCCTGCAGGCCACTGCACCCATCATTCCGAACCCTCTACCTCAGAGACTGCTGGCACCCTAGCCAGACTGGGCTGGCTAGCCCAGAGCTCAACTGAGCTGGCTGACTTCCTTGGCCAGCTGGCTCAGCCTCCTGATAGATGTGCCCGAGTCTGTGGTGCAGTCCTTGGAAGACCCTATGGCTCAAGGCCTATCAAGTGAGAAACCAGCCAATGCTAGCCACGTTCCTCAATCTACAAGGCCAGGAAAGAAACTTGAGGTAGCTCTTAAGGCTCTGGAAATCTTGCAGAACCCAGCCCGGCAACAGGAACCCCAGCAGGCAGACAAGCAGGGGCTGGAGGCCTTGAAGGCAGTGTCAGGTGGTGACAGTGCTATGCCCCTGGTCTTCTCTGATATCCAGCAGCTCATGCTCTACACTCTGGCCCCACTGGTTGCCTCCAAAGGCCATAATCCAGGTTCAGAACCTTGCAGTGGGGAAGCCAATGCTCATAGCAGTACTGACACCACCATCCCTACAACCTCTGCATCTGCCAGGCCGCTGGCACAGGAGGTCAGTGCAGGAGGTGCTGCCCAGGCCAAGGGCAGGGCCCCAAACTGGGCCAATTCATGGAGCAGGACCAGTGTGCCAGAATTATCCCCAGGCCAGGATCTTCCCTCCCAGGAAAGCCAGCAGCCCACAGGGAAAGCCACTCTAACCAGTCAGCAGAGACCCTCCCCCTCTGCCTTGCATGTCCTGCAGCAGAATCCAGTTGTGCTGCACCAGCTTGCAACTGGCAGCCCCAGGCAACACCATATGCCACTATTTCCCATCCTCACCAGCCCACGGGTACTGCAGGCATTGATCCAGATAGAAAAGGGGCTGCACACACTGTCCAGGGAGGTGCCTGGGCTGAGACCCACCTTGTTTCTGGGGCCCAGGTAGATCACATGGGGGTACAGGAACTCCTGAAACTAGGGGTGGAGGACAGGGTCACAGAGCAGACCCAGTGTAATCCACCTGGGCTGTTCTTCAGCTCCTCCATGCACTGGCCAGTGCCTGCTCCCAGTGCACCCAGCCCTTACCATCCTCATCCCCCTCACTGAAGGCCTACCAGCAAGAGCTGGAGCATCTGAAGGCTATGGGTTTTGCTAATCACAAGGCCAATCTGCAGGTTGTTAGGGACACAGGTGGAGACATTCATACTGCCATTGAGAGCCTGCTGTGGGTACCAGAGGCTTAGGTCCCCCCAGCTGATGCCCATAAGGCTCCACCCCATGCAGAAAAGGAAAAGGAAAACAGGAGGGAAGGGCAGGAGTAGTAGTTTATTTTACAATTTCCTCTTAATCAGATCATATGCACACTTGAACAGCTCTTCCCTCACTACTCAAGCCTGTTCTACATTAAAAAGATTGCTTGGATCTCACGTGTTATGTCAACTTGGGGGTAGGTGGGCAAAGAGAATGCAGTTTCTGGGAGGGATTGATCATGTTATATGGTCTTGGGTCTGGGCTTCCCCTCTTCCCATATCTCAGAGCATTTTCCAAATATGGACACTAGGTGGAGAAATCCTGAGTTTTATCAATATCTTTCTCCTGCTCAGTCAGTAAACCAGTCCCCACCAACATTACCATCATCATCACAGCCACCTCTATTACAACTACAGAGACTCTGAAGGGATCCTGGCTTTTGCTTCCCCAAGAAGCCATGATTTTATAGCCTCTGGAGACCACCCACTCTTATACCATGTTCTCTTGATAGTGCAGAAAAGATGTTGAATTTCCCTTCCAGCTAGGGCTCTTCCTTTGGTAACTGCCTAATGCCAGGATCCTGTTTTTATGATATCAACTTCCACTACTTCTGAGCTCCATCCTCTCCTCCTATGCAGGCTGCTTCCCTTTATGCGGCAAAATGCTTGACTCTGCTGCCTTCTCGGCTACTAAATTTCATCTTTTCTTTTGTCTCTGAGTGTCTTGAAAGCATCTCCTCTTCCAGGGCCCATGTTTCACCATCCTCTGCAATCAGACACTCATCCCCGGTATAGTGCAGAAGGTTCTCAAAACTGTTTCTCATTCCTCATCTTCCCATTCTACAGAATTTTATATACTGACCCTTCTTTCTTTAAGCTGCTTCATTTAATCTATTTTCTTATCTATTATACAGTAGTGCTTCCTGAGGGCATGTTACACTGATACTTCTTTATTCAACTTTCAAAGAGTCTGGCCATTTCCTTGGTTCTGGCTCATACTTCTATGCTTACGTTTCTAAATCTTCGAGTCTATTTGCACTTTTCCACTGCCTACCAGCCTCCCCTTTGGGTGTCCTTGAGGAACCTCTGGCTCAGTAAGTCCAAATACAGCTCAACATCTTTCCCCTGGCCCCCATTCTTACTCTAAATCCTGCAGTCCCTACGTCCTAGTGAAAGTCACCAGCGCTCTCAATCCATTCCATTCTCTTCTGTAAAGTGCTGATCCATCAACGAAGCGACTCACCACGTAGGCAGATGAAGATGCCCCCAAGGACCATGGCTATATGTGACCATGTAACAGGAGAAAAGCTGATGAGAGGTGTGGGGGAGCATATTGGGAGAGATGCTTTGGGGAAACCAGGGACTAAAAATTCAGATCCAGACCCAGAACTGGCACTTCTCCTCTTGCCTTAACCATGGACTTTGTGATACTTGTTTCTTAGTTATTTTCCTGAGTTAAAAAACTCTCCCTTCCCTCTATCTTGATCCTTAGAGTTGTGCCTTCATCTGAAGAGCCCAGTGTAAAATAAATAAATAATAATTAAATTGCTGATTATCTACAGGGTGTCAGACACTATGACAGACCCTTGGCATTCATTGCCATTGCTCTTCTCAACAAAGACATCATGCATTTTTTAATTCAACAAAGAATGTAGTTTCATACCAGTATAGACCATAACATTTGTTCCCTTATATTTATTGAGTGCTTATTATTTGTAAGGCATAGACGAGATGCCTGCTGTGATGAAGTGTTAGAATGCTATGAGTGAATCAATCAAGAAGTAAACAGATAAACACTACAGATTACTTTAGATGATGCAAAAACAATAAAACATAGCAGACTTTTATATATTAAGGATTGTTAGCTAACTGCTATTAGCATGAATTTTTACTGAGTGATTTATGTCACATACTGTGATAAATACTTTACTAAGGTTGCAAGTAGTTAAGTGGGATGCCTTAATTTATGCAGCTATTAATAAATAAGGAAGCCTAAGCCCAGGGTTATCTGGATCCAGATCTCAAATTTCCTTCCATTATAAAATAAAATCCTGGATAGTGTATGAGGTATTGTCCATTTAAATGCAAAACCTTCGGACTATTAGCCCTTCTGAATCCGAGGAACTTAATTTAAAATGCAGACAATAACAACGGTATTTCCTAACTGTTTGGAGGAGTATCTGTGGATTTTTTACATATTTTAGAACTGGGGTTGCTAAGGAAATGAAGGGCTATTAAACAAGGCACATGGATTCTGAGAAGGCTCCCCTGAATCCTTGATAAGGGATACTTTTATGGCTAAAAGGAAAGGATCCTCAACATGGGAGACCAGAGGAGGAATGTGAGAAAACAGTTCTAATAAGCACTACTCATATCCCAAGCACTAGGTAAATATTTTAGAGTTGTTATATACATAGTTACCACAATAACCCCACGAAGTGAAATCATATAAAACAGTCTTAAATAAGTTATAACTTGGCTAATAATGTTTAGAGAGATTACATGACTTTCTCCTATTTATTTATTGTTTTATATGTTAGGCACTGTCTTGGGTTTTCTACAATCATTAATTCATTTATTCCTCCCCACAACATTGAGAGATATTAACATTATTCTCCATTTAACAGTCAGCCAAACAGAGGCATAGAAAGATTTAACAACTTGTTCAAGGCCAAAAAACTCATAAGTAGGGAAGCTAGGATTCAAACCCAGGTACTCTGATTTTAGACCTTCTGTTCTTAAACAGTACCCAAACTACTGAAATTAAGATTAAATTTACTTCATTCTTTTTCTTTTCTACTTGGACTCCCAGGAGAATACCTTCACTATGAAACCCAGACTCCTTTCAAGAACAGGAACTGACCTGATCTTTCATTAGTCATAGACACTCTGGAGCCAAAAGTAAAAATACTAGGAGCTTTGTGCTGCGGCAGTACTGTAGCTGATGAGGTTTACTGAAGATGTAGTTATTGCGAATTGAAAATGTTTCCCAAAAGCAAAAATATTATCATTTTTCTGGGATACTCAGGGTTGCTGAAGTTGCCTCAGGAATATGGCATGCTCAGTGTAACTACTGACATCTCAGATTCATCTAACCTTGCTTCCTCCCAGGCAAACACATTCCACTCATATCAGAGATCTCCATCCATGTAAAGGCATCTGCACAGCTACCATACCCATTTACTTTTCTGTTCTCCAACCTCTACTCAGAATTCATATTGACATTTTCCCCAAGTGAAGCAGTCTTAGAAATCGACTCTGAATCTCCTTGGTCCTGGCCCCATAAATGATCGGGTTGAGCACAGGAGGCACCAGCACGTAGAGATTAGCCAGAAAGATGTGTACATGCTGGGGGACTCGGTGCTGGCCAAAACGGTGGGTGAGGAAGGAGAAGAAGGCAGGGATGTAGAAGACCAGGATGACCCCAAGATGCGAGCTGCAGGTACTCAGAGCCTTGTGCTGGGCATCACGGGATGGAAGACGAAAGACGGCATGGAGGATAAAGCCATAGGAGATAGTAATGAGAATGGAATCCAGACCCATGGCCAGCAGGGCCACCGTCAGCCCATAGACAATATTGACAGTGATGGTGGCACAGGCCAGTCGAGCAATGCCCATATGCTCACAGTATGTATGTGCCAGGACACGGTGGCCACAGTAGGGCAGTCGCCTCAGCAAGAAGATGAAGGGTGAGACAACAGCTATACTACGGAATACCCCCACAAGGCCAATTCTGCCTATGATGGTGTGGTTGAGGATGGTGGTGTATCTCAGTGGGTTGCAGATAGCCACATACCGATCAAAGGCCATGGCAAGAAGAACCGAGGACTCCAGAGCATAGATAGAATGGACACAAAACATCTGGGCTAGGCATCCCGCAAAGGAAATCTCACCAGCATGAAGCCACAAAATGGCCAAGGTCTTGGGCACAGTGGTGGAGCTGAGGGCCAGGTCAGTGAATGAGAGAAGGCAAAGGAAGAGGTACATGGGTGCATGAAGGGTGCTGTCTGTCACAATGACCAGAATGAGGGTGGCATTCCCAGCCACCGCCACCAGGTACAAGGCACAAAAGGGGATGGCAATCCAGATGTGGGCCCACTCCAGCCCTGGGATCCCCGTGAGGTAGAGAGTGGCTGGGAGCCTGTCATCACTGATGTTGGAAGCTGACATTCTGCTTGGCAAATAAAGGGCTGTACCAAGGGGTGATGGTACACCTGCCCTGTAACACCAGGCGTCTGGTTCATTCACATAAGGTGTTGGCCATTCTGTGAAATAATCGTTTTAGGCTGAGAAAAATATTTGTGGTTATCAACTTGTTCAAGAATCTTAAAAGACTCTATCACATATAATCTAATTTTTCCATCAGCCATTTTCTACGCTAAATACTTATGTTCTAAGAATTCTTCAAGGTAAGAATTTAAGGATTTGCCCAGTTGAATCCCTCCAGACTTTTCTCCCACATCTTGAATACCATTCATTTATCTTTTGTCCACATGCATCTAGGGAATTTTCTTGCCTCTTTTAAAAAATTTTTATGCTATTCCATATGCTCAAGGAGACTTTTTTCTTTATTTTCTCCCTCTCCAGTTTGTAAATATCAGGGCAAGTATGTCTGCCTCCCGGAAGCCATTCCTCTCTAATCCACTACTTTGCCAAATGCTGTTGAGCTGATACTGTTATACAACTGCAACCTCCACACAACATGGCTGTGTCTGTACCTCAAAATCTGATGAATATTTACTAAACTATTCAATTCTTATAACTCTTAGTAACATACCATTGACCTCTTGATCTAATGCTGTGATGTGTTATTTATTTAATCCGTGTTTGTAACATATCATCCCAGATATACACCAAATGGCTTATTTTTAAATCATCTGAAGAGCCTATAAAGAGGCTAGGCGACCTGAATATACTGAAATCTGTCATACTTGGTTATCCACAGTGATCTGAGCACACATGTGAAAGAAAACAAGAGATTGATCAGACATGTTAGCTGGGGAAGAGAGTACCCCTCCTCACTCTAGCAAAGCCACTCAAGTCCTGCCTGCCCACCAGTGTAATGCGTGGATGTAGTGGCCGGACCAGGATGCCAAGTACTGAAAGAGGCAGGCTGAGGGAGTAAGTGGAGTGTCTGGGAGTTCGTGAACAGCAGACTGTGAAGAAGAGAGTAAATAACTTTTTGTTATAGAGAGCTAGTATTATATGTTTCATTCCTCAGTAAACTTGTATACCTCAAATAATCCTTTGTAGGATGTCTGGATCTTTAGGCTTTTACCTGACACAAGAATGTTGAATGACCTTGAGAAAATCTCTTCCCTTCTCTGGACAGTCTCTATTTATAAAAAACAATGACTAGAATCCTAGTCCCCACTTTTCTACTTATTCACTATTTAGCATTGGCTAAGTCCCACAACCTTTCTGAGACTGAATTTTCTCGTTTATAAACTGGAAAAGGTGACACTGGTTTATTTACCTCACATGGTTTTTGTGGGGGACAAAGAGTAAATCATATGGGGTTAAAAAGTTTAGACACCAAAGATTATGTCCTGCCCATTTTTACAAGCTTTTTCCCATAGCCACATATTAGGGTGACAGAGAATCATAATTATTCTACCTCTATTTTACTAAGGAGAAGTCCAAGTTCAGAAAAATGAACTGCTGAAATCCAGATCACAAGGCATGTTGCTGCTGTCAAAACTGAAATTAGGTCACAAGCCTCCTGATCAAAAGTCTTCTGCTTTTACCTCACTGAGCTATCTTGTCCATTTATATGGCAAACATTAGAATTCCTATCTTTTTCTTGAGAGGCTCTCTATTGTCAGTATCTAAAGCTGCAACCACTTTACTCAATATCTGGACTCCAAGAGACAGATAAAAGTGAGAGCCCCTCTTACTCACCTGGGGACTTTGACTGACGGCCCCAGCCCCTAGAGGAAAGAAACCTGGATGATGGAGAGTGGAGACCTGGAGTCACTATCACCTTCTCTTCCCCTTCCCCAGCCTTTTCTTGCTTGCGGAGGAAGATTTCAAATGGTTATTGCATAAAGAAGCTGCTACTTTATGAGCATCTGTGGATGTAAGAGAAAGATTAGGCACAAGCGAGTATGTCCTCCAAGGAAAACAATGGGAAAAGAACATTGAGCCAGAGTACCACTCTGGGCAGAATGGGGTATTCTTCCATTTGTCCCACTCAGCATTATGGTGGCTAAGTTTCGAGGTCCCCTTAAAAGACCTAGACTTCAACAACTGAAGTCTGAGTTCTTCCTCAGAGCATATTTTTTGGGGGAATCTGGTTTCCAAAACATACCTGTGTGAGTGGCATGTGCTCACAGGTGGAGCTCTGCGCCAAGCGTTGGGTGGGAGCATGGGCTATGTGGGAGACCTCGTGGAGCTGCAGCTCATGCAGGTGATGTGCACCTGCCTGCAGTGGTTTGTCCTGGGATGTGAAAGCTGTGTTTCTATGCAGATCGCATGGGTGTGATCTGGAGGACAATGGGGTCGGAGCGTGTAATATGGGTTGAAATGTCTGATCTGTCTTCGGCTCTGGGAGCTGAGTGAGTGTCTTCAGTTTAGTTGTGGGTTCCTGCTTCCTCCAGTCAAGGGACTTGCTAAATGAGCTTATTTATTGACTCTCTGTGACACTCAGGTGTGAAAACCCAGGGGGGCCTGCCCTGGGGATTTGATTCATGCTGCTCATTCTCAGGGAGGGAATAAGGAGGGGCTGAAAAAGGATGAGGAAGGGAAATTTTCCAAAAGGAGATTTTAAGCAAAGTGAAAATAAAATCTAGTAATTTTTGTTTCTCTTCCCAAATACTTTCTCTCTCCTTTTTTCCCTCTGCTTTTCTCTGTACTTCTGTGTATCTCACTGAATTTCCTTACATTGTGGCCTATGGTATTCTGTGTGCATAGAGCATCATTAATGTTACAGGCGAATACAATGGCAAGAAATGGCCGAGGAAATGCCCATGCTCCATTGTCCCATTAGCCTTCATAAGTTCAAAAATAAATTAAGAACTTCAAGAACATGGCACCCAAATACTGAATCAAACACAGGTCCCTCCTTCCAAGCACAGGCCTTATGCTACCGCTCAAGTTTCACACCCACAAAGCTAGTCCTGGCAGAGAACATCAGTTCTGCAGGCAGATCACTCATACCCTGACATCAGCCATCCATCAAGCTGTTGCACCAAGAATGCCTTCCATTAAAGCCTTCAGAATACTGCAGTCTTTTCCCTTGTCCATACTTTTTCCCCTCCTATTAATACCTACCAGTGTTCCTGGAGAATTTTTGCCTGGCTACTTTCTAAAAGAAACTTGCAATAGCATATGCCTCCTCAAAAATGTTAAGTTGACACCTAAAAATTGTTATATAATATTTAAATAGTAGAAAAGGATATCATGTTTAGTATATTGTGAGCAATGACATTTGTAAATTAAACTGCCACATGAGTTTTTTAACTGTATTCTACGGAATCCAAGTATCCTAGAAATTTTCTTTCCCCCATTATCCATTAAAAATACATGAACAAGGATTAAAGATAGCAGTATGAGAGGTGAGACACAGGCTTCCTCCTAAAACTGCATATAATACAAAAATATAATTAATATAACTACTCCTGAAAGAGCAACAGTAAAGAGGACCGTGCCAGACTGCATACACTTGGAGAAAAGAGCAGACCTCATGGAACATGGTAACATACAAAAGCTGTGTACCGGCAGGACCCAAGCCCTTCCCCCAGTCCAGCTCACCAGCAGGAGGAAGAGAAATCGAGCAGGGAGGGAGTGGAGGTCTGGGACTGCTGAATACCTAACTCTGGAGATCTGCTCTGGGAGCACAAACCTACATTTCATGGTGCTTGCATGATACTCTCATGATTATGGGGTTGGAAAGCTAAGACAGGGAGAATTCCTGTAGAGACTGAGATTCCAGCCGCTTGTGGAAAGCAGAGATCCATATCTAGCTGCTCTGGGACAAAAGAAAGGTGGGCAGTCTGAGAAACTACCTAACAAGGAAGCCCTTAGCAAGACAGAGCTTACTGCTCAGGAGAGAGGACAGGTAGACAAAATGTCTGGGTGCACTCTGCCCTGCAGGTTGGGAGCCTTGCCATATAGACTCTCATACTTAAGGAGGAAAAAGAAGTGTTCCTCCATAGACCATCTTCAGGTGCTCCAGTTCCCTGGCTGGCAATACAGCTCCAAGGACCCCCCCGTGATATGCAGCCTACTGTGCCTTTCTCCTAGCTAGCCTCACATGGCTCACAACCTGGCAAACCCTACCCTGGAGTTAGGCCAGCCAGAGGGAAGATCTGTCTACAGCAACTACAAACGCAAAACATCAAGGCTTATACCTCTGTGCTCAGCCCACTGGTTCAGGCAGTGGAGACAGGCACAGCAGCCGGGAAGCAGGAAACAGCACTTTCCTCCGCCAGGCACCAATACCACTTCCCTGTGACCCCCGACATTGCTTCAGTGGCTGAGCAGTTCCAGGGAGTAGAGCTTCTGGGCACTAGAGGGCGCCATACACAAATATGAAACGTCAAAGGAACCTGGTTCTGAGTAAAATTATTAATACCACTCCTGAGAAAGATTTAAATGACATCGACCTCATGACTCCTCCTGAAAGGGATTTCAAAATAAAAAGCACTAACATGCTCTTGGAGGTACAGAAAGATATTCAAGAACTCAGGAATGAATTCCGGTCGGAGATCCAATCGTTGAAGAGCACAAGGGAGGGTATTAAAAGCAGACTGGATACAGGGGAGGAGAAAATAAATGAAATAGAAACTATACAAGAGGAATACAAAGAAGCAGAGGCACAGAGAGAAAAAAGGATTTCTAAGAATGAAAGAATATTGAGAGAACTGTGTGACCAATCCAAACGGAACAATATTCACATTATAGGGGTACCAGAAGAAGAAGAGAAAGAAAAAGGGATAGAAAGTGTCTTTGAGGAGGTGACTGCTGAAAACTTCCTCAATCTGGGGAAGGAGATAGTCTCTCAGGCCATGGAGATGCACAGATCTCTGAACACAAGGGACCCGAGGAAGACAACACCAAGACATATAGTAATTAAAATGGCAAAGATCAAGGATAAGAACAGATTATTAAAAGCAGCCAGAGAGAGAAATAAGATCATATACAAAGGAAAGCCCATCAGGCTATCATCAGACTTCTCAACTGAAACTTTACAGGCCAGAAGGGAGTGGCATGATGTATTTAATGCAATGAAGCAGAAGGGCCTTGAACCAAGATTACTTTACCTGCCAAGATTATCATTTAAATTTGAAGGAGGGATTAAAAAATTTCCAGATAAGCCAAAGCTGAGAGAATTTACCTCCCACAAACCATCTCTACAGTATATTTTGAAGGGACTGCTATAGATGGAAGTGTTCCTAAGACTTAATAGCTGAAACCAGAGGTAATAAAACCACAGTAAAGAAAGTAGAACAGCTAATTACTGAGCAAATGCAAAAATTAAAATAAGTGTCTCCAAAGTCAAACAAGGGGTAGACAAAGCACAGAATATGATACCTAATATATAAAGAATGGAGGAGAAAGAAAAAGGAGGAAGAAAAAAAAGAACCTTCAGATTGTGTTTGTAATAGCATATTAAGTTAGTTAAGTTAGACTCCTGGATAGTAAGGAAGTTAACCTTGAACCTTTGGTAACCACGAATCTAAAGCCTGCAATGCCAATAAGTACATACCTATCCATAATCACCCTAAATGTAATTGACTGAATGCACCAATCAAAAGACATGGTGACTGAATGGATAAAAAAGCAAGACCCATCTATATGCTGCCTACAAGAGACTCACTTGAAACCCAAAGACATACACAGACTAAAAGTGAAGGGATGGAAAAAGACATTTGATGCAACTAATAGGGAGAAAAAAGCAGGAGTTGCATTGCTTGTATCAGACAAAATAGACTTCAAAACCAAGAAAGTCACAAGAGACAAAGAAGGACATTACATAATGATAAAAGGGTCAATCCAACAAGAAATATAACCATTATAAATCTCTATGTGCCTAACACAGGAGCACCTACATATGTGAAACAAATACTAACAGAATTAAAAGGAGAAATAGAATTCAATGTATTCATTCTAGGAGACTTCAACATTCCACTCACTCTGAGGACAGATCAACCAGACAGAAAATAAGTAAGGAGACAGAGGCACTGAACAACCCAATAGAACAGATGGACCTAACAGACATCTACAGAACTCTACACCCAAAAGCAGGAGAATACACATTCTTCTCAAGTGCACATGGAACAGTTTTAAGAATAGATCATATACGAGGCCAAAAAAGAGCCTTGGAAAATTCAAAAAGATTGAAATTGTACCAAAGGAGACTACTCTGGAAAGTGAGGGATCTAGAGAAACACAGTGAATTACCCAAAGTTACAGTCGGTGGCAGTGCCAGGATAAGAGCCCCACGTCCAGAGGCTTTTCCATTGGCTCTGCTCATAATGCTAAGATGTTCACATCTGGTGTCCAGACTGCCACACAGACTCTCCCTGTTCACCTCACCCTACCCTTCTCCCTAGGGTTAAGCCTTTCCTTAGAGCAAGCTTCAGGAGAGTCAGCTAGCTCACCCTTACTGGAGTCACAACTCACCTTGACACAGACAAGTGGGAGACACACAGAAAAGACACACACCCAGTGGATCCATGCCTGCCACTTTATGCCTCACCCTAAGGCCCAGGAGGGAGAGGAGTGATGCTGTGTCTGAAAATGCTTCAGAAAGGTCCCCTGGGGTTCCTTAATAGTACTGAGAATAAAGCGTGTGCTCTTTTAGCTGGAAAATAACTCAGCAACTTGCCAGAACAATTCTCTACTCAGTACAAGACACCATGTGGTGATGGGTGGACAGGCACATAAGAGAGGGACTCACTACCTTCTAAGAGATTCCAGGATTATGTAATATGTTGACCAAGTCCAACAAACAAGGTATAATCAGAAAATAACTAATTTTATTTTTCTTATCCCTTTCAATGTGTAGATTAGGGCTAGTTCCTTCTTTTCCCCTGGATGAAAATTCAGTTCCCTGAGATTTATGCTCACATTCACATAAAAAGACACCTTCTTTTATGAGTCTGCAGAGTAATTAGAATGCTCAACCTCATGTAATAGTCAAGCTTTCCAGCATTCAGAGTCACAGCCTTTCCCCTTCTCCCATCCCTCATTTGCTGCTAACCATGATTTCTGGCTCTTACTTTAGGGAGAAGAGAGAAGGGACGGTGGGTGATTTATGATTCATTAGTGCTTCAGTTAACTGCTATCATGTTTACTAGGTATGTTACATGTTTAGAGCTGACTCTCATTGGGTGCTTTCATAGATTATTTGAAGAAGCTTCTTCCTATCTCCTAATTCTCCACTTGATTTGTACTAATGTATCTTTACTCTATATGGTTGCTTATGACTCCATCCACAACCCAGATCTCCCCTTTAGAACCATATACCTTCTTGGACAAGATCGAAGAAAACACCATGCCAGATCTCTCTAGCATGGAGCCCATCCAGGAAATGGTCAGCCTTCCTCTACTGCAATAAATGCTCTATCCTAAATCAGCAACCACTCTCATTCAATCCTGCCATCAGGATAGCAAGGTAACTTCCCTCTCTCCACTGAGACTGACAGGCATGAATAAGGGCCAGTCTGTTGTGTCTCTCTTTCTTGAATTTCAGGGAATACATGTTTCCTGAGTAGAATCCCGGATATCCCCCTTTTGACTCCGGGTAAGGTGGGAAGCACTTCCCTATCCCTTTCTCTTCAGTGTGGGGTGGAAGTTAGCTCTTTCCAATGTATCTCCAGAAATCTTTATTTAAACCCTCTAATCATAATTCTTTTATGCTTTTAATTAGGGCAGAATTTCTCAACCTTAGCACTATTAACCCAAATATTAAGCCCAAAAGTAACTCAAATGTAAAGCCCACAATGTTAATAATGTTAAAGTTGAAAAATTCTGCCCTAATTATGATTATCTTTAAGTATTCTCAATTACATGTATCTTTATTAACAAAAGATAAACAAATACAAAATAGACACCGTGTCAGACTTTATGTTGACCCACCCTATGTTAAGGTACGAATATGAAAACATACATTTTTGATATTCTCAAGTAGGTAAGAATTAGCTCCCTTGCATTGCATTAGTTCCTCTCACTTCCACCTACTATATACCGGTTACTCAATAATATTCACTGAATAAGACAATGAATGAATAAATGAATTAGCCAAACACCACTCATTGCTAAGTGTCTAGTCCATGCCTAGACTTAAACCTTTCAGACTCTGACATATGAATCCTGTATCCATATTAGCAGTCCATTAATATATAGCAATTTACAAAAAAACCTTAGCACCTTAAAATAATGAATGCTTATTCTCTCACTAAACTATGAGATCTGTGCCTTATTTATTAGGTACCAGGAGTCTAGGAGTGGTTTAATCAGGTGGTTCTGGCTAATATTTTCTTATGAAGTTTCAGTCAAGCAGTCTGTGAAGGAACCTGACTGGGTCTGGAGGGTACAATCCCAAATTCACACGGCTGTTGGCAGGAGGCTTCCGTTCCTCCTCATATAGTCCTTGCCACAGAACTGTTCATGACATAGCGCCCTCCAGAATGAATGATCTGAGAGACAAATGCAGTGCCACACTGCCTGTCCTCCTCCCTCCCTCCCTCCCTCTTTCCCTCCTTCCTTCCTTCCTCCTTCCTCCTTCTCTCTCCTCCCTCCCTCCCTTCCTCCCTTCCTTCCTTCCTTCCTCCTTCCTCTCTCCTCCCTCCCTCCCTCCCTTCCTCCCTAAAACCACATCAGTTCCTATAATTAGGAAGAAATAATGTAAGCAATTGTTAACCAAGCATTAGAGAACCCACAAGACAAAAAGGGAATATACAGGTGTCACTGGAGGTAGCAAATTCAGGAAGTGGTTTCTAACCCTGGGCTGGAGGAACAAAAAGAGGAGTTTGGAGTTACTAATTCTTACGAGGTTGGAGGGGAAGCGCTGCAAAGCCGAAACCCAGACTTTTGAAGAGTAGGCACTGCGTCAGTGGTGCTGCCGTCTCAAGAGTTCAGACAAGTAGCCTTACTCCTCTGAGAAAGGAAGGGTCGGGGGCTTCTCTGGCTTGTTTGGAGGTGTTTAAGAAGTCATGGTAGGAACGGTTCTGGGAATGTTGAAAAGCTGCAAAATGTAACCAACTAATGCTTCTGGAATTAACCACTGGTGCTTGGGTGAAGAAGTGTTGCTGGGGCAACACAACACCACAGAAAGCAAGTCTTCCTTCCTACTCTAGCTTTCTGGTGCCCCTATTTGCAGACCTTGGGAGCTGGTTGGCCAAGGAGAAATGCAGTTTGCAGAGTCCCAGGCCCAACATCACAAAGAATAATATGAAAGGCAGGATTGGGACCAAGAAAAAGTAACATAATAACCATAAATCAGTGAGTTTAATCATACAGATTGTTTACACGGGTTTCAAAAGAGCTGAGAAACTGACCAGCAGATGCTTATACAACCTAGAGATTTGCAACAGCAGGAAGCCACCAACATCCCATGGCTGAAGAGTCACAGGTGTGCCATAGTTGGAGCCAAGGTGACCTCAATCAGCAGAAGCTGGAGGAGATGCAAGCCCATGCCAGACCCTGCTTTAGGCAGAAGAGTGGTGTGAGTGACATGCCGTCTGTCTGCCAGTGCTTCCCAAGCAACTGACCCATCTGGAAACCAGCTGACACTGGAGACTGGGTGTCTTGTCAATTGGCTTCAGCCCCAGGCAAGTTCACTATGCATTCAATGTGACCAAAGAAATGACAGTAAAACATTTTTGGGGTGAAAGGTTTATACCCAACTTTATTTTCACAGTGGCAGGTCAATCACTAGAATCCTGTTTGCTCACAGCAAGTCTGCATGCAGCAAGCTGGTCTCTGCCTCTGAGCCTCTGTCCTTGGTGCTGCCACTACTCCAGCCTCTGCTCTGCTCTCCTGCAGCCTTGCAGCCAAGCCACCGTGTGTTGCCCAGAGCACTGCGCAGAGCTCTTTAAATAGAGTCAATAACAATGCATTGCCCACACATGTGTAGTGAGCTAGCCAGCTAGGGCCAGGTGAGAATCCTGGGCACAGGAACCTTCATCTTATCCACACTGGGATATTCGTCAAGCAATGACTGGACCCCTGTGATATGGAGAAGAGTCTCAGAAGGGTGAGGAGCAGATCTGAGGGTAACACAGCCTATCCTTGGTCCAGATTAGAAGCGTAATTCATTCATTCCCATTAGTCTCTAGTCTCACTGCTTCATTGCTCTGTAAAATACATGATCTCCTTTGGGCTTTCATCTCCACAGTCAGCACATGTAAGGTGTCGACTCACTGTAGTCTGTGAAAAGTGAGAGTAATGAACTTCTTGAGTTCTGAGTCGAAATTCGGTTTATAAAATGATCTCTCACAAAGTCAGATAGCCAGATTTCTTGGGAACAACTTGAAATTAGCACATAATCAAGACCTACATGTAGCCTTAATATCTTACCCACTCAAGTAAAACTGACGACTCTTCACAATCTTATTTCATTTCTTAGAGTTGGCTCTGCATGGTTCTGTAGCTCTGCTGGAGAGAGAACATCTGAGGGAACAATCAGGTGCCCCGAGGACGGGGCAGAAGCATGGTGGGGAGGGTTCATTTGTGAAACATAAGCGGCTGGCCTTGGGACGAAACAAGCAGCCGCTGAGAAACTTGATCCTCCTGTTTAATCATATGAAGATATATCAATTATGCCAAATATACAACATTTCTCCCATAACACACAATAAAGCTGAGTTTATACAAAACATGATCAGGAGATGGTTTAAACTGGGATTTGAGAGCATTTTGCCTTAGTTTGAATTTTCATTGCAGTTTTGAACATGGTTTATGCCTTCAGAATGATCCATATCTTGCTCCACTGTATTATTTTTTCAGATTTTCCAACCTTTTCATGAAAAATTTTGAACACAGAGAAATTTGAAATAGTGTTACGGTGAACATCAGTATACACATATCACTAATATTTTATTATGCTTAATTTGCCATGTATCTACCTATGCATTCTTCTTATCTATCCATCAGTCCATTTATCTCATCGGTGCATTTTAAAATAAGTTGCAACATCAATACACTTCCCTGTAAATATTTCAGCATTCATATCATTAATTGAAGTTTAATATTTTGTGTAGTTCTTTGATTTCTTTCAAACACATAGTGCACAGACCCTAAACACATATTAGATAAAATTTGACAAATGCATTGATTATGTGAAATGGGTTTATGACATATTTCTAGGGAGCATCTGGAGGCATATTTGGACTGTTGAGTGGTCAGTTTTTCAATATTTTTCTTCTTTGTAGGAATAGGTGCCATGTCTTTACTGCTCTGAGCATAATACCTGGTGGAGAATAGTGTTCAAAAATGCATTTTTCTTCCATTTTTTGTTTGGTTTTAGTTCAAACTAAGTTGCAGTTTGTAGGCCCCATACAGTAGTGGAGGAGTAAAAGGAGTGTTTACATAAGAAGCATGTCTATGGACGCCGATATGCATTTGGAAAAAATATGCAATGCATTTATACTCCAGATATGAGCCTGTGAATGGGTGCAGTGATATGAATTTGTTGATGTGAACATTTTGTTGATCTGTTTATAAGAGTGTGAATATGTGTTTGAAACATGCACTTTTGGATATGTGAACATTAAGAGTGTATTTAAACATATTTGATTCTTCAAATATGTGTATGAGTCTCCAATTATTTCTGAAACTCTATCTGTAATATATCAGTTAGTCTCTAGAATCAATGTAAGCATTCGTAGATTATAGTGTGTGTTTGATGTCAAGACATGATTAGTGACTAGTGCACTGGGAGGTTGATGAGCATATTTGTATTTATGTTTGTATGTATCTGGATCTAAGAGAGATAACATGAATGTTAATAAACAGCTGAATGTGTCTAGGGGTGTATCTGTGGGAGTCTCAGAATGTCTATGACTATGTATGTTTGTGTGCATATGTGTCTGCACCCCCTGATCAAGAAAGATTAACATATTAATTGATATGGATGATGACATCAGGGATGATGGGGCCAAGGACCAGATCCTCCTGGGAGCAATTCTCATATGATCCAACTCACTCATCATCAATATCAGCCTCTCCATTATTTCCACTCTCCCTTCTACCACTGCAAACAAACAAGCCTTGGGATCCTGGGATATTCATAAACGTATGAGTCATAGGAAAGTGAGCTGAGCTGCTCTGCCGGCTGGACTCACAGACCGGTACTTCTGGCTACAGGAGAGGAAGCATCTGCCACCCAGTGAGTGCCCCTCCTTCAGAGGCCCACCTGGGTTTCTTACCTAAAACTTGGCCCAACCTCAGACAATCTCTGACCCTCATATTCTCCCTCCTGTTAGGAGCCAAATCTGTTCCCTCTCAAAGCCAAGGATCACAGGCCCTGATGCCAGCTTTCCATCTGAATCAAAACCCTAATACCAAACCATAACCCTTAGGTTAAGGGGTTGATGCATCAAATCTAGATTTTTGTCTTGAGAATATTCTATACATTTTCCCCTATTATTTGAATTATTACCTCCTATACCTAACTGTTGAGTATGCAGCTGGAGAGAAAAATCACAGAACTTAACAAATCAGTTATTCAACAATGTGGTTTTCAATCTTAGCTGGATTTTTAGTACTGAGTATGTCATGGGAATATAATTGGTGGGGATATTGCTGTGGGTGTGTTAATATTGACAATTTGTGGTACTAGGTATATATATATGTGTGTGTATGTTTGTACATATGTGTTCCAGAGGGCATAAACATGAGAGGACATCTGAAACATCTGTATAATGGCAATGAGTAGCTATGAGTCTTCCTAAATTCTGTGGTTGTGAGTGTTATGTGTGACTAAAGGAGTGTGTGATAGTTTCTGTGTGATATGAGGAAGTACCTATGAATATCTGAGTGTCTAAGTATGTGTAGGAGTATAAAAATGTGTATTTGATGGTTCCTCTGTGTGGCTATGTGTGTGTCCCTACTCATTCACATCCTATGTAAAAGAACCACATTATTGTTCTGTATCCATCCTCTTGACTTTTCTTCCTAGATTAGTCACATTTAGGAATCCTTAACCAACACACCTATGGCACAAACAAAGAAAAGTGTTTGTTGGGTGGTGACAGAGCACATTTTCCTTTGGGGAGAAGTTTTCAGAGTTGTTTTCTAGATAGAGAAAAATCTGGAACATGGATGAAATATGCCCTGTTGGATTACCTAAATTTGCACACCAGATATTAAAGACAGTGGGTAAACCTATCTTGTACGAGAGCCCTTAATATCTGTTGATGCTCTTAAGAGTCTTCCCATTCCTTCCAGTCTTAACAATAATCTTGGAGTGAAGATGCTAAAGAAGTAGAACTGCAGAGGATGAACCTAAGAAGACTTCGTGGAGACATTAACTTTAAACCTGGGTTGGGGGGAAGAAAGATGTTTAAAGGGGAGTAGGGAAAGGAAATCCTATTGATTAAAGGGTTATTTTGAATTCTCAGCTGGAGGACAGAGAAAACAAAGGAAGAGACAAATACTTTCTCATGGCCCATATATTGTCAGGATTATTACTTTATAATTACTGGTATCTGGGAATTCCCCAGCCTCTAGTCACCATCTAATTTCACTGTATTTACGAAGAGGACTAGGAAGAAGATGGAAACTCTAGAAAGGTCAAAGGAAGAAGGGAGTCATTATGCCTCAATTCCAGAATGGAGCTTTATTAAAAATTTTTTTTAATGTAGTTTATTTCCAGCTTTAATGAGATATTATGACACATAACATATACATTTAAGGTATACACTCTGATGATGATACATGGATATATTGCAAAATGATCACCATACTAAGATTAGTTAATACTCCTATTCCCTTACATAATTACCAATTTTGTGTGTGATTACATTTAAGATCTACTCTCTTAACAGCTGTCAAGTGTATATTATGATAGTGTTATTTATTGTCACCATGCTGTAATTAGATACACAGAAATTATTCATCTTAGAGCTGGGACTTTGTATCCTTAGACTAACATCTCCCAATTTCCCTCCCTCCTTCCCTCCCAGCCCCTAGCAACCATAAACCTAGTCTCTACAAAATGGAGTTTAATTCTTAGATATCCACTAAAAGTTACAGAGATATTTTGCGTATAACCCAGTTGCTATCCTCAAATTGCTCATAGTTTAGTATGGGAAGCAGGAACATGGAAAAACAATTTTAATCTCTGACTTTTTGTGTTGGAGACAGGATGTCTGAAAGAAAGTGAAGACCTCCCCAATAAGCCCTCTTGGGCTCGGCCCCCCTCTGTATTCTCCCACCTGCCTGCCATGCTGGGCCTCAATGGTACCCCCTTCCAGCCAGCCACACTCCAGCTGACAGGAATTCCTGGGATGCAGACAGGCCACGCCTGGGTGGCCCTGGTTTTCTGCATCCTCTACCTGATTTCCATCATAGGCAACCTCAGCATCCTCTCACTGGTGGTCCGGGAGCCTTCTCTGCACCAGCCCATGTACTACTTTCTCTCTATGCTCTCCCTCAATGATCTGGGAGTGTCCTTCTCTACACTTCCCACAGTGCTTGCTACCTTCTGCTTCAGCTACCACCATGTTGGCTTTGATGCCTGCTTGGTTCAGATGTTCTTCATCCACACTTTCTCTTTCATGGAATCAGGCATACTGTTGGCCATGAGCTTTGATCGTTTTGTGGCTATTTGTGACCCACTACGTTATGCCACTGTGCTCACCAACGGCCGCATCTCCGCTATGGGCATGGGCATCCTTGCCAAGAGTTTCATCACTCTCTTCCCTTTCCCCTTTCTGGTGAAACGATTGCCCTTCTGCAAGGGCAATGTTTTGCATCACTCATACTGCCTCCATCCAGATCTCATGAAAGTGGCATGTGGAGACATCCATGTTAACAACATCTATGGGCTCTTTGTGGTCATCCTCACCTATGGCACTGACTCAGCTTTCATCCTGCTTTCCTACACATTGATCCTGAGGGCTGTGCTCGCCATCGCATCACAGGAGCAGCGGCTCAAGGCACTCAATACCTGCATGTCACACATCTGTGCAGTGCTGGCTTTTTATGTGCCCATCATTGCTGTCTCCATGATCCACCGCTTCTGGAAAAGTGCCCCACCTGTTGTGCATGTTGTGATGTCCAATGTCTACCTATTTGTACCTCCAATGCTCAATCCCATCATCTACAGTGTGAAGACAAAGGAGATACGCAGAGGGATCCTTAAAGTCTTCTATAAATTCCAGAGCTGATGAAAGCTGCAGACCATGAAAGCATTCCTATGGAGAAGGGACTAGAACTTGTCTGCTAATGTTAGCAATACTAAAACCAAAGGAAGAGGAGAACCAGGATTTCATAGCTGTGAATATGGAACTAATAAAAGAGCATCTGACTCAAAAAAATGTCATAAATATGTACTGAACATTTACTGTGTGAAAAAAATTATGTTAGATAAGAATATTATAATGGTGAGTAAGGCATATGGTTAAGTAAGAGATAGACATTATCAAGGGAAAAACAATAAAGAGTTACAGATGCCTTGAAAAATGTTTGATATGTAGGGAAATAATGGAAGTTCTGCAGAGCAAATAGGCTTGAACACAACTAATTCCACCACCATCCAGAGTGAGGGAAATTATAAAAACTTGAGACAAACAAAATTCTGTAGAGACTTGGTGCTTCATGTGAGAGAGAGGACCATTCTGGTTTGTGGAGATCAGGATGAGCGTGTGTGTGTGCGGGTGTGCAGGTGTGAGGTATCTTGTGAAGGATGAGAAGGACACAGAATGTGGTACAGGGGGGTTAGGAAGAAAGGAAGATAATGATCATGGCAAAAATCATTACCTGAGAAGAAATAGTTAGGCAAGAAAGTCCTTACTATTCCAAGTGTGGCCCAATGAGCAACAGTATTGTTATCAGTAGCTTGTTATAGAAACAGAATCTTAGACCTCACACAGGATCTACTGAATTCAAGTTGCATTTAATAAGAGCCTAGGATGATTAACTCTTGAGCACAGTGCTTCTCTTTCCGAATACCTCTCGGGTCATGCTGATCTGATACGTAGCAAAATAGTAAGACTCCTCAGTGACAGGAGTCTGGAAGAGTGTGATTCCCAGACCAGCATCATCAATACCATTTGGGAACCTGGTAGGCATGCAAATTTGCAGGCCCTTCCTTGGACCTCTGGAACCAGAAACCTTGTGTGTGGTGGAGCATGGGGGCTGAGGTTTAGCAATCTGTGTTTTAATAAATCTGTACTTATTAGTAATCCTGACATTAGGTTGAAATTGAAGTTTTAGAACCTTTAACCTGAAATACTGGCCTAAAATATTTGGGATAATCATAATTGTTCAGTCAAAGGGGAGGTTTCACACTGAGAAGCCTGGGAAACAAGATATTGTAGGTTCCCGAAGTCAGATTGTGGATGGTTTCTAAAGCTGGGGGAAATGAGTGCACGCCTACCAGGCATATGGTGTTGGTGGTGAAAGGAAATGCAGACTTGGAGCCTTTTCCACCACGAAGTGATGCAGATGGAACACTGAAATCACCTCACAGCGCAAATTTGATGAACGATCTCCAGCCACTCCACAGTCATTCTGAGGCCTCTGCCTCCTCAGTGATTCCTTTCTTTTCCCCCAGGTCCTGGGACTGGCTCTAGGGTCCAGGCTCTCTTCTCTGGGATATGAGTCCTGGAATTTGCCCATTTGGCTCTAAGCTTTAGGTGCTGCCTGTGATATGGGTTTTAAGCCCAGAATTTGGGGATCTAGACTCTGGGATCTGGGCTCAGAGTTCCAATTTTGAGACTGGATAATTAGGGGCAGAAGGGATATTGTCATGGAGCTTGGAGGACTTTGTCTCTATCTTCCTCTTCATCACAAGGGAAGGAGTTGAAATTTTATTTTCTTTGTCGAGAGATGGCAGTATCTCCAGTAGATGTGTTTTTTCCTTTCTGCTCCCAAGATGAGATCTCATCCCCCTCCTTTCCCATCACCAGGACAGCATGACACTCCGGTAAACCAGGACCCTAGAGGCTCTGGCTTCTGGGAGCTGTTATTCAGAGACATAAAGTCTGCCTTCTCTCTTGACTGGTACCTGCCTGAGGCTCATTCTGGAGCCATTGTGGGCTCTGGCCTTCTGTCTTTCAACTCACTTGTCATTTCACAAAACTCTCAGGTGAGTTTGAACCTAGTTGTGTCTCCTAGATATGTGCACAAGAACTGTGTTTCTGTCTACAATTCTGTCTGTGCCTCTGTGTGGTTCTGTCTGTTTCTCTCATGTCCCTGAATTTTTGAGAGAACCTGTCACACATGTCTGTCTACATGTCTGTGTGCTTGAGTATTTGCTGCAATTTATATGGCCTATGATGGAGAGATTTAAGACAAAAAATATCACCAAATTTTATTTTCATGTAAGTTTCTGCAAAAAAGAGTAACATTCTTTCAAATGCTCTTGTGTCCCCACAGATAATTTCAGACAGGGCTTCCAGAGGCCGCTTTAGTAGTGAAAGACTCATAATGATCACATGGCAGGGCTGAGAGCTTGCCTCTGTTCTGTCCCACACACAGATCCATAGCCAAGATATTCTCAGTGTCACAGAAAAGGCGACCTTGATGGTCTGGGACATCAGGTCTGAGGGAAGGAGCGTGGAAAGGGCCTTTAGTCACAGTTCAGCAGATGCTGGAATTCTCGCTGCAGCATTCCCATAAAGGGTTATTCAGTCTGCTTGGACATCTCTACTGACCAGAGGATTATTAGTCCATTGTGCAGCTTTGACTCAGGAAATCCATCTTTACATGAGCCCCACACTGTCTCCCTGTCATCTCCACCCATCAACTCACCATCTCTCACACCTGCTCCCGCCCACCCCTACTGCAGGCTCCTCTTCTCAAAACAAAGCATCACTGGCTTCTTTGATGCTCTTTCAGTGACTAGATCCCTCTGCCTTTTACTGCGTCCCAGTTGGTTTAACTGCAATCTAGAGTACGAAACCTAGACAGAGCTGAATGTACTTCAGTTACGGCTTTGAGCGGGATGTTCATGCTTTCATTAACTCACGATTTCTTTAGCGCCTCTTTATGTTAGAATCATGTGAAGTGCTGGGCAGGCAAGGATAAAGCAGGCACGAGTCTGACTCTAACAAAGCTCAAAGGATTTTTAGAGTGACTTCCTTAAACCAGAAGTCAGATACATAAATATAATTCTAATGAAGTAAGAAAAGTCTGTAGAAAATATTTTAAAGTCACAGATGAGAACGTTATTATTTCCGCTTAAATAGAGTGAGGAAAAGCTGCAGATAAGATGAAATGTTTGACTATGAATAATAGTAGGAGTTTAAAAAGAACTAATGAGGAAGAGAAAGACAATGTGAGTGGGGGGACCAAAGGGGAAACATAGAACTGTGAGTGTCTATTTTAAGATATATCATCTTCTGAATAGAATATCTCTTTTAACAGAGCCTAAAACTCATTAAGTTTTTATAAGCTGCACAGCAAGTTGTTGGTTGATACTAGATTTCCTGTCTCTGAGACACCCTGATGGGAGGACTCAAGGTGAAGAAATTCAAAATCAGGTCCTTTGAGAAGCTAAAGGAATTTAGGATAGGTAATCTGAAGAAGAGATTACAAGACATTATGATCGAAACCTCCAGGTACAACTAATTCATCAATTATTTATTTAAGTATTAATTAAGTATCTGCTACGTGCTGGACCCTATGCTACTACTAGGTATCTAGTGATCAGAAACAACAAAACAAGGTAGTCACTCTGTACTTTGATGGAGTTCCAATCTAATAGGGCATATAGGCATTAAAGAAATAATTACATGTAAATATGTGCTTAGAAATTAAGATGTGTTTTGCAAGAAAATTAGAGTATTCCAATGACACCTGAGTTAGACCGTTGTGTTTCTGCATCTGCAGCATTGTGTATAATGTGGAGGATGCAGGTTTAAGGCCAGGGTAAGAAAGCACTTTATGTCAGGACAGGGGCTTTAGGAGCAGTGAGCTCCCCATCACTGAGAGTGTTCAATCTGAGTGGGGACGACAGTTTGGTAAGGATGCTGTGGAGAGGATTCTCTCTCAGTGGGACTCTGACTTCAGGTCTTAGAGAGTCTGTCATGTTAGCAACTGAGTCAATGGACTTCTGAGAAGGGCCACTTTAGAAGGTCAGTGAACACCCAGTCTCTTCCACCTGACCCCAGTCTGCTTAGGAGACAGACATAATGTCTGTCCGCCATTCTGTCCTTTTCTCTATGAAAATAAATTTGACCACCTTCTCCAGCATCTTGCCATTCTTGTAACTCAGGTGGCTCCAGTTTCAGAAGGCTGGTTGCTGGATGTCACAGAAAAGGCCTCAGAACTTAATAGCTGGAAGAACTAGGTTCTAGTCCCAGCTTAGCCACTTACTGGTTTAAGGCAAGTCCCATAACTATTGTTGGTATGGGACCCAAATGAGGCAGCTTGGCAGTGAGGCAGCTGCTCCTCTGGTTATCATTTCTACCACCCAAAGAATGAGTTAATTTCCTGGAGCTATGCTCTCTTGTGTATGCCCCTTCTCATCCCCCCTCCTGCATGTTCCTGCTCCATGACATGGGTCACGGCTAGAGTTTCCAAGCCTTCATTGTCACTTCCTGCCAAAGATGCGGTTTCACCAGGTGCAGGAAGTCTCAGGTGAGGCAGGTCAAGACCCACAGATGAGATTATTAGAGAAAACTTCAAAATGCTCCTACCAAGCCCCTCTCACCAAGGAGGTGATATGTGACACAAGTCTACCTCTGTGGACACCACATTAGAGTGTTATGAGCAAACCCAGGTTTATTTAGAGGAGCTCCAGGATGCTGAAGAATCTAGAAGGTGATGAAACACAAGGAAATATTTAAGTTTCAGATCAGGAATGGGGTGGGAAGGTGGTCTGAAAATAAAAAAAAGGAAGACTTGGGGATGGCTTGCAAGTTACATTTTTTGTCTAATAAAACACTGTCATGGTAAAGAGATTGGAATGTCACAAAATGGATTTGGAGTGGTTCTCAACACCGGGTTTGCCTCAGGAGCTTTAAAACATATTGATAACTAGATACCACACTCAAAGAGTCTAATTTAATTGGTATGGGGTATTATGTGGGTACTTGGATTTTTAAGTTCTCCTCTTAGATTTTTAAACCAAAGTTGAGAACCACTGATATACAAGGCAGGACCAAGGGAAATCGATAGATAAAAGGCACAAATAAGTATATTTCACCTGTCAGGGAAGTTACTGATCTCGAGGGAAACAGGAGAAATAGAATGAATAGGATTTTGGCCGGGCTGGTACATGAAGAGAGGGCTTGATATTGAAGAGAGTAAGAAAATGTAAGCTCTGGGGCCATCTCCATTATTACATTGCGTGTTTCCATGGTTATAGCTGTCTTTATTCCCTTAGCTGTGTACTGTTCTATCTGTCCATCCATTTCACTGGAGCATTCCTATTAAACTATTCAGATATATGGACCATTTCACATCAACAGGAGGAAGCCACAGGATAAAAAAATTGATAAAGAATCAATGAATCATATATCAATATCGGTTGAATGAATAAGTGAATTATGACTGGAGATAATTCAGCTTTTATACCATTTGTGACTGCACCTTGTTTTTTTTAATTTATTTTGGTATCATTAATCTACATTTACATGTGCAATATTATGGTTATTAAACTACCCCCTTCATCAGGTCCCCCCCACCAACCCCATTACAGTCACTGTCCATCAGCGTAGTGAGATGCTATAGAATCACTACTTGTCTTCTCTGAGTTGTACAGCCCTCCCCGTGCTCCCCCAACATTACGTCTGCTAATCGTAATGCCCCTTTTTCCCTCTTATCCCTCCCTTCCCACCCATCTTCCCCAGTCCCTTTCCCTTTGGTAACTATTAGTCCGTTCCTGGGTTCTGTGAGTCTGCTGCTGTTTTGTTCCTTCAGTTTTTTTCTTTGTTCTTATACTCCACATGCACCTTTGTTTTTTAAAATTCATTTTACAAATGTAATTTATTATATTTCATAATGTATTAATTATGCTACATTACATTATATATCACATCGTACCATACCATACCATATTACAAATTATTTTCACCTTCTGTTTGGGGTGTAACTATTTCTTTCTGATTTTTTGGCCACTTATGGAGTCCTTTATCTCTGTGTCTTTGATTTCTCCACAGATTCTAAATCAATTCTGCTACTTTGAAGCCATTACATCTTTACTTAATAGCCATTCTGAACTCTGTTTTTAAACTTAAATGTTGCTGTGTGTCAGTATATTTCTCACATGGACTATCTAGGTCCTTCACCAACCTTCTTCATATTTCTCCCTTTCTCAGTTTTCTAAAACCCTTGTCTCATTTTTAGTCAAAACGTTTCTTTCCCTGGAGTGGAGTGGGGATACATGGAGATTACCACTTTCCAAGGTGTCCTTGTTTTCTCAGATCTGCACTGGCAGCGCTAAAATGCAATTCTCTCTTATGATTCCATCCCAGATCAGACTGAGGTTTACTCTCATCTCCATACTAAAATGGAAATACCAGGACAAGAAGAGTCTGAGATCTAAGCTATAACCTACACTCTGCAGAATCTGATGCACAGGTTTTTGGCATATTACTCACTCTTCCTCTCTGGGTCTTAGTGTCTCCCTAAGAATAAAATAGTTTGTTCAGTGTTTCACATGCCATACAATATCTTGTTAACCATTATAACAACCATATGAGGCAGATGTATTTTTATCCCTAATTTATAAATAGACACACTGAGGCTTGGGAAGGTTAAGTTACCTGCTCAAGGTCTCGTCTCACTGAGCATAAGCTATCAATTAAGTTTCAAACTAAGGTTTACTAGAATCCATTTGTAGAGCTCTAAGACACTGAACATATAGTAATTTTCCCATTTCTTATAAACAAATAAAAGAATATTATTATCTCTACTGCACAAGAAAATAAAACTTCGGATCAGAGTATAAATAAGATGCCTACATCACACTTCTAGTAACTGGCTGAATACAGATTTTGTCCCAGGTCTGATTTAGTCCAGGGTTTCCCTCTTAATTTTTAAGCTATGCTGTCTCTGAGAAGATTTGGAAGTCTCAAATACCCCTTTTACATGTAAAATTTTGGGATTTTGGAGGTCAGAAGAGCAGAAAGTGAGAAGAGAGTGTTGTTTTTGCCCAGATTCATGTAGATGACTCCAACCTCCCCCACCTCCTTTCACCTCCCTCCTTCGTCTTTGAGGTAGGCTGCTACGGCAAAACACCCTTTAGGTGGGAGCTAATTTCATTTTTTTCAAATGACAGGTGAACACTGATCTCTTCTATTGGTGACATGGGAGCTGAAAGCAATGAAAGTCTTGACCTCCTGTCTGTCTTTCTAGCTGGCATCCCGGGACTGGAGGCCCAACATGGCTGGCTTTCCATTCCCTTCTTCACCATGTATATTGTGGCCATTGTGGGCAATAGCCTAATCATGGCAGCAGTGCAAGCAGCCCCTGCCCTGCATGAGCCCATGTACCTGTTCCTCTCCATGTTGGCTGTGACCGAGGTGGGTGTTTCTGTGTCTACTCTGCCCACTGTCATGGGCATCCTTTTGTTTGATGCCCACCAGGTCGATTTTGATGGCTGCCTGGCTCAGATGTTCTTCATTCACACTTTCTCCTGCATGGAGTCAGGCGTCCTACTGGCCATGAGTTATGACCGGTTTATAGCCATCCACAATCCACTGCACTATACAGCCATCCTGACCCTGCCCTGTATCATCTGCATGGGTTTGGGTATTACACTGAAGAGTGTGACACTCATGGCCCCACTTCCAATCCTTTTGAGGCAACTTCCCTATTGCCACACTAATGTCCTCTCCCACTCGTACTGCCTCCACTCAGATCTGATCCAGCTGCCATGTGCTGATACCAAGTTCAACAGCATCCTGGGCTTGGCCATTGTCTTGGTCACTTTTGGGCTGGACTCACTGCTCATTGTGGTCTCTTATGTGCTGATTCTTTATACAGTGCTGGGCATTGCTTCTGGGGAGGGAAGGCGGAAGGCTCTCAACACATGTGTGTCACATATCTGTGCAGTGCTCTTGTACTATGTGCCTATGATTGGTGTGTCTGTGATGCATCGTGCTGCCAAGCATGCCTCACCCCTGGTCCACACAGTCATGTCTAGCATCTACCTCTTTGTGCCTCCTGTACTCAACCCCATCATCTACAGTGTCAAGACCAAGCCAATCCGACATGGAATCTCTACCTTGTTCTCCTGCAAGAGGGAATTGCTCTGAATCACTTCAACAGGGCAGGGACTTTGAGTCAGTCAATACGTCTGATGGCATTTCTGCTGCAGAGAAAGGTCTGAACCAGGCATTTTGAAGAGGAATAAGGAGGAATTCAAAGCATTGTTACAGGCTTGCCCCTGGATCATAAGAGTTATCCGTAGCCCCTTCCGTTTCACATCTTACCAGCATTCTGCCTGTCTCTGTATGTGTATATGTGTGTGTCTTCTCCAACATGTATGATCAGCTTGAGGGCAAAGATCATGAATTTCTCTTCCTTTTCCCTCAAAACTCCTGGCATGTGCCTGATAAATAGTAAGTTAACAGTAAAGACTTGAGACTTCATGATATTTGAATTAAAATAAAACAAATGTCTGTTTTGATGTGTTAGGCAGGGGTTAAGAGTATTCCCCAAGAAAGAAGGATCATCCTAGGCACAGACCTTTGAGTCAGATGAGCATGTTTTCTGCTTTTCCCCAGATCACCATGGTTTACATTTATTTTCCCAGCATTACTATCAATAGCACTCCCTAACCTTCTTAAAAATGTCTTTATAAATAATAAATTACATGATAAATTTACCTGTGAAGAAACATCCTTGCTGTCATCTAAATAACCAGATTCTCCCCACAACCCATCATGCAATGGTCTCTATCCTAAGAATTTATGGACCAAAAGACTCTGAGGTTGATAAACAAACGACTAAGTGGCCTCAACTCTGGTGTCAAGTACAATATGGACAACCTCATAATGTCCAGGTTTCAGATCCTACGTATCCCACAAAAGCACCATATTCTGTTTTAGCAGCATCTTAGAAACCACAGTGAGATAGCACCTCATACCAGCTGGAATGGCTACTGTCTTAAAGACAACAAATCACAGTGTTGGCCTGGATGTGGAGAAAAGGCAACCCTCCTACCCTGTTGGTGGGAATGTAAATTGGTCCAGCCACTTTGGAAAGCAGTATGGTGGTTCCTCAAAAACTAAAAATAAAAATACCATATAAACTGGTAATTCCACCCCTGGGAATTTACCTGAAGAAAACAAGATCACTGATTTGAAAAGATTACACCCTTATGTTTACTGCCACATTATTTACAAGAGCCAAGATATGGAAGCAACTGCAGTGTCCATCAACAGATGAATGGATAAAGAAGATGTGGTACATATAGTACAAGTAAGTATACAATGGATTGTTATTCAGCCATAAAGAAGAAAAAAATCTTGCCACTTGCGAGAATGTGGATGGACCTAGAGGGGATTATGCTAAGTGAAATAAGCCAGGCAGAGAAAGACAAATACCATCTGATTTCACTTACATGTGGAATCTAACAAACAAAACAAAACAGAAAAAGACTCACAGACACAAAGAAGAGATTGTTGGTTATTATGGCGGAGGGGTTGGGGCAGGTGGATGAAACAGGTGAAGGGGATAAAGAGGCACAAAATCTCAATTACAATATAAATTAGTTATGGGGATTAAAATTATCATGGAGAATATAGTCAGTAATACTGTAATATCTTTCTATGTTGACAGATAGTAACTGCACTTACTGGGGTGAGCATTTAATAATGTAGATAACTGTTGAAGCACCTTGTTATATCTTGAAACCAATATAATATTGTATATCAACTATACTTCAATAAAAAATAAAAGAGTTTTAGGTTCTTTTTTAGGGCCAAATAGGTCTGGTGTCACTGTGCCTGGATATTTGTTTCCCTTCCCCCCCTTCCCTTCAGCCTTCAGTAACCTTATCATGTCATGGGATGGCCATTTCTTATCTGTCTATTCCTTGACCCCTTCTTTGTCTCAGCCCAGTCAGTAAGGACCTAGTTGGTCCTGCTTGTATCTGCCTATGGCATCTAGGGTTTCCTGGAAACCTTTACTCAAGTGGGAAAGATCATTTTCATGCCTCCTAAATAGTACAGATCTTCATGACTAGTGTATTGGACTGGCTGACCTCCAATCACAATGAAAATGTTTCCCTGACCATATTCTACTCTTCCCAACCTGATCCAGCTCATTAGGGTCCTCTTTATAAAGCAACCTTTTTGAAATAGTCTGTTACGAACAGTACATTAAAAAATCAATTTTTTATGTACTTTCTAAAATAATAAAAAACTAACCAGGTACCTTTTTGTGCATTTTCAGGTTGACATCTAAAATCATCATATGTAGCTGTTGAGCATGAATTTAGGGATTACTCTAAATACAGTGAGTTAAAAAAATACTATATTGCATCTTTGAATATTAAGTGGAATCTAAATGCATGATGTTTTGATAACTGACATCATGAATTTAAAAGTCACAGGGATGGAAGTATAGCATAGGGAATGTGACACATAGTATTACAATATCTTTGTATGGTGACATATAGTAACTACACTTATCATGGTGAGCATTTAGTAATGTATATAACTGATGAATTACAAAGTTCATCTGAAACTAATATTTTAATTAAAATAATACACAAACATATTAACATTCAGATATTTTACATCAGTCCACTTCCTCATGGAACTCAAGTTTTTATTTTACCTCCATCAAAGAGTTTAGACCATGTAATATATTTTTCTTTGAAATTATTTTAATGCTTTAATTGAAGAACAGTTGATATACAACATTACATCAGTTTCAGGTGTACAGCATAGTGCTTCAACAATACATTACTAAATGCTTACCACAATAAGCATAGTTGCCATCTGTTATCATACAAAGATATTACAATATTATGGACTATATTCCCTATGCTGTACTTTTATTCCTGTAATTAGTTTATTTTATAATTGGAAGTTTATTATTTTAAAGTCATAATTGTTTATGTGCCACTGATTTTTAAATATCAAATTTAAATGTTTTTGTTGCAAAGAATTACTATTTTATTTTTATTTTTATTTTTTTAAATATACTTTATTTTATTATCATTAATTTACAATTACATGTGCAATATTACGATTATTAAACTACCCCTTCATCAGGTCCCCCCCACCAAACCCATTACAGTCACTGTCCATCAGCGTAGTGAGATGCTATAGAATCACTACTTGTCTTCTCTGAGTTGTACTGCCCTCCCCGTGCCCCCCCAACATTACATCTGCTAATCGTAATGCCCCTTTTTCCCTCTTATCCCTCCCTTCCCGCCCATTTTCCCCAGTCCCTTTCCCTTTGGTAACTATTAGTCCGTTCTTGGGTTCTGTGAGTCTGCTGCTGTTTTGTTCCTTCAGTTTTTTTCTTTGTTTTATACTCCACATATGAGTGAAATCATTTGATACTTGTCTTTTTCGGCTTGGCTTATTTCACTGAGCATAATACCCTCTAGCTCCATCCATGTTGTTGCAAATGGTAGGATTTGTTTTCTTCTTATGGCTGAATAATATTCCATTGTGTATATGTACCACATCTTCTTTATCCATTCATCTACTGATGGACACTTAGGTTGCTTCCATTTCTTGGCTATTGTAAATAGTGCTGCGATAAACATAGGGGTGCATATGTCTTTTTCAAACTGGACTACTGCATTCTTAGGGTAAATTCCTAGGAGTGGAATTCCTGGGTCAAATGGTATTTCTATTTTGAGTTTTTTGAGGAACCTCCATACTGCTTTCCACAATGGTTGAACTAATTTGCAGTCCCACCAGCAGTGTAGGAGGGTTCCCTTTTCTCCACATCCTCGCCAACATTTGTTGTTGTTTGTGTTTTGGATGTTGGCCATCCTCACTGGTGTGAGGTGATATCTCATTGTGGTTTTAATCTGCATTTCTCTGATGATTAGCGATGTGGAGCATCTTTTCATGTGCCTGTTGGCCATCTGAATTTGTTCTTTGGAGAAGTGTCTATTCATGTCCTCTGCCCATTTCTTAATTGGATTATTTGCTTTCTGTTTGTTAAGGTGCATGAGTTCTTTATATATTTTGGATGTCAACCCTTTATCAGATACGTTTTTTATGAATATATTTTCCCATACTGTAGGATGTCTTTTGTTCTACTGATGGTGTCCTTTGCTGTACAGAAGCTTTTCAGCTTGATATAGTCCCACTTGTTCATTTTTGCTTTTGTTTCCCTTGCCCGGGAGATATGTTCATGAAGAAGTTGCTCATGTTTATGTCCAAGAGATTTTTGCCTATGTTTTTTTCTAAGAGTTTTATGGTTTCATGACTTACATTCAGGTCTTTGATCCACCTTGAGTTTACCTTTGTGTATGGGGCTAGACAGTAGTCCAGTTTCATTCTCTTACATGTAGCTGTCCAGTTTTTCCAACACCAGCTGCTGAAGAGGCTGTCATCTCCCCATTGTATATCCAAGGCACTTTTATCAAATATTAATTGACTGTATATGTTTGGGTTAATGTTTGGATTTTCTATTCTGTTCCACTGGTCTGTGGGTCTGTTTTTGTGCCAATACCAAATTGTCTTGATTACTGTGGCTTTGTAGTAGAGCTTGAAGTCAGGGAGTGTAATTCCCCCTGTTTTATTCCTCCTTCTCAGGATTGCTTTGGCTATTCGGGGTCTTTTGTGGTTCCATATGAATTTTAGAATTATTTGTTCCAGTTCATTGAAGAAAGCTGTTGGTAGTTTGATAGGGATTGCGTTGAATCTGTAGATTGCTTTAGGTAGTATAGCCATTTTGACAATATTGATTCTTCCTAGCCAAGAGCATGGGATGCATTTCCATTTGATAGTGTCCTCTTTAATTTCTCTTAGGAGTGTCTTGTAGTTTTCAGAGTACAGGTCTTTCACTTCCTTCGTTAGGTTTATTCCTAGGTATTTTATTCTTTTTGATGCAATTGTGAATGAAATTGTTTTTCTGATTTCTCTTTCTGTTAGTTCATCATTAGTGTACAGGAAAGCAACAGATTTCTGTGTGTTAATTTTGTATCCTGCAACTTTGCTGAATTCAGATATTAGTTCTAGTAGTTTTGGAATGGAATCTTTAGGGTTTTTTATGTACAGTATCATGTCATCTGCAAATAGTGACAATTTGACTTCTTCTTTACCAATCTGGATGCCTTGTATGTCTTTGTTTTGTCTGATTGCTGTGGCTAGGACCTCCAGTACTATGTTGAATAACAGTGGAGAGAGTGGGCATCCCTGTCTTGTTCCCGATCTTAGATGAAAAGCTTTCAGCGTCTCGCCGTTAAGTATGATGTTAGCTGTAGGTCTGTCATATATAGCCTTTATGATGTTGAGGTACTTGCCCTCTATACCCATTTTGTTGAGAGTTTTAATCAGGAATGGATGCTGAATTTTGTCAAATGCTTTTTCAGCATCTATGGAGATGATCATGTGGTTTTTGTTCTTCTTTTTGTTGATGTGGTGGATGATGTTGATGGATTTTCGAATGTTGTACCATCCTTGCATCCCTGGGATGAATCCCACTTGATCATGGTGTATGATCCTCTTGATGTATTTTTGAATTCGGTTTGCTAATATTTTGTTGAGTATTTTTGCATCTACGTTCATCAGGGATATTGGTCTGTAATTTTCTTTTTTGGTGAGGTCTTTGCCCGGTTTTGGTATTAGAGTGATGCTGGCTTCATAGAATGAGTTTGGAAGTATTCCCTCCTCTTCTATTTTTTGGAAAACTTTAAGGAGAATCGGTGTTATTTCTTCTCTATATGTCTGGTAGAATTCAGAGGTGAATCCATCAGGCCCAGGGGTTTTGTTCTTGGGTAGTTTTTTGATTACCAATTCGATTTCGTCACTGGTGATTGGTCTGTTTAGTTTTCCTGTTTCTTGCTTGGTCAGTCTTGGAAGGTTGTATTTTTCTAAGAAGTTGTCCATTTCTTCTATGTTTTCCAGCTTGTTAGCATATAGAGTCTCATAATATTCTCTTATGATTCTTTGTATTTCTGTGGGGTCCGTCGTGATTTTTCCTTTCTCATTTCTGATTGTGTTTATGTGTGTAGATTCTCTTTTTCTCTTAGTGAGTCTGGCTAGGGGTTTATCTATTTTGTTTATTTTTTCAAAGAACCAGCTCTTGGTTTTATTGATTTTTTCTATTGTTTTATTCTTCTCAATTTTATTTATTTCTTCTCTATTCTTTATTATGTCCCTCCTTCTGGTGACTTTGGGCCTCATTTGTTCTTCTTTTTCCAATTTCAGTAATTGTGTCTTTAGACCATTCATTTGGGAGTGTTCTTCCTTCTTTAAATAGGCCTGGATTGCAATATACTTTCCTCTTAGAACTGCCTTTGCTGCGTCCCACAGAAGTTGTGGCTTTGTGTTGTTGTTGTCATTAGTCTCCATATATTCTTTGATTTCTGTTTTGATTTGGTCGTTAACCCATTGATTAATTAGGAGAGTGTTGTTAAGTCTCCATGTATTTGTGAGCCTTTTTGATTTCTTTCTAAAATTTATTTCTAGTTTTATACCTTGGTGATCTGAGAAGTTGGTTGGTAGGATTTCAATATTTTTGAAATTACTGAGGTTCTTTTTTGTGGCCTAGTATGTGGTCTATTCTGGAAAATGTTCCATGTGCACTTGAGAAGAATGTGTATCCTGTTGCTTTGGGTGTAGAGTTCTGTAGATGTCTGTTAGGTCCATCTGTTCTAGTGTGTGTTCAGTGCCTCTGTGTCTTTACTTATTTTCTGTCTGGTTGATCTGTCCTCTTTAGTGAGTGGTGTGTTGAAGTCTCCTAAGATGAATGCATTGCTGTCTATTTCCTCCTTTAATTCTGTTAGTATTTGTCTCACATATGCTGGCGCTCCTGTGTTGGGTGCATATATATTTATAATGGTTATATCTTCTTGTTGGACTGACCCCTTTATCATTATGTAATGTCCTTCTTTATCTTTGCTACTTTCTTCGTTTTGAAGTCTATTTTGTCTGATACAAGTACTGCAACACCGGCTTTTTTCTCTTTGTTGTTTGCATGAAATATCTTTTTCCATCCCTTCACTTTTAGTCTGTGTATATCTTTGGGTTTGAGGTGAGTCTCTTGTAAGCAGCATATAGATGGGTCTTGCTTTTTGATCCATTCTGTTACTCTGTGTCTTTTGATTGGTGCATTCAGTCCATTTACATTTAGGGTGATTATTGATAGGTATGTACTTATTGCCATTGCTGGCTTTAGATTCGTGGTTACCAAGGGTTCAAGGGTTGCTTCTTTACTATCTAACAATGTAACTTTACTTTCTTGTTAAGTTATTGTAAACACAGTCTGATGTTTCTTTCTTTCTCTCCCTTCTTATTCCTCCTCCATTCTTTCTATAATAGGTGTTTTATTCTTTGCCTTTAGTTAGTATTTGGATGGTCTGCTTTCTTTGCTATGATTTTATTTTCTCTGGTGACATCTTTTAGCCTTAGGTGTGCTTCCATCTAGAGCAGTCCATTTAAGATATCCTGTAGTGGTGGTTTATGAGACGCAAATTCTCTTAACTTTCGCTTATCTGGAAATTGTTTAATCCCTCCATCATATTTAAATGATAATCGTGCTGGATACAATATTCTTGGTTCGAGGCCCTTCTGTTTCATTACGTTAAATATATCATGCCATTCTCTTCTGGCCTGTAAGGTTTCTGTTGAGAAGTCTGATGATAGTCTGATGGGTTTTCCTTTTGTAGGTGATCTTTTTTCTCTCTCTAGCTGCCTTTAATACCCTGTCTTTATCTTTGATCTTTGCCATCCTAATTATTATGTGTCTTGGTGTTGTCTTCTTTGGGTCCCTTGTGTTGGGAGATCTATGAGCTTCGGTGGACTGCGAGACTACTTCCTTCCCCAGCGAGGGGAAGTTTTCAGCAATTATTTCTTCAAAGACACTTTCTATCCCTTTTCTCTCTCTTCTTCCTCTGGTACTCCTATAATGCGAATATTGTTCCGTTTGGATTGGTCACACAGTTCTCTTAATATTCTTTCATTCCTAGAAATCCTTTTATCTCTCTCTTCCTCAGCTGCTCTGTACTCCTGTTCTCTGTTTTCTATTCCATTAACAGTCTCTTGCATCTCATCCATTCTGCTGTTAAGCCTGTCGATCGCTTGTCTGATTTCTGTATTGTCTTTCCTCAGTTCCCTCACTTCCTCCCTCAGCTCTTGCACATTTCTCTGTAGGTCCATCAGCATGGTTATGACTTTTATTCTAAATTCTTTTTCAGGGAGGCTGTGCATTTCCATCCCTTCAGACTCCCTCTCTGGGGTTGTCTGGTTGATTTTGGTCTGAACCATATTCCTCTGTCTTTTCATGACTGTATAATTTGGTCACTGATAGTTGCCACGTATGTCAGCTGGGCTCTTTAAGACTTTAAAAAGAGAAGAAAAAAAAAAAAAGAAAGAGAAAAAAGAAAAAAAAGAAAGAAAAGAAAAAACAAAAACAAAACAAAAAACAAAACAAAACAAAAAAAACAAAAAAATGCCCACCGTACGTAGATTCTGTGGGAATGCTCTAGTTGGCGCTATTGCCCCACTATTCAACAGCTGTGACTGTGCCGCTCCGCAGGGCCCTTTATCGCTCTGGCAGGGGTGGGAACGAATAGGAGGCTGCTGATCTCAGTGAGACGTGTTAAGTATGGCTACGCTTCCTCAGTCGCCAGCTAAGGCGTCTGAAACTCCCCAGGACTCCCAGCCTGCTGGGCTGAGTGTGCTGGGGCGATCTGGCTCCTCCGCTGGGCTCCTGTCTCTTTAAGACCGCTGAAGAAAGCGCGCGCTTTTTTTTTTTTTTTCTTCCCGGAGCCGGCTGCAAGCTCCCTGGCGCGTTCCCCGCTCAGATCCTGCCCCTCTGTCTCTCCAATCTCCGCTGCACTGCGCAATGTGGGTCAGCGCTCCCCGCGCAGATCACCGGGCTGGCTACTTCGCGGGGTGTGCTTCCACACCCTCCCGGCTCTGAATCCTCTCCTCCCGCCGGTGCGCTGGGGTGGGGGAGGGCTCGGGTCCCGCCGGGTCGCGGCTCCGTATCTTACCCGCCTCTTGGGGTGCCGAGTCCTCTCGGGTGTAGCTGCACGCTGTGCGCTTTCCTGTGTATTCTCGTCTCTTTTAGGAATAGATGTATTTGCTGTGTTTTCGTAGATAAATATAGTGTTGGGAGGAGATTTCTGCCGCCCTGCTCACACCGCCATCTTCCCGGAAGTGGGGAATTACTATTTTAAAAGTGTATTTTCTGTGAGTGATTTTTCCAATACTTATTAACACATAATTGATCTAAACAACACAAGTACAATACAAATTTTGATATATTGAAAGTAAATTTTGTTTGGAAATCCACTTCTTAATGAGGTGCATGAGTTTTTCTTTCCTTGGACCTGAAAATGAGTATTATTTATTAATAGAATGTGATATAGTTCAGCAATTATATTTCTATTCACTTGCTTCCCTTTCTATAAATATTAATACTGATAAGCTTGATAACATAAATAAGAATACGGTATTGGAACCATTTTATCATAGCCAACTACCATTTTTAATGTTTTATTGAATTAGGTGACAAAAATCATATGATGATCTCATCAAAAATTATTTTAATGACCTAATAAATTATAATTCCATTGTATCTCTCTTTTGTTGAAAGCAATGAGATCAATACCATTTGTCTTAAACTAAAGTATGTTTTTCATTGGTGTCATTCACTTCATCAAAATCTATGCTAATATTTCCAGTTGTCCTTTTGTTTGGTATCTCAGAAATTTTTACACCTTGAGGTACATCATGGAAAAATTCCAAATGGCTTTGAAATTTATGCCTAGTCTCAGGTCTTTTTCCCTTTTTTAAAAAGCAAAATTAAAAAAATAGGTAAAATATGAGAATGAGATTGTGAAAAAGAAAAAAATGGTTTAAAAATGGAAGAAAAAATGGAAACATAGTAAAACCAGGTACATTCTTGGACAAAGCAATTTAAGCAAAGAGATTATATGGACATTGAATATCTAAAAAATACCATTCCTTTAAAACTATTTGTGCTCAGGCACTTCCAGGAATGTTTCCTCATTTCTTCAGTGTAACACGTAGTTAGTTTAAAGACCACTAGATTAGATGTCCAGCAATAGCAGTTTCTTTAACGCCAAGGTGACTCTCCTGGAGAAATCCTGGTCAAATCCCACTGTCAAAAATCAGGGAAGACAATGCCACTTGTGAACGAATATGGATGTCTTTCACTGAAGAGTGGCTAATTATTTATTTATTCAACTAATATTTTTGAGCACCCATTACATGTGAAGTGTAGATATATAATAATCATTTAGTTTTAGACATGTAAGGAGAATAAATCTAAGACCTTAACAACAGATGTTGCAGTAATTTCTTGGGGCAGGTCCAATATTCCCTTCTAGGTTTTAAATGTCATCAGCACATGAATATACCAAGTGAGCCACAAGTCTAAAGCATGAACATGCGTGAATGGACTTTGGATATGTGATCAAACTTCATTTTTAGCAGGCTTACTTTCACAGTCCCTTCTGTTATAGTAGAAATAATCACTTCTGGGGACATTATTGCCCAGCAGCAATACTCAGTGAGATGTCCAGATCATTCTTAATATATTTTTTTCACAGTTCAGGAATCCAAGACTAAGAAAAATCCAAAATAATAGTTGTTTGATTAAAAAATATATATTATGTTAGAATATTATATAGTAAAGTTTTTGGCTATCTTCTGATTCTCTCAAGGACTGTGATGTTGAGTAACAATTTCCCAATGACAAAAGCACAGATATTTTGCAGCCTTGAAAGCTTATGGTTAAACTACACTGTCTAATATGGTGGTTACACCTGGCTATTGAGCCCTTGAAATGTGGCTGGTTTGAATTGGCATGTGTTGGAATGTGGCCAGATTTCAAAGACCTAACATGAAAAAAAAAATGTAAAATAGCTTATAATTTTTTAAACATAGGTCACATGTTGAAATAACATTTTAGATATACTGGGTTAACATGAACTTTGAATATGATTTTTACCTATTTTTATTCTTTTAATGTTGTTACTAGAAAATTATAACTAATATACACTTGTGTTATATTTTTATTGGGCAGCACTAGTTTACAAATTAAACTGTGGAAACTATGAAGAAATCATAGTGAAATAGAGTAATGAATTTGAAAAGTCTATCAGTACTTCTTTGTTTAAGGTTTGGGGTCATGAATTTCCAACACGAATGGCGGGGAAAACAATACCTTATGTTTGGAGAACTTGAATTATATATATGTATGTGTATATATATATATATATATATATATATTTCTAATATATATACATATATAATATTTTTTCACCTGCAAACTGCAGCAGAACATGACCAGCTTTATAATGCAGTCAAGTATCCCTTGACATTCTTAAAGAATTTAGGCATGTATAAGTAGAAGAGGCCTTTCAAAGGAAAAATTCAAGAATGAATAAAACCTTCCAATTTTGAGTTTGTAACTTAACAGTAGCAGTGGTTAAAATAATTTTGGGTCATCCATTCCAAAATATATGACAGCAACTTACAAATGGCTGATCTATTTCCTCAGTAGCATTTCTCACATAATAGTAATGTGTGTTAAAGTTACAAATATTGATATGCAAAAATAACTAATTTCTAAGAAAAATTTGTACAATATTATGGCATAATGATTGTGGTATCTGTGATTACTTAATACTAGCCAATTTTTGATATACATGAATCTGCTACCTTTTTCTGCAAATTTATCAGTTAAAAGTGGTTACTGGAGTCTTCTGCTTTGCACATATTACCTGGTGAATAACACACAATGCAGATACCACACTCAGTAAACATATATATTTTACACATTTATTTATATATTAAGAAAGACACTAAAACCATGACTAGACCCTAGTTTCCAAGATGAAAGACAGGCTCTACTGCAATAGATACCAGGTTGGAAAGCTATGATCACAAAATGTACCAATAAAAAACGCTCATATAAAAACATAAACAGCATGTAAAATGTTTTAATATTTTGCAGAAGGATTATACAAGTACTCAGATTTACTTAGTATTCCTGGTAAAGGTGAATTGTTAGACTAATTAGAACAGGTTAGCATTTTTATTAAAATAATGTTTAAATCTCTTTTATGCCTGATATTATTCCAATATGGGATAAAATGCTAGAATAACATTTGAATTTATAGAAGACTTGCGTTAATTTTCTCATTGAAAAATGTAATCATGTTTACTTTGATATTTCCTGTATTGGTTTTATTTGTTAGATAAATTTAAATTGTTCCCCACAATATTTGATTTTATGTGAATGCATATGATTGTTCCAGCTGGGTTGCTGTTATTTCTAGGCTCTCCTGGCTGACAGAGCGAGGAAAGATGTCTGTATACTAACCTGTGTATACAAATATCTCTAAATATTTCTGCATTTAACCATCTGCATCTACATGAAGCTAAATATGATTTCATACTGATGTCTCCAACTCCAGCACATGGATCGCTCAGGCCTTCTCCCCTTGCTTTTCTGTAACCTCCCAACCTAACAGTGAGAAATCTGGTTCCTATCTATTTACTGAATTGTTCAATTCCAGTATGCATGTGGAAAGTTTGTGCAACTGTTAATCCACACTCCCGTGAGAAATTACTTTATCAACTAGAGTACAGCATTTATTATACTTCCTTTTGCCTTCAGTCTTACAGATGCCACCCATCTCCAAGGTTACTTAGGTCATAAACTTTTCCCCCCATCTCTTTCAGTGTGGTTGTTTAAATTGCATATATGTGTAACAGAATCATATTTCACCCTAGGATCCCCTGGTGTCCCAAATGATTTTTTTAAATTTACAGACCTTGAAGTTCACTCTGTGCTGCCATAAAATTCTATGGGTTTCAGCAAATGTATACCTAGTGTCCTGTGTGCAACTTAACAGTAGTGCAGCATGATCTCACCACTCCAGAACATCCTCTGTGCTTCCCCAGTCCAACACTCCACTCTCCAAACCCTTGGTTACCACTGATCAGTTTAATGTCTCTATGTTTTTGCCCTTTCCAAAATTCCATATAAACAGAATTAGACATTGTTTTAGACTTTTCAGGCTAGCTTCTTTCACCTAGCAGTATACATTTAGGATTCATTCACGTCTTTATGTATTTTGTAGCTTATTCCTTTTTAATTTGTGAATAGTATTCCATTGTATGGATGTCTCCCAATTTTTTAAAATCAATTTGCCTACAGAAGGACATTTTAGTTACCTGAAGTTTTGTCTCTTCTCTTTTTATGGTTATTATTTGCAAAAAGATACTTAGGCGCCTGGATGGAATTGGATGCTTTCTGCGGTAGAAGCCTGAGCTACCTTCCACTCAAACTAGTATAATCCATTTAACATCTCTAAAAAGCTGATATTCAATCCTATGTCCTATTGTATATCTCATTTAAAATAATTTACAATGAGATAATAAGACCATCCACTAAATTTTATGAAATACAAACATATTTCCATGATAAAGTATGACCCATATAGTTATTTACATTCTGGACACTGGATAACTTATGCAAAAGCATTTTCTAATAAAAAATTTTCCAAGAAAACAAATCTATTTTTAAACCTAAATATATCATGCTATTTCTTAAGTTATACAAATACACACAAGCACATGCACACAAGGAAAATAATGAACAGTTATTTTCTTGGGAAGGGAAACAGGAAGGTTGAAGAACAAGGGCAAGCTTCTTGATTTAACCTTCATTTGATTTTCAGTTAAATTTTGGCTGTTGTCTGGAGTTCATGATCTGTGACCATAAAATTCAAATGACAGATAATTCTCATCAAAAAATTATTCAGAGGGCAGAGATAATTCTCAGCAGTTGCCAAAAAGGTATTCTGCAGAGGCATGACTGACAGAAGCCTGTCAACAGAAGCCTGCTGACTTTTGAGTCAACACATGCCTTGTTTTCAATTACTTAGCATTTGTAATAGTCACCAGGACAGTCTGTAAGGCCATTCATTGGTCACCAAACAACTTATTTTGCCCAAGATTCCCCTTTATGTTTCTAAACCCTAATCCCTTCACAATATTTTTGCTTTCTTCTCTCACACCTAACCTTAATTTTACAGTTACAGAAACAGAGGCCATGGATTCCTGGTTGTATTAGTTTGTGAGGGCTGCTGTAACAAAGCACTACAGACTGGACAGCTTAAACAACAGAAATTGATTTTCTCACAATTCTGGAGGCCTGTCACAATTTACCAGTCTGGCTTCTTTGGAGGCATCTCTGTCCTGGCTAAAGGGCTGTCTCCCCGCTTTGTCACCTCATCTTCTTTCTGTCCTGTGCTTCTCTGTGTCCTAATCTCTTCTTCTTATAAGAACACCATCCTAATGACCTCATTTTAACTTAATTACCTCTTTAACGACTTCATCTCTAAATACAATCAAACACTAAGATATACAGGTTAGAATTTCAACATATGAATTTCTTGGGGGACACAATTCATCCCATGACATTGGTGGATCTCACTGTCATGAAGCTAGTTTTGCTCTGTCACTTCCACCTTCAGCACCCACCCACCCCCATCCAGGGAAGTCTTTAGGGTAGAAGTGGGAGAAGCTGTGCCTGTGGACAACTACCATTTAGCCTTCCTAATTCCCTTCCTAAAAGGGTTGAAATCACAGATGTCCCCATAAATGTTCCTATCCATAATCTGCAGTATAACTTTTTGGAAGGGAGAAGGAGAAAAGAATTCACATAAGTGGAGCACCTGTTAAGCCTAGGAGTAATGCAAGACATACTCTGTTTCATTTGAAACTCTCAATAGCCTTAGGAGATCAATATTATTATCCAACTCTTAGAAATCCAAAAAATGAATCTCAGAGAGTTTAATAAGCTGGTAAAAGAAAGTCACACAATTAGTAATGAAGATAAAAAAGAGATTATTAATGGTGTCATGTGTTCCCTTCAAACACTGGCACAACCCAAGGTTTATTTTACCCTAATGTTGTTTTGGGAGATTCTCAAGCTCATACCATCCATTGAAAGAAAAGTCTCCTTTGGTCCATATTCCTACCTATTTCCTTGACTTTTTTTTTTTTAACATTTGGATTCCTGATCCTAATTTTCCTTACTTGGAGAGTGCATTTTTTTCCATTCTGCAATTTATTTCCCTATGCCAGTTGACCCATGCTTCTCTGGATAAACATGCTAACTTTTAGTCTCTGGTAAAGAAATGGGAAAATAAGGGAGGAAAAGGATACTGGTGGAGAGAGATACCCTTTCCCCACTTGCTCCTTTCCTTTCACCTCCCAATCCTCTTTCCCACTATGCTCCCACTGAAGCCTTGCCTATTTTGATCCAAATCTAAGTTTGTCTTACAAATGACTACCTGCATTATGAGTTCAGTAATTAAAAGCTGTGACCAAAATAATGGCTGTGCTTCAAATGCATATTTTTGAGAGAGCTTATCTGGTTTCCACAAAATTATCTTTATGATCATTAAGGTCATATCCATTCTATCACAACTTTTTTAGTATGTAATCCATGATGCCAAAGGGAACCTGCCCTAAGAATATGAACCATATTAAGGACATTAAGGTTTTAAAAACAAAAGTCTGTTCTGGTCAGAAAAATGAGTTCCTATTTTCACAAATATCACCTGTAGACTTCCTTGACATTTTAATTCTAAATACTAAGGACCTCTAGCAAGGAAGGAGACTTAGACTGGCTGTTGGGAATCTAACCAACGAACCCCAATCTTTAGACTCTGCATGTATTCATTTTGTCCGCTGAAATGATTATGGGTATTAATTAGGTAAACCTGAATATTTGAGAAACTTGGTCTGTATTCATTCTCTTTTAAAGTTTTACCTCTCTTTTGCAAAAGGAAGTCAGAGCACACCTACCCAGTAGGAAGAGCCAGGGCAATGGAACTAGTTCACCTGAATGCCTAAGCGGAGCTGCCTGAGAGAATGGGTGATGAGAGCAAAACTAAGGCTTTCCTTCACACTTATTGTAACCATGCCTTGGGAGAGAGGTATCTAGAAATGAAGACAAAACTTAAATGGATCTTTACTCAATCGATGAAGCTCATCCCACTGGCTGGTAAAGGTGCTAGAATTAAATCAACTCATATCTGCCTCTCTTTTGGATGGAATATTTGCTGTTAGCTCCTCCCAGAGGTATGCCAAAAGCCAAGACCATGCCATACTGTCTTAAAAATAAGATGGGGTTTTATTTTCCAGTCTATATTTCCCAATTCTGACTATTCTCTCCCTGTAAGCCTATGACTCTAACTTCTGAATAATCTAACAAACCCATTCTTTTACCTTAAATGCATGTTTCTTTGGGAAAGGAGGCTGATAATTCCCTGGCAGATCTGCTTAGTCTTTACACTGTAAATTATGGGGTTCATCACAGGAGGTGCCAACAGGTAGACATTGGCCATGATAACATGGACCAGTGGAGAGACATGCTTGGCAAATCGATGAGTCATAGATACCCCAACCATGGGGACATAAAGCACCAGCACAGCCAGAATGTGGGACAGGCAGTTGTTGAGGGCCCGGAGCTGCTCAGCCATGGAGGCTACTCCCAGCACACTTCTCAGAATCATTGCATAGGACAGCACAATGAGCAGAGGGTCCATCACAATAATGAGCAAAACCAGAGCAAGTCCATACCAGCTGTTGACCTGGGTGTCTTCGCACACCAGGCGAATCATATCCTGGTGGAGGCAGTAGGAGTGAGACAGAAGGTGGGAGCGGCAGAAGGGCAGGCGCTTGAGGAGGAAAAGAGAGGGAAGAACAGCCAGAACACAGCGGCAGACAATGGCTAACCCGATTCTGCCAATGACCTCATTGGTGAGGATGCTGGCATAATGCAGGGGGCGGCAGATAGCCACATAGCGGTCAAAGGACATGGCCAACAGCACAGAAGATTCCATGAAGGAGAATACGTGAATGAAAAATAACTGTGCAAAGCAAGCTTCAAAGCTGATCTGAGTAATGTTGAACCAGAGGAGCTGCATGACGGTGGGCAGGGTGGTGAGGGTGAGACCTAGGTCAGTCAGGGCCAGCATGGAGAGAAACAGGTACATGGGCTGGTGGAGGGATGGCTCTGTGCGGAGGACAGTGAAGATGGTGGTGTTGCCCATGATGGATGTGATGTAGAGACAGCAGAAGGGGATGGAGATCCCGATGTGGGAGGCCTCAAATCCAGGGATGCCCGTGAGGATGAAGTAGAAGGGGTCTTGGGTGGTGTTAGTCTCCTCAGACATGCTCTTTGAATGCAAAACCAAACTCTGCGAGTTCCACAGTAGAATCCCATCAGTGTGCTACTTCTATAGAGTCCCTGTCTCCTCAATCTAGTATGCAATTATGTGTCAGGCTTGCTTTTTATACTGCCCCTGAGCAATGCACCAGCCAGAGCACTAACAAACAGAATTATGGGTTCTTCTGCCATAAATATCTACTTAAACCGACGTTGTTTTTTCAACTTTCATACCTGCCACTATGCACTGAAGTTTAGCTTTATGCTTTCTGAAACTTTATAATATGGTTTCCACTAACTCTTGTATATATGTATATGTTCATTTAAACTTACACATATGCATTTCCCAGCTGAAACTTCTCTCATCAATATGTCAAACCCAGAGACATTTTTAGTTCATCTTATAGTTGACACACAGGAAAATAAGATTCTGGTGACCACTTATCTCTATTTAGTTGGATGGAAATATTATTGATAGAGGGAAGTATGACAATGTCCAGGTGTCTTGTTTGAGCAATTAGATGGCTCATAGTGATGGTTGTTTTGTCTGGAACATTAGAGTAGGAGGAGACTCTGGGAGAAAGATCACAAGTTTGTTTTGTGCACATTGAGTTTGCTGTTCATAGGAGCTTCCCAAGAGGAATGACAACTGAGCAGATGGATATGAGGCCCCAAAGGACAGGGAAGAACCCTGCCAGGAGATTTGGCATATTGATGGTAGCTGAGAACCTAGAAGTTGACGCTGACAATGTAAGCTAGAATTCAGGGTGAGAAAGGAAGAAGGCCGAAGACAAATCTATAGAGAAATGTAAAATTTAGCACTTGGGTAGGTGTGGGAGAAAAAACCCCCCAAAAAACTGAAGGACGGCCTAGGTAAGTGGGTGGAAAACAATGAAAATGGGAGTCAAAGGCCAAAAAGGTAAAGGGGGAGGTCACCAGTTTAGCGCTGCTCAGATGCTCAGAGTAATGAGTACCGGACAACATCGATTCAATTTGGTGATGTGAATGTTAGTAGTAATCTTTTGGAAAGATATTTCAGTAGGGTGATGGGTTAGACGAAATTCCTGTGAATGATTGTTCAGTTTGTCTGTAGACCATGACTCCAAATGGAGCTATACTGCCTCCAAGTGGCAAAATGCAGACTTTTATTCTTTAAATAAAAGAATTCATATAAATTCAGTTAATGGTTATTAATTTTTGGAGTGTTCTGAGAAAGAAAGCTGTGAACCTTCTTTTGGGAAAATATACATATCATTTAACGGGTTACTACAATTCTTGGAATCTAACCATATTCCCCCTAAGGGGTCCATCAATGACAAAGGCTCCCTGGAAAATCATTAAACTCAGGAATTTAGAAAACAATACAAAAAGAATTAGGGGAAGTGGCAAAAAGTATACGAATATATATTTTTTGCATTATAAAAATAATAAAAGATAAAAAACATTCAAAATATTTCTTTGGAAGGATCAATGTAATTTGAAATCCTCTTACAAATCTGATCAAGAAAAAGAATTATAGGCAAACATTTAGAAATAAAATGTAACGAGAGAGCCAAAACTGCAGGGAAATGACAGAGGCCAATGAGAGGTCACCAGAAAATAGGATGTGATAGGAATTAGACTGTCTTGTATGACTGACACATACATAAACCAAAAGACCAGAGACCAGAGCAAAGGTTTCCTAAACTTCTTCACACTGAATCCTAATGGGTGTGGTTAATATATTTGAGGTATTATAAACTTACATAATATTCTAAATAAAGGACATGCTTCTCAGGGCAATGCCTGGTTGTTTGTAGATGCATAAAGTGAAGAAAACTCTCGAGACAAATGGCAGGGTTGCTCATTCAAGCCCCGTGTCAGGAGCAGGTCCTGTTACGTCTCCAGGAAATGGCAACGGTTGTTGCTACATGAGGCCATCCAGCTTGGTACTATTCAACATCTAATCACTGACTGCAACCTTGGTCTGATCCAGGGACTCTGGACCCTAATTTTGCTTCCTGCATCATTTTTTTTTTGGATGGTAGGCACAAATTTTTCATGTGTGTGGTACTTCTTTGTTTTCATACTTCAGTTCCCTTTAGTTTAGTTAGTGTGAATATTAAGAGAGACTGATTTTGACAGAACTATGATTAGAGATAACAGAACTAAGAATTGAAAAAAAAATCCTACAAAAAAATTGCTAAGAATAAAGTAATGCCATATGGAAAGGGTCTTGAGAGCCAAGACATCAGGCTTTTCTGTGCAACTTCCAAATACTTTCTTTCAAGCTTCGGTATTTCAAACCTCAGTGTGTCCTCCTCAAGTATTACATCTCATAGTGCTGTGGGGGAGTGCATTTGAGGTAATCCACGTGCTATGCTTATTGCTCTGGATGACAGAGAGCAGGGGACAGCAACAATGTTTGCAGAGAATTTACTATGCGTCAGTACTGTTGCTAGAGCAGTAACTGCATAATTGATGTCCATTGTTTTTGTTTTTTTAAGTTTATTTTGATATCATTAATCTACAATTAAATGAGTAATATTATGGTGATTACACTACCCCCTTGATGTCTATTGTTTTAAATAATGAAGGACATGTGGCACTGGTGAAGGAGCAATTTTTTTTTCTTTGAAAAGCCAGGCCAGTCTTGATGGAGGAAGTGGCCTATCAGCTGTTTTTGTAGTTTGAGTAGAAAGTCAAAGAAGGGTGGGTGAGGGGTAAGATGAGAGATAAGAGTATTTCAAATAAAGTACATGGTGCTAGTGTATGACATGTGGGAAATGATGTCCTCTAGTCCTCTATAAGCTCTGATGTGGACACGATTGCAGGGGTAGTGAGAACAGAATAAAGGCCTTAAAGGATGGTCGTGGGGCCATCAAAAGACTTTACAGCTGAGAGTAACATCATCACATTTTTAGTTGAGAAAGGGAGTGTGGGAAGATGCAAAACAAGACAGAATTAGGGGGAAAACACACTTTTCTGAAGAAAAGCAGATGATGAATATGACAGCTTGTGTCTGTCTATGCAGCATGCAAGTATGGACACCTGTGAGCGGATGGGCAGAGGTGGGCAAGGAAGAAGACATGAGAGGAGCATCATCCCCAAGGGTACCAGACAGTAGAGAATTTAAGGACTTATACTTGACCTTTTTTGATCTCAGGACAGAGCTAAAGCCAATGGGTGTTAAGAAAAAAAAAGTCAAGGTTTAATATAAAAAAAAATTGATAATAATTTTCCTCTGCTGTAGAGCAGTTACTTGTAGTCTCTCAAGTGACTCTAACTCTCCAAGTAGGTAAAAGGCTTTGGGATCTTTTACCAGGTGCAGATGGCAAGGACTCCTGCATTAGGTGTGGCAGTAATTCACTGAGATTCTTAGGTTTCTTCCAGCCCTACTTCTTTGCTGCTGTGACTTGTCCTTGTGTACCAAGGGGTCTAGGAACTCAGTAACAGGCAAAAATTGAGGTCTTTTTTTTTTAACTTTCACATCAGCTTCTAATCTCTCAAGCCCTTACTTGAGGGTAATGGTAATTCATGAGCCCCAGCTGGCTCTTGCTGGCTTCTGTTCATTCGTCATTCAGATGCTTCGTGCTTCTCTGTACCCACCTCTTCCTGAGGTATTTGTTGAGCCACTTGCCCCTCAATACAAATAGGAACAAAGGGGCAGGATCTGTTGACAGATGACCCATGACACTTACCAACATGCGTTGAAAACTCTTCAGCTTTGACAGCCACAGGTATGGTGTACAAGAGAATAAAGGCACTAGGGCTACTTTGAACTCAGTTGGAAGACAGTGATAAATGTCTCCATGACTACTTCACTTATGTTCCTTACCTGTCACAGCCCCTCATCCTAGTCCCACTTCCTGTTGGTATGTGTCTAAAATGGGTTGACTTCATTCTCTCAGGTCTCTGTGGGGTGTCTTCTGTTTTGTACCCAGGTGTCTCCTCCTTTATTGCTAGTCATCCATGGAGCAGTGCAGACTCACCTTTGTGCTTTCTTGCTCCATCAGTGCTGTCTGTGGCTCTGTTCTCTGCTCTGCGGCTAAGTGTGGTTAAATGCTCCTGAAGACTCCAGGCTGACAAAGGGGGGGCGGTGCACGGAAATCTCTGGAGGGATCTTACAGGAATATGAAGTTCATGCTCTGAGACCTTAGGCCCCAAGGGACAGAACCAGGGAAAATAATAGTAATAATAAATAGAATAGCAGCTGGTGTTTAGTAAGTGCTCAACATGTACCAATAGTTAAGCTAGCTGGTTCATGGAAAAGTGAAAATTTTGTTAGGTGATATGGAAAAGAGACATAGTCTGGGAAATTTTTCTGTGATGATTAGTTCTCTGCTTACTATAGTAGCATATGTGATTTTGAGAGGGATTGTCGTGTTGGAATGGAGTGCCCTTTTGAGGTCATCTTGAATAAGAAAAAACTCAAATTTGATAAGGCTTGAAGATTTTAGGGATGGTATCCTGGATCTCTCGATAGATTCAAAAGTCTGAGAGGCAAAATGGGATTTCCTCTTCCAGTGTCTTCCAGCTATCAGCCTCCACATACACTGTATTTCACCTTTTCCCCAGGAAGGCTGGATCTCTACTCAGACAACAAAGGGCTGTGATGAGTGTCATATGACAGAAGTGTTTTATGTGTGTGACTTTAGGTTATAATCCTTTCTAGACAGCAGGAATCGGCAGCTGTGTATGTGTTCATTGTGAGCATCTCTAGTTTTCTACCACCAGAGGCACACTGTTTCCACAAACATGGCTGTCTTGTGATTCCTCCTGTATCCGGACTACTTGCCTTTTAGGATCTATTCTGGCTCCAAGGATGATCCACCTCTACACCATTCCCACGGCTTCAAAAGGGAGATGATGATTATAGAGCAGAATATAAAGTTATAAACTCTGAAAATGTAGACATTAAATAAAGAACACAATCTGGTTAAAAAGGTAGTATTACATTTGGGTGGTGGTGTTTAATATATGATTATTTATCTTTAGTAGTTAAGGCTTAAAAGACAAAATCCAAAGTTGAAAAATTAAGTATTAAACACTGTTCTTTATCAGTATAAAGGTAAAATTGTCAAAATTGATAAAATATGGGCAATATTGATAATTCTTGAAGTTGAGTTTGAATAAAATATACATGAGAACTTAATTGACTGGAGAGGAACAAATAAACAAGAAGCTAAGCAATTCTGCTAACTCAGGAAGTTTCATAGATGTGAGGCATTGGGAATGCAGTGTATATAAGGACTCAAAACTGGAGATTTTGTGAATATCAATGTGAGGATAAGTTAGATGCAAAGACTCACTCCTTCCCACCACCAGCAGATGACTGTTACACTCTAAAAATGTCAGATTGCATTTTTATACAATTTTTATTGGGATATAATATTCATAGACAAAATTATCGTTCTTCTAAGTATATAGCTCAATAATTATCACAAAATGATTAGTCCTGTATCCTCAATCCAGATCAAGAAGGAAAACACTATTATGCCCAGTGATCAATTTTGGTAGGTTGTTCCATATATGCATTTGAAAAGAATGTAAAGAATATAGTTGTTGGCTTCTTTTTCCTTCACTGTTAATTAGATCAAGGTTTTAAATCAAGTTTTTCAAATCTTTTAAATCATTTTGGTTTTTAATTTTTGGCCTACTTAAGATGTTAGTTACTATGAAAGGTGTAATAAAATTTACCATTATGATTCCATAATTTATCTACTTATTTTTGTAGTGCTGACAACTTTTGCTGTCTATATTTTGTCCTCTATTTCAAACTTAGAATTTTTATATCATTTTTGTATGTTATTTTTTATTATGAAATGTCCCTCTTTATCCTTAATGCTGTGAAGCTTACTTTACATAATACTCGTGTAGCTATGCCAGGCTTCTTTTTAGTGAGTGACTACAGAGAATATCTTTTTCAATACCTTTATCTGAAATGTTTCTGTCTTTATTTTGGATAGCTCTTAGAAGCTTATATATATATATATATATTTGTTCTGTATGGCAATATTTGACTTTTAATTGAACTATTATTCACTTATTTTCAACAAATTACTTGAATGTATCTAACTTGCCATCTTACTATTTATCATACTCTTTTACCTTGCTTTATTTTAGATTATTTACTATGTTTTATCATTATATTTTCTATTATATAAGATTTTGTTTAAATACTATTTTACTATTCTTTTAATGGTTATCATAGGATTAAAATATTCATCTTTCATTTATCAACTGATGGACTGAATGTTTATCCCCAAATCCCCCCAAATTCATATGCTGAAACCCTAACCCCCAGTGGGATGGTGTTTGGAAGTGAGTCTTTGGGAGGTAATAAGGCTTAATCACGGACATGAGGGTGAGATCCAAGTTATGGGATTAGTGCCCTTAAGAAAGAAAGCAAGATGAGATCTCTCTCTGTCCATCTTGTGAGTACACAGTAAGAAGGTGGCATCTGCAAGCCGGGAGGGCGGTCCTTGCCAGGAACCTAATCTACAAGCACCTTCATATTGTACTTCTCAGCTTCCAGAACTGTGAGAAGTAGGTTTCTGTTATTTTAGCCATTCAGTCTAAAGTATTCTGTTATGGCAGCCTGAGCTGATTAATATGTTGTCTAATGTATATTAGTTTTTTACTGCTTAGTACACAAAGCAGACCTGAAGACTAATTTAGCTCCACTTACTTCTTCCCATCTTTTGTCTTTTAGTGGTATGTTTTATTTTTGGTAATTTAAGAACACAACATATTTTTTTTCATCTTGTCAGTCTTTATTTACATTTATCCAGTTGTTGTCTTTATTGATTTCTGCAGCCCATACTCTATCAAATGATTGTCCTTTAAATTACCATTAGTGGGTCCTCTCATTTGCCTCCATTTTTGAATATTATTATTTCTGTTTATAGAAGACATGTTGGCCTTTATTTTCTTTCAGAAGTTTGATGGCATTACTCCATTGCCTTTTGTGTTCAGTTTTTGTTAGAACATCAGAAAAAGAGCTGTTACTCTTTTTACTGAAAAATTGATGGATTATGATTTTTTTCTAATTGTTAACATTTTCTCTTTAACTTTTGCTTTATAGTTGTGTGATTTTGAAGTGTCTACAAGTATTTTGTTTATTTGTTTTGTATTTATCCTCCTTGCAGGCTATTGTGTTTCTTGAATCTTGCCTTATGTTTTATGTCAGTTTGTGAAAATATGTTATTATATTCAAATATTACTTTTGCCCCAGGACACTCTCCTTCTAGGTCTCCAATTACATGGGTATTTGATCTTTCCAGCAAATACTATATATTCTTTCAGTTTATCTATCTATCTATCTATCTATCTATCTATCTATCTATCATCATCTATCTATCTATCTTCTATCTATCAACTATCTATCTATCCATCCATCAACCATTCAATTGTGTTTAATCCTTTTACTTCTCTAGATAAAATTATCTGTAGTCTGGACATACTCAATTCTCTAATATTCTTTATTATTTAATTGTACTTAATATGATTAAACCTATCCATTTAGTCTTTGATTTCAGTTATTTTTAGTATTTCCATTTCATTTTTAACAGCTATTACTTAAATCCTATACTTTCCAATTTAAGTTCTAGGCTATATCAATAAAAAATTCTTAAATGTCTGTGTGTGCTATCACAATAGCTGTATCTTCTATGGATCTAAAACTATTTTCTTTTTTCTCTTGATTTTTATTCAATTTTATATTTTACATTCCTGGTTAGATTTTAATGAAGGTCATGAAAAATTATGAGGCTAATTTGAGATGATGGTTAATATTTTCCTGTTCAGAGTATTTTATTTTACTTCTGATTAGAGTGACCAGCCATCCTGGATTATGGCTTAGGGTTTTCCCAGATGTGGTACTTTCTGAAATCTCCAAAAGTCCTGGAAAAGCTGGGATGGTTGGTCACCCTAATTCTTACAAAGCAGTAAAATTAGGTAGGGAGTTGGTTTTAAAGCCTATGTTAGGCTAATCTATTTCTGACTTTATCTTATTTCAAAGTATAAAATTTCTGGAATCTAAGTAAATGCCTAGTTATTTACCATTCCCCTTCATCCATGGGAATCCTTGTGTTCTAATTTTTGTCCCTCTGCACTCTAACCCACTGAGATGGCTGTAAGCTCTTTTCATTTTATCAGCTATTACTTCTGAATTGATAAATTCTGTAAGGGAGAAAATGGCACCAAGTATCAGCTCCTTTTTCCGGGTTTTCCTTGTCTTTGGGGTCTTAGCCTTTCCCTCTTCATTGCATTGGATGTTCTCTGCAGTCATTTGCAAAATATTTCTCTACCTCTTCTATTTTCCTTGGCAGGAAGACTGGACTAAAATAAACTAGTTGGCCCTTGATGAATGTGGAAATGCCTGTAATATTTTATGCATTTTTCTCAAGTGTTCAAATGCATAATTTAGCTTCATGTCTATCTTAATATAATTACTTATCATTTTGTTTTGTTGAGGAAATAAAGGATCAACATAGTTTCAAAAGGTCTAAATTTTAAGTTGCGATAGTAAATATAATGGCAGAAAAAGATGGAGCCAAACTTGTATTTTCCATAGAGTCATTCTGGATTACAGTAATTATTCAATTTCATAGACACCCAGAGAATTCTTCCTTTCAGTGTGTGAATTTTTGAGATTTTGTTTGATTCTGAGGTTGTCTCTGAGACTGAACCCCAGGAAAATACAGTGATAAAGACTGGAAATAAAATAAGAGAGACTAGGGCTAGAAGGAAACTATTTGTGGAGTCCTCTCTAGGATGCAGTTGAAAGGTTCCATTAAATCAACCATGATCTGAAAAGCTATATATTTAGAATCTCAATGTCTTTGATGGCCTTAAGCATAGGGAGTAATCGTATTTAAAAAGCCTAAGGATTCACCAAGCAATCTCAGAGGGAAAACAAAAGTAAGACCTAAGATTCTCATTTTTTTTGTCAAGCCATGTGACAACCTGGTTCCACATTTCTTCCTGTGTCTCTCCAGCTATAGGAAGTCGTTCTCCAGACACTCTAAAGATACGTCCTCTTCTCTTTTCCTCTCAGGAAACTACCACTCTGTCATTTCTCTGGGCATCTATGGGCTGACCCTTCTTTTGGTTTTACCCGCTTAGTTTCTCTTGATATTTCTGTCATTCTAAGATTTTCTCTGCCGAATTCTGCCAACCATTTGTGGTCTATGAGCAAGGGTACAGTTATAAGCAGCTTAATATCCCTCAGTCAGAATCTATGGAAACAAGGTATGTGAAAACCTTGAGGTAGAGTCAAAATTAACTTTTACAAAAAATCTTTGGCTGCTTTGGCATCTCTGCAATGCACAATGCAAGCAAACCATTTACATTTTTGTTTATTGGAGTACAGTTGGTGTACAGTATTATATTGGTTTCAAGTATACAACAGACTGATTCAACAGTTACCCACATTATTAAGACTTCACCCCAACTAGTGTAGTTACTGTCAACACAGAAAGATGTTACAGAACTATTGACTATATTGTCTATGCTGTACTTTCATCCCCATGACAAATTTATATTAATTGAGATTTTGTGGCTCTTTTTTCCCTTCACCTATTTCACCACCTACCTCCACCCCTCCTCCTTGGTAACCACCAGTGTGTTCTCTCGGTCTATGAGTCTATTGCTATTTCATTTGTTTGTTTTGTTTTAGCTATATTATTTATAACAGCCAAATATAGAAGCAACCAAAGTGTCCATGAGTAGATGAATGGATAAAAAGGACATGGTACATATATACAACAGAATATTATTCAGACATAAAAAGGAAAGAAATCTTGCCATTTGCAACAACATGGATGAACCTAGACGGTATTATACTAAGTGAAATAAGCCAGGCAGAGGAAGACAAATGTTATATGGTTTCACTCATATGTGGACTCTAAAAAAGACAAAAACATTGAAAAATTTTAAGATTCATATTCAAAAGCTTTATTTGTAAGACTGTTATAAAGTCTATTTTAAATTGTTTCTAAGTGTTATTCCAGGACGACATACAGCAGAGACAGAGGTAGGAAAATAAATATTTATAAACTCCTTGATGGAAGGACTTTGTCTCTTTTGTTACTACTTTATATCTAGGACCTAGATTTGTGTCTGACCCAGAGTGTACTCAATCAATGTTACTTGACTGACATTTGCTATGAGGACTCAAGGAGCTGCTGTTCTTGTTCTTGCTTAGCTGACATTATCATTTAGAGGCTAGTATCGCAGACCCTGGAGTTCAATCCAACTGCAGTCCATTGCTAGCTCTCAGATGTATTGTTTTGAACAAGATGCTTACTGTATCTAAGCATCAGTTTTTCATCTGAAAAATAAAAATTGCCTAAATTCTACCTCAAAAGACTGTTGTGGGGAATGATTGAAATAATAACTATAAAATGCCTAGTATACATTTGTATCGTAAAAGTTCTAGTTCCTTTCCTTGAAATTGTAAATGTAAAATTTTTACATTATTCTAGATGTCTCCAAAGAATACATCAGACAGAAAATACTAATGTCCACAAAGGGTATGCTTGCTTTTTTGAAGGATTCTGCACCCTAAGTGGGAGGCCTTCAGAATTTTACATAATGAACAAGATTTTTAATTGCTGGGACCACCAACTTGGAGCACTGGTGAGGTTGAGTGAAGGCCACATCACAGCGTGTACTGAAAGCCTCCTTTGGGCTAGCTAGTGTGTCCTCCTGCTATTGAGTTCAGGTACCAACAACTCAAGAGAATGTAATACGTTTCAATTCCTCTTTCCCTAGAACTGAGGGCCCAATAGACTTCCTAGGGCACCTTTTAATTCCTGTATCTCTCCCTCATGCAGAGTTCTATGTTTTCATAAATAATCCTTCCTGCATTCCTGCTCCAGCTATGTATGTAAGGTAATGCAAGACCTCATACCACACGGCATGTTGTAAAATAACAGGAATTCTTTATACTGTTTTGCCACATATACTCTACCCCTTCTTGTACCTGTACTCCAGTTCACTGCCAGACTATGGGGAACCTCCTATTAGATAACAAAGTATAAAGTAACACTATTTGTATAACATGCAAGGTAAGACCACCTGTGATTACAGAAAAAGTCCCTTCCTACTTCGTCCTATGTCTAAATTCTGGGTTTCTTCTCTGATAGAATCCGGACAATGCCGTGATGGATCTCCTTGGTCTTCATGCTGTAAACAATTGGGTTGACAACAGGTGGGAAGAAGAGGTAAGCACTGGCCATCATAGCATGCAGCAAAGGGGCCACACGGTGTCCAAAGTGGTGCACCATAGATAAGCCAATCATAGGCATGTAGTAAGCGAGCATGGCACAGACATGTGAGCTGCACATGTTGAGTGCCTTCCTCCGGCCCTCCCCAGTGGTGATACTCAGTACACTGTGGAGTATGAGTCCGTATATCACAATGAGCAGTGAATCTAGCCCAAAGGTGGAGGTAACGATGAAAATCCTGTAGATATTGTTGATAGAAATGTCCCCACATGGTAGGTGAATAAGGTTGGGGTGGAGGCAACAGGAATGGGAGAGGGCATTGTGGCCACAGAAGGGCAGGAGCCTTAGAAGCATGGGCAATGGGGCCAGGAGCATAATGCTTTTCAGCCCAATACTCACTCCTGCGCCAAATACACGAGGCTGAGTCCAGATGGCTGTAAAGTGCAGTGGGCTGTAAATGGCCACAAATCGGTCCACAGACATAGGCAGCAAAACAGCTGACTCCATAATAGAGAAAGAATGAATGGAGAACATCTGGAGAAGGCATGCATCAAAACTAATCTCAGTAGAGCCAAAAAGGAAGATGCCCAGCACTGTAGGCAGAGTGGATGCAGAGACACCTACCTCAGCCAGTGCCAATAGGGCAAGAAAGAGGTACATGGGCTAGTGTAAGGCAGAGTCTGTTCTGATGACATGAAGAATGATGCCATTCCCAAGGAAAATGATAATGTACATCACGCAGAAGGGGATGGATATCCAGATGTGCTCTGCCTCCAGCCCTGGGATGCCAAACAGAATGAAGGTTGTAGGCAAGAACTCCAAAGAGCTATTGGAGTTCTTCATGTTGAAATTCCATCCCATGGCATCAGTGATACTTTGAAAATTAAAAACTCAAAATTATAGTTCACCTTGGATCTGCTAAAGGAGAAGGGGCCACCTCACCTTGGTGTGGAGTTCCTGACGCTGAAAACCAGCTGGGGAGAGAGGCATGTGTATGTGATCTCAACATAAAGTATAGACCAATGTCAGGAATAGGTGAACAAAGGTACTACTGGTAAATATACAGACATGAGGCAAAGAGCACAGTATATGAAAACCGCTAAAAATACCTGGTAAATGAATATAAATATATCCATAATTGAAGTCCAAGGTGAGGCTGAGAAGAAGCAGTGACAGGAGCCTAGAGCAGGTGACTGGAGAATTAGCTAGAAAGCAATGGAGCATGGACCCACTCTGGGTTTAGCTGTCCTGGCTTTTGAAAGGACTATGAAGCAACTGGAAAGATCATGTGTAAAAGACAGAATGAGGCAGGAGTCAAGGTTGGTAGGTTTGTATGCAGACTTTAGGTCTCAAGTCATGATGACACACACCATCTCTTGACTCACAGTTCTCAAGGACGAGGCACTGGACCCACTGGGGCTTTGTTCTGGCCCAGGCCCACCTTTGAGCACAGTAGCAATGGGACCTGGAACAGACTTTCAGGGAAGGTTCTCCTGGGATGGAGAGGATGGCAGCCCAAGGGAGGACTGCACTGCCCTAAGCTGGGAAGTTCTAAACCTAGCACTGTCTGGAACAGCACAGGAATTACAACAGAATCCTGGACTGACAGGGTAGGAAGGAGCTCTGGTGGCATTTTTCAGCCCCCTCCCCCCTCTGACACACACACAGTCTGCTCACATACTTGTACATGCACACATATTTCCACCCTTGCTGAAGTCTTGTCTGTATCTTCCCTCATGAGAACTCCCCATCCAGCCACAGGAGCCTCACTATGACATTGTGGTTTTTACTAGGTTCTTGGCAAGCTAAGGAGCTACCCATTCAGGAAGCAACATGATTAAAAATTAAAATATAAATGGGTGACTCACTGCATTAAGCTAGTTTCATTAGCTTACAAAGATGGTGGAGTTAACCACTACAAACACATGGATTAAATAGTATTTTGCTAGAGAAGGGTATATAGAGCTAACTTCATATAGACCCCATTACACAACTGGATTTGCAAAAAGCTTTTAAAATAAGAACTGGGCAAAGCTAGCTCTCTTTTCAGAATCAAGAAGCAGAACAAATAGAAAAACTGTGGTATTTCGCCTTCACAGGTTGGAACCTCCACAAATGATGCAGCCAAGTTTACATTTTTAGCCGCCCTTCTACGCACACCCCATCTTCTCTACCTTGGTTTCAAGTTTTATCTTCATTCCCAATTATGCCAAGTTCACTGTTATTTAAAAAGAAAATACCTTCCCAGGCACGGTCAGAAACCATTTTGCTTACCCCTGCCACTCACCCCTCAGGACCTACAGAGAGGATGTGCATCTGTAATCAGTTGGCACTGGTTCTCGCCAGGCACTGTGCAGGACCCTGGCACACAGAGCCTGGGCCCTACTCGGAAAATCTCTGCCACTTTCAACCATGGGTCAAAGAACATTTCCTCTCCCTCAAATATCCAAACACAGTCATCACATAGGCTGACATCTTCTCTCTGATGTAGTCACAACTATGTTAACTGCTGTGAAAAAACAGTTGAGGATATAATGGGAAGGACCTAGAGGGGAAAATCTAATTTATTCCGAAAGATCAGCAAAAGCTTTCCTCAGAAAGTGACACTTCAGCTGAGGCTCGAGGAATGAGAATTTTTCCCGGCTACATGGAGATGTTGGAAGAAACAGGATGCGGGAAACAATCACCATGGCAGTGGGTATATAACGTGGCACTTTGAAAAGGACTGAAAGAAAACAGGGAGAAAATGACAATTCCTAATTCAAATATTCAGATCACTTTTTTAAAATAGTTTTTACTTACATGAATATATGAGAGGGAAAAAAAGAAAAGAAAATGTCCTTTGCCTGCCTGAGCACAGGATCCCTGTGCACCGACCATAGTCGGATGCAGTTTACCTCAGCAAACATCAGCTTAGGAAAAACTCCGTGCTCTGGGCTGGGCTAAAAACTAGAGAGTGCAATTCAGTGACAAATTATTGACCTCAAGAACAGATCACACTGGTCAGAACTTCCCACAGCTGAGGGACCAGAGGGACAGTTCTGGTCCCAGATGTTATGGGGAATATATGCTCTTGCCTCACCTCCAAAAGCCTAACATATATTTCTTAAATCTTTCAATGGACCAAAGATTGCTCTGCTTCTGGGGTGAGCAGCTCTTTCTCCCACGTGGGGTCTCACCACACACTTGATCCCATCACACCCTATTTCTCACCTACGTCAGCCCAGATGACCTGACACTGCAAGGGGCAGATTTTCAAGGATACTTGCTTGAAACTAGGCTGTCCCCTCCCCTGTTATCAGCAGCCTCTCTGCCTCCCAGTGCTCTTTACTATCCCTTTTGCTTTTGGCATCATTTCCATCCTTGACTTCCAGTCTCCCCAGCCAAGCAAGGCTCAAGTCTCCTTCCCAATGATCATTCCCCTGAGTTCAGGATTTGTATAGCAAAAGCATTTCAGGTTGGGAGAGGAAAAATGAATTATTTACTCTATAGACTACTGAAATAGGACACAAGAAATCAGCAGAAAGAAGAAAATGTTATAGCAAATACCACGTCTTGGGACGTGGACACCACTGGAGGTGAAGGCTATCTGCAGTATGTATTTACCTGCTTAAGCTCTGTCATACTCCATTTCTTTATTTTTAAAGAGAGGCTAATTTCTGCCTCAGAGAGTGGCTCTGAGTGCTTAACGTGAGCCTTTAGCAGCCAGTGAATATTAGGATCTCCATACTCTTTCTGTCTTCCTTCTCAGGTATTCTCACAAGGGATCAAATGCAGATTATCCCCAAATTTCTACTGATAATGATTTTCCTTGTTATCTCCTCACAAATACTCAGATCACATATGTAAGGGAAACAAGGACATAAGGACTTTCTATTTAACAGATGAACATATACACAAGGTACATGCATTGCCAAGATATTATGCATACCCAAGGTATTATGGTGACAAAACTACTTCTAGAATCCATGGCATTCTCTGACATTTTTGTTTGTTCTTCACATGCCATCAAGTTTAGGAAAAGCTTCCCCTCACTCTCTCACATAGGTTCAGGAAGCTAAGGGAAAAATCTAGAGGGCTAATTATGGGGTGGTATTGGGACTCCTCCTAGAAGACTCCTTCTGAAGCTTCTGAAAGCTGCTTCAGAAGGTGGGGCTGGAGATCCTGGCCTTGAGTACTCACCACCAACAGGACTGACCAATGGTATCAACTGGGACAGGGGTTCCTCACTCAGCAAGTCCCTGCCACCTTGGCATTAGCACCTCCCCAGTTGCTGGAATGCTGCTTCTCTCTTTGTAAGATGATAACTCTGGGGAGTGAAGGAATGAGAGGGACTTGTGTTCCCTGAGGAGCACTTACCAGGGTCATTACATCACCCTCCTCAACGTCTAGAGACCCATAAGGGAAATAAGCAAACGCATGGTCAGTAATTCTGTGAAATAAATACAAAAATAGCATGCATTTACTTAGAGAATAAAATACTTGATATATGTAAATTGCTTAGAAAAGTGTCTGCCTTATAAAAAGTACACTACAAGGGTTAGCTATTATTGTAACTATTATAGGATGATTGAATACTGGAGAAATAATATATGAATAGTCTATGGTCACCAACTTTCACTTTTATAAACACGCATTTAACAAGTAAGAAGCAGAGTACAAAATTCTCAGTATCCATAGAACACTGGGGTGGTTAATAGCAGGAGACGATAGAATTCAAGGAGTTAAGCTATTGTGAGAAAAAGTTCCAGATTGGTTGAGGGCTGGGGAGGGGGAGATTGGGTGGAAAGCTATGATGAATAGCGCTTCTCAGCATATGATACAGAGAACTAGAAGAAAGTGAGCATTTCCAAGACCTAATTAATGTTAAATATGATTTAAAATTGCTGAACCAATACATTCTGATTATTTGTAGATGACTGGTTTGCTAGCTAATTTTCTGACCGACAAGGAAAAAAAAAAGAAAGATTTGGCTTGATAATCCATGACTCATCACAATTTTTGAAGTTGTTCTTAAAATATGCTTTTTTGTGTTGCTTGTTTAATAAGAAAGAAGGTAGCTTTGTGTAATTTGTGGGGAGATGTTTTAAATGACAGGTTATGTGGACAGATTAGATCCAGGTATACATGAAGGCAGGAGTGAGCTGAGAGACTTGGAGAAAATGGAGGGATTAAGTGAGACTTGGACTAATAAAGTCAAAGGCATTTAGTGTGAATAAGGAAAAGAGGGCATTTAGGAGAGAAATACCTGCAGACAATTGGCTACTAGAGATTAATAACAAAAGAGAAGTACTTCCAGCTGGAGACAAGGATATGGCTGTGGAGTGAGCAGGTAAAGGAGAACTGAACTAAACTTCATTGGAATTGAAGATCAGAAGCTGCAGTATAAGGTCACTGAGTGGATGATACATTTGGATACTGAGCTGAATTTAGGAGGTTGATATATTTTTCAACCCAGATGTCAGTGCCTGTTTCAAACATGTAGCAAAAGTATAAATATAAAGGACACTGTCATTTTCCATTATAAACTGTGTCCTGGGAGATTTATAGTCCAATTTTCCTTTATAAACTTTATCACTTTTATTATTATTATTTTTTTAATTTATTTTATTATCATTAATTTACAATTACATGTGCAACATTACGATTATTAAACTACCCCTTCATCAGGTCCCCCCCACCAACCCGATTACAGTCACTGTCCATCAGCGTAGTGAGATGCTATAGAATCACTACTTGTCTTCTCTGAGTTGTACTGCCCTCCCCGTGCCCCCCAACATTACATCTGCTAATCGTAATGCCCCTTTTTCCCTCTTATCCCTCCCTTCCCGCCCATTTTCCCCAGTCCCTTTCCCTTTGGTAACTATTAGTCCGTTCTTGGGTTCTGTGAGTCTGCTACTGTTTTGTTCCTTCAGTATTTTTTCTTTGTTCTTATACTCCACATATGAGAGAAATCATTTGATACTTGTCTTTTTCAGCTTGGCTTATTTCACTGAGCATAATACCCTGTAGTTCCATCCATGTTGTTGCAAATGGTAGGATTTGTTTTCTTCTTATGGCTGAATAATATTCCATTGTGTATATGTACCACCTCTTCTTTATCCACTCATCTACTGATGGACACTTAGGTTGCTTCCATTTCTTGGCTATTGTAAATAGTGCTGCCATAAACATAGGGGTGCATCTGTCCTTTTCAAATTGGGCTGCTGCATTCTTAGGGTAAATTCCTAGGAGTGGAATTCCTGGGTCAGATGGTATTTCTATTTTGAGTTTTTTGAGGAACCTCCATACTGCTTTCCACAATGGTTGAACTAATTTGCATTCCCACCAGCAGTGTAGGAGGGTTCCCTTTTCTCCACATCCTCGCCAACATTTGTTGTTGTTTGTGTTTGGATGTTGGCCATCCTCACTGGTGTGAGGTGATATCTCATTGTGGTTTTATCTGCATTTCTCTGATGATTAGCGATGTGGAGCATCTTTTCATGTGCCTGTTGGCCATCTGAATTTCTTCTTTGGAGAAGTATCTATTCATGTCCTCTGCCCATTTCTTAATTGGATTATTTGCTTTTTGTTTGTTAAGGTGCATGAGTTCTTTATATATTTTGGATGTCAACCCTTTATCAGATACGTTTTTTATGAATATATTCTCCCATACTGTAGGATGTCTTTTTGTTCTACTGATGGTGTCCTTTGCTGTACAGAAGCTTTTCAGCTTGATATAGTCCCACTTGTTCATTTTTGCTTTTGTTTCCCTTGCCCGGGGAGATATGTTCATGAAGAAGTCGCTCATGTTTATGTCCAAGAGATTTTGCCTATGTTTTTTTCTAAGAGTTTTATGGTTTCATGACTTACATTCAGGTCTTTGATCCACCTTGAGTTTACCTTTGTGTATGGGGCTAGACAGTAGTCCAGTTTCATTCTCTTACATGTAGCTGTCCAGTTTTTCCAACACCAGCTGCTGAAGAGGCTGTCATCTCCCCATTGTATATCCAAGGCACTTTTATCAAATATTAATTGACTGTATATGTTTGGGTTAATGTTTGGATTTTCTATTCTGTTCCACTGGTCTGTGGGTCTGTTTTTGTGCCAATACCAAATTGTCTTGATTACTGTGGCTTTGTAGTAGGGCTTGAAGTCAGGGAGTGTAATTCCCCCTGTTTTATTCCTCCTTCTCAGGATTGCTTTGGCTATTCGGGGTCTTTTGTGGTTCCATATGAATTTTAGAATTATTTGTTCCAGTTCATTGAAGAAAGCTGTTGGTAGTTTGATAGGGATTGCATTGAATCTGTAGATTGCTTTAGGTAGTACAGCCATTTTGACAATATTTATTCTTCCTAGCCAAGAGCATGGGATGCATTTCCATTTGTTAGTGTCCTCTTTAATTTCTCTTAGGAGTGTCTTGTAGTTTTCAGAGTACAGGTCTTTCACTTCCTTCGTTAGGTTTATTCCTAGGTATTTTATTCTTTTTGATGCAATTGTGAATGGAATTGTTTTCTGATTTCTCTTTCTGTTAGTTCATCATTAGTGTATAGGAAAGCAACAGATTTCTGTGTGTTAATTTTGTATCCTGCAACTTTGCTGAATTCAGATATTAGTTCTAGTACTTTTGGAATGGAATCTTTAGGGTTTTTTATGTACAGTATCATGTCATCTGCAAATAGTGACAATTTGACTTCTTCTTTACCAATCTGGATGCCTTGTATGTCTTTGTTTTGTCTGATTGCTGTGGCTAGGACCTCCAGTACTATGATGAATAACAGTGGAGAGAGTGGGCATCCCTGTCTTGTTCCTGATCTTAGATGAAAAGCTTTCAGCGTCTTGCCGTTAAGTATTATGTTAGCTGTGGGTTTGTCATATACAGCCTTTATGATGTTGAGGTACTTGCCCTCTATACCCATTTTGTTGAGAGTTTTAATCAGGAATGGATGCTGAATTTTGTCAAATGCTTTTTCAGCATCTATGGAGATGATCATGTGGTTTTTGTTCTTCTTTTTGTGTATGTGGTAGATGATGTTGATGGATTTTCAATGTTGTACCATCCTTGCATCCCTGGGATGAATCCCACTTGATCATGGTGTATGATCCTCTTGATGTATTTTTTAATTCGGTTTGCTAATATTTTGTTGAGTATTTTTGCATCTACATTCATCAGGGATATTGGTCTGTAATTTTCTTTTTGGGGGAGGTCTTTTCCAGGTTCTGGTATTAGAGTGATGCTGACTTCATAGAATGAGTTTGAAAGTATTCCCTCCTCTTCTATTTTTTGGAAAACTTTAAGGAGAATCGGTGTTATTTCTTCTCTATATGTCTGGTAGAATTCAGAGGTGAATCCATCAGGCCCAGGGGTTTTGTGCTTGGGTAGTTTTTTGATTACCAATTCGATTTCATCACTGGTGATTGGTCTGTTTAGTTTTTCTGTTTCTTGCTTGGTCAGTCTTGGAAGGTTGTATTTTTCTAAGAAGTTGTCCATTTCTTCTGTGTTTTCCAGCTTGTTAGCATATAGATTCTCATAATATTCTCTTATGATTCTTTGTATTTCTGTGGGGTCCGTCGTGATTTTTCCTTTCTCATTTCTGATTGTGTTTATGTGTGTAGATTCTCTTATTTTTTTCATTTTTTTATAATTTATTTCGGTATCATTAATCTACAACCACATGTGCAATATTATGGTTATTAAACTACCCCCTTCATCAGGTCCCCCACACCAACCCCATTACAGTCTCTGTCCATCAGCGTAGTGAGATGTGATAGAATCACTACTTGTCTTCTCTGAGTTGTACAGCCCTCCCCATACCCCCCCAACATTACATCTGCTAATCATAATGCCCCTTTTCCCCTCTTATCCCTCCCTTCCCACCCATCTTCCCCAGTCCCTTTCCCTTTGGAAACTATCAGTCCGTTCTTGGGTTCTGTGAGTCTGCTGCTGTTTTGATCCTTCAGTTTTTTTCTTTGTTCTTATACTCCACATATGAGTGAAATCATTTGATACTTGTCTTTTTCGGCTTGGCATATTTCACTGAGCATACTACCCTGTAGTTCCATCCATGTTGTTGCAGATGGTAGGATTTGTTTTCTTCTTACGGCTGAATAATATTCCATTGTGTATATGTACCACCTCTTCTTTATCCATTCATCTACTGATGGACACTTAGGTTGCTTCCATTTCTTGGCTATTGTAAATAGTGCTGCCATAAACATAGGGGTGCATATGTCTTTTTCAAACTGGGGTGCTGTATTCTTAGGGTAAATTCCTAGGAGTGGAATTTCTGGGTCAGATGGTATTTCAATTTGAGTTTTTTGAGGAACCTCCATACTGCTTTCCACAATGGTTGAACTAATTTGCATTCCCACCAGCAGTGTAGGAGGGTTCCCTTTTCTCCACATCCTCGCCAACATTTGTTGTTGTTTGTGTTTTGGATGTTGGCCATCCTCACTAGTGTGAGGTGATATCTCATTGTGGTTTTATCTGCATTTCTCTGATGATTAGCAATGCGGAGCATCTTTTCATGTGCCTGTTGGCCATCTGAATTTCTTCTTTAGAGGAGTGTCCTCTGCCCATTTTTTAATTGGATTATTTGCTTTTTGTTTGTTGAGGTGCATGAGTTCTTTATATATTTTGGATGTCAACCCCTTATCAGATACGTCATTTATGAATATATTCTCCCATACTATAGGATGTCTTTTTGTTGTACTGATGGTGTCCTTTGCTGTACAGAAGCTTTTCAGCTTGATATAGTCCCACGTGTTCATTTTTGCTTTTGTTTCCCTTGCCCGGGGAGATATGTTCATGAAGAAGTCGCTCATGTTTATGTCTAAGAGATTTTTGCCCCTTTTTTTCTAAGAGTTTTATGGTTTCATGACTTACATTCAGTTCTTTGATCCACCTTGAGTTTACCTTTGTGTATGAGGCTAGACAGTAGTCCAGTTTCATTCTCTTACATGTAGCTGTCCAGTTTTTCCAACACCACCTGCTGAAGAGGCTGTCATCTCCCCATTGTATATCCAAGGTTCCTTTATCAAATATTAATTGACTGTATATGTTTGGGTTAATGTTTGGATTTTCTATTCTGTTCCACTGGTCTGTGGGTCTTCTTTGTGCCAATACTAAATTGTCTTGATTACTATGGCTTTGTAGAAGAGCTTGATGTCTGGGAGCATAATTCCCCCTGCTTTATTCTTCCTTCTCAGGATTGCTTTGGCTATTTGGGGTCCTTTGTGGCTCCATATGAATTTTAGAACTATTTGTTCCAGTTCATTGAAGAATGCTATTGGTATTTTGATAGGGATGGCATTGAATCTGTAGATTGCTTTAGGTAGTACAGCCATTTTGACAATATTTATTCTTCCTAGCCAAGAGCATGGGATGCATTTCCATTTGTTAGTGTCCTCTTTAATTTCTCTTAGGAGTGTCTTGTAGTTTTCAGAGTACAGGTCTTTCACTTCCTTCGGTAGGTTTATTCCTAGGTATTTTATTCTTTTTGATGCAATTGTGAATGGAATTGTTTTTCTGATTTCTCTTTCTGTTAGTTCATCATTAGTGTATAGGAAAGCAACAGATATCTGTGTGTTAATTTTGTATCCTGCAACTTTGCTGAATTCAGATATTAGTTCTAGTAGTTTTGGAATAGATTCTTTAGGGATCTTTATGTACAGTATCATTTCATCGGCAAATAGTGACATTTTGACTTCTTCTTTACCAATCTGGATGCCTTGTGTGTCTTTGTTTTGTCTGATTGCCGTGGCTAGGACCTCCAGTACTATGGTGAATAACAGTGGAGAGAGTGGGCATCCCTGTCTTGTTCCCGATCTTAGATGAAAAGCTTTTAGATTCTCGCTGTTAAGTATGATGTTAGCTGTGGGTTTGTCATATGTGGCCTTTATGATGTTGAGGTACTTGCCGTCTATACCCATTTTGTTGAGAGTTTTAATCAGGAATGGATGCTGAATTTTGTCAAATGCTTTTTCAGCATCTATGGAGATGATCATGTGGTTTTTGTTCTTCTTTTTGTTGATGTGGTGGATGATGTTGATGGATTTTCGAATGTTGTACCATCCTTGCATCCCTGGGATGAATCCCACTTGATCATGGTGTATGATCCTCTTGATGTATTTTTGAATTCGGTTTGCTAATATTTTGTTGAGTATTTTTGCATCTACATTCATCAGGTATATTGGTCTGCAATTTTCTTTTTTGGGGAGGTCTTTTCCAGGTTTTGGTATTAGAGTGATGCTGGCTTCATAGAATGAGTTTGGAAGTATTCCCTCTTCTATTTTTTGAAAAACCTTAAGGAGAATGGGTGTTATTTCTTCTCTATATGTCTGGTAGAATTCAGAGGTGAATCCATGTGGTCCGGGGGTTTTGTTCTTGGGTAGTTTTTTGATTACCAATTCAATTTCGTTGCTGGTCATTGGTCTGTTTAGTTTTTCTGTTTCTTGCTTGGTCAGTCTTGGAAGGTTGTATTTTTCTAAGAAGTTGTCCATTTCTTCTGTGTTTTCCAGCTTGTTAGCATATAGATTCTCATAATATTCTCTTATGATTCTTTGTATTTCTGTGGGGTCCGTCGTGATTTTTCCTTTCTCATTTCTGATTGTGTTTATGTGTGTAGATTCTCTTTTTCTCTTAATGAGTCTGGCTAGGGCTTTATCTATTTTGTTTATTTTTTCAAAGAACCAGCTCTTGGTTTCATTGATTTTTTTCTATTGTTTTATTCTTCTCAATTTTATTTATTTCTTCTCTGATCTTTATTATGTCCCTCCTTCTGGTGACTTTGGGTCTCATTTGTTGTTCTTTTTCCAATTTCAGTAATTGTGTCTTTAGACTATTCATTTTGGAATGATCTTCCTTCTTTAAATAGGCCTGGATTGCAATATACTTTCCTCTTAGAACTGCCTTTGCTGCGTCCCACAGAAGTTGTGGCTTTGTGTTGTTGTCATTAGTCTCCATATATTCCTTGATTTCTGTTTTGATTTGGTCGTTAACCCATTGATTAATTAGGAGAATGTTGTTAAGTCTCCATGTATTTGTGAGCATTTTTGATTTCTTTCTAAAATTTATTTCTAGTTTTATACCTTGGTGATCTGAGAAGTTGGTTGGTAGGATTTCAATATTTTTGAAATTACTGAGGTTCTTTTTGTGGCCTAGTATGTTGTCTATTCTGGAAAATGTTCCACGTGCACTTGAGAAGAATGTGTATACTGCTGCTGTTGGGTGCAGAGTTCTGTAGATATCTGTTAGGTCCATCTGTTCTAGTGTGTTGTTCAGTGCCTTTGTGTCTTTACTTATTCTCTGTCTTGTCGATCTGTCCTTTGGAGTGAGTGGTGTGTTGAAGTCTCCTAAAATGAATGCATTGCTGTCTATTTCCTCCTTCAATTCTGTCTGTATTTGTTTCACATATGCTGGTGCTTCTGTGTTGGGTGCATATATATTTATAATGGTTATATATTCTTGTTGGACTGACCCCTTTATCATTTGTAATGTCCTTCTTTATCTCTTGTTACTTTCTTCGTTTTGAAGTCTATTTTGTCTGATACAAGTACTGCAATGCCTATTTTTTCTCTTTGTTGTTTGCATGAAATATCTTTTTCCATCCCTTCACTTTTAGTCTGTGTATTTCTTGGGTTTGAGGTGAGTCTCCTGTAAGCACCATTTAGATGGGTCTTGCTTTTTTATCCATTCTGTTACTCTGTGTCTTTTGGTGCATTCAGTCCATTTACATTTAGGGTGATTATTGATAGATATGTATTTCTTGCCATTGCTGGCTTTACATTCATGGTTACCAAAGGTTCAAGGGTTGCTTCTCTACTATCTAACAATCTAACTTAACTTTCTTGTTAAGTTATTGTAAACACCATCTGATGTTTCTTTATTTCTCTCCCTTCTTATTCTTCCTCCTCCATTCTTTATATACTAGGTGTTTTATTCTTTGCCTTTAGTTAGTGTTTGGAATGTCTTCTTTCTCTGCTATGATTTTATTTTCTCTGGTGACATCTTTTTAGCCTTAGGGTTATTTCTCTCTAGAGCAGTCCATTTAAGATAGCGTGTAGTGGTGGTTTATGACAGGCAAACTCTCTCAGCTTTCGTTTGTGTGGAAATTGTTTTATCCCTCCGTCATATTTAAAGGATAATCGTGCTGGATACAATATTCTTGTTTCGAGGCCCTTCTATTTCATTACGTTAAATATATCATGCCATTCTCTTCTGGCCTGTAAGGTTTCTGTTGAGAAGTGTGATGATAGTCTGATGGGTTTTCCTTTGTCGGTCATCTTTTTTCTCTCTCTAGCTGCTTTAATACTCTGTTTTTATCTTTGATCTTTGCCATTTTAATTATTATGTGTCTTTGTGTTGTCTTCCTTGGGTCCCTTGTTTTGGGAGATCTGTGGGCTTCTGTGGACTGCGAGACTATTTCCTTCCCCAGTGTGGGAAAGTTTTCAGCAATTATTTCTTCAACGATACTTTCTATCCCTTTTTCTCTCTCTGCTTCCTCTGGTACTCCTATAATGCGAATATTGTTCCATTTGCATTGGTCACACAGTTCTCTTAATAGTCTTTCATTCCTAGAGATCCTTTTATCTCTCTCTGCCTCAGCTTCTCTGTATTCCTGTTCTCTGATTTCTATTCCATTAACAGTCTCTTGCATCTCATCCAGTCTGCTGTTAAGCCCGTCGATCGCTTGTCTGATTTCTGCATTGTCTTTCCTCACTTCTCTCACTTCCTCCCTCAGCTCTTGCACATTTCTCTGTAGATCCATCAGCATGGTTATGACTTTTATTCTGAATTCTTTTTCAGGAAGATTGTGCATTTCCAACCCTTCAGGATCCCTCTCTGGGGTTGTCTGGTTGATCTTAGTCTGGACCATATTCCTCTGTCTTTTCATGGCTATAGAAGTGGTAACTGGTAGGTGCCACATATGTCAGCTGGGCTCTTTAAGACTTTAAAAAGAAAAAAAAGAAAAAAAAAGAGAGAAAGAAAAAAAGAAAGAAAACAGGAAGAGAAGAAAAAACAAAACAAAAACAAAACACAACCAAAAAAAAAAACGCCCACCAGAAGTAGATTCTGTGGGAATGCTGTAGGTGGCGCTGTTGCTCCACTATTCCGCAGCCGTGGCCGCGCCACTCTGCCGGGCCCTTTATAGCTCTGGCCGGGATGGGAATGAATGGGAGGCTTTTGATCTCCGGGAAGTGTAAGTGCGGCCACCCTTTCCCCAACACCAGCTAAGGGGTCTGAAACTCGCCAGGACCCGCAGCCTGCTGGGCTGTTTCCTGGGGCGATCCGGCTCCTCCGCTGGGCTCCTGTCTCTTTAAGACCGCTGAAAAAAGCGCATGCTTTTCTTTTTTTTTTCTTTCCTGCCTGGGAGCTGGCTGCAAGCACCGTGGCGCGTTGCCCGCTCAGATCCTGCACCCTCTGGCTCTCCAATCTTCACTGCACTGCATGATGTGTGTCAGCGCTCCCTCTGCAGATCACCAGGGCTGGTTATTTCACGGGGTGTACTTCCACTCCCTCCCGGCTCTCAATCCTCTCCTCCCTCCGGTGCACTGGGGTGGGTGAGTGCTCGGGTCTTGCTGGGTCGCGGCTCCGTATCTTACCCGCCTCATGGGATGCCATGTCCTCTCAGGTGTAGCTGCATGCTGTGCACTTTCCTGTGTATTCTGGTCTTTCTTTTAGGAATAGTTGTATTTGCTGTATTTTCATAGATATATATAGTTTTGGGAGGAGATTTCTGCTGCCCTCCTCATGCCGCCAAATTCCCAGAAGTGTCCAACTTTATCACTTTTAACACTCAGTATACAGTTAATGATTCCCTCTCTCTTGACAAATATATGACAATTAGAGTGTTTATTAACTATTATTCTCAAGTAAACCATACCAAAGATACCTCTCACGTCTTTTTCAGAAAGTCACATCTCATATCATTGCAACTAAAAAGGCAGAAAATATTTGTGATGTGTTCATGAGAAATATTTGCAACAAAATGTCTTCAGCTATGTAGCAACTTTTATACAAAAATCTTGCTGAGGTGAATATATTTCATATGGGGACATTGGGATGAAATTGTGTTTTTGAAAATGGAGGCAATAATTTCCCACTACCAAAAAAACCCAGGGATTACATCATTCATAGTTCAAAAAAGACTGGGATTATTGGCGTATCAAACATAGTGCACTTCTGGAATTGCACATTTCATGTGAAATTTTTTCATAGTAAATAGAAACTAGCAATGCCCTAATACCCCACATAGGTAAACACATACTACACACAGTTTATCACAAATGCATTTGCACTGTGTGTACAGAGCTTAATTTCAGATAAATTTTACACATTTTAAGATGATCATTTAGCCAGGCATTTTCCTTCCTACCTTAGCCAAAATAATTTATGTATCTACCATCTGTCATTCTGTCTTTAAGGTAGAAGCTTCTTTAGGGAAAAGGCTGTTTCACTTTTTTTTTTCTTGTCAGTTGTTTTACTTTTTGACAATGACGTGCCAGCAATTGGACTACAGTGAGATGTCTCATTTACCTTAGAAAGGGAAATCAGGTCTTCCTAAGATGGGTTCATGGGCTTATGTGTGATAGATCAAAATTAAAAGACAAAAACAAACAAACTCTATGACTGATGTGAATTTCTAGCTATGTGATATCTGTTTTAGGTTTAGTAGATTATTCTTGCACATGAAAAACTTTTAGTCTTATTGCATTCCAGAACTCTGTATTGATATAAATTTCCCTCAGTTTTTTAACATTTTAAACATATTTTGACAAGTCATCAACATTTTCCATGAGTGTTTCTTATAATGTAAGATATGTCTTAAATAACCACAAACTCAAGTTTGTTCTTAGAGGGCAGGGTAACTTGCCGGTAAAAATGAGGCCAACAAAATAATGAAGTTATATTGATGTCACCACTACCAATCGTCATCCCTGCACCAGCAGAATTATAAGGGTTAGATAGCTCACTCCCCTCTTCTCTACAGCAGACTCTCAGGTGTGGGCCAAGCTCTCTGTGTTTGTTGTTAAAAAGTGAAGGATCTGCCTGAATATACTGGGGAAAAACAGAACTTTTAAAAGTAGAAGACTGGAAATAGAGTGATTTTGCAATTTTGTTTACTAGGAAATTAAATAGAGAATTAAAAGACAGGACAAAAACATTTCTATGCTGTCTATAGCTCCTGGTATACACAATATCCTATTTATTAAAAATTTAAATTATACATTAGGCAAGGCCTACAGGGGAGTTACCCTGATATTTAGCAAACACATAATATAATACATCCTGAATGAGAAAAAAGTAGAATTATCAGCAACATGGAGATATTCCCATAAGAAAAAGAAACTACAGATATTAAATCTTATAAAAAATAATTTAAAAAAATCTCTTAAGAAAAAAGGAACGCATATTCAAATTTCAGTCTGAATTAGTCTTTACCACATTTTGAAGCAGATTTACCAAAGCATTTAAGAATAATGAATTTTAAATAATAAATATATATAAGTGAATTCACATCTCTTTTCATGACCTATCATCCATTGTATAATGTGAACAACCTACCTTATAGGGTTGTGAAGATTCATAAAATATATTGAAAATTTGTAAGTTTGATAACACTCTTACACATCTCCTTCTTATTTTCAAACTTTTTTCCAAATGTACTCATATTTCACATACTACATTTACAGTATTACCACAGATTTTCCATATGCAGTGAAGATGAAAACATGCATTTCCTCAAAAGTCTTTCAAATATCATTGGGAATGTTTAACTTAAGCACCTATACTGGGACTGAGAATGAGTTTTGCATTAAGATCATTAATGTTTTACTGAGAAGTTGAAGGGCTTAGTATCTGCTAGAAGCATATTATTTTGACTTTAGAAAAAGCTGAAAAAGTAAGAGAACAGGAAAAATGGTAGTCAATACAGAAAGAGAGGGGAGAGAGAAAGGATAGACACAGTCAACAATGGGGTTAAATGCACATTTAAGGGGTGATATATTTGTAAGGATCAAGGAAATACATGTAGGTCTGTATTAATTCATTCAATAATAATTTATTCATTTACCAATTATTACTGAGTAGTTAATATTCAGACACTGAGTATATACAGTGAACAAAAGAGAAAAGGTCCATGTCCTACTGAACTTAAAAAATACTGGGTTAGAGAGACATTAAAAAAATAAAATGGTACAAAGATTATTTGATTACAGTTGTGATGTTTGGAATAAAATAAATGATAAGAAGCAAAAAGTGCTGTTAGAATGCATAACGGAATAGGGACAGGGGAATTACCAGTCCTGATAGCCACTGAAGGCTACTAAGAGGAAGATAGAGATGCTTATAAATCCACGCCCCCACAAATCCAAGGAAAACAAGGCTCCCAGAACATGTGTACCTTCTGTGTTACCCTATAATGTTCCATGAGCAGTGACTTCAACTCAGTACAACTGAAACCTCACAGTTCAAATTCTCAAACTGACTGAGTATATCCAATACTATTCTCTTGATCATCTCAATGCCAATATACAGGAACTTCTTCCAATGAGGTCTTAGCAAGAGGAACTAGAATTATTCCCCAAAGCCAAAATTCTTCAAGAACCTTACACCTTCCTGACATACAAAACTCTTCCCTCTGGGCTTATTCTCAATGTGTAGTCTCAACGATAGGGCTTTGTCCTTAGCATCTAGTTTGCTTCTAATCATCCCAAGGTTTGCATAGGTTTTAAGTGTAGGCATAAATATATGTATACATACATAATTATATACATTTTTTTATAACAAAAGAAAGTGTTGGATGTATTATTCTTGAATTTTTAATAATAATACAGGTAAAGGGAGAATTCCTTTGTTCCTCTCTTCACAGACTTCCCCAAAAGAGCTATTACTGTTATCAATTTAGCATGTCTTTATACCATAGCAAACTGATATCTTATATGACTAGATTTTTTTACAAAAGTGTTATCAAATGTGACTGTGTGTGTGTCCGTAGTTTGCTCTTCCTTGATTATATCTTGGACACCTATCAGTCTGGGTCTTTTTTTGTTATTGCAGGATATTCCATAGGATGGACACACCCTAACTCATTTAACTATTTTCCTGTCGATGGCCAAGTACTTTGGGGATTAAAAAAAAAATCTTATTTCAAACATTGCTGAAGTGAAAACTCGTATTCAAGTGTCTTGTGTTCATGAACACGTATCAGAGTATGACTCTAGGGCAGTGTAAGAATTAGAATTTCTGGGTTAAAGAATACAAAATACCAAACAAAATACTCCTAATCGTATCTATGTTATAATGTAGATTATACCACCTAGTGTATGAGAACGTTTTCATCAATATGCAGCCTTGCCAAGCTTTCTGACAAGGTGAGAAGTGCTGCCCTGCCTGGCCCACCTTCGGTGATGAAAATGAACATCTCCTCAGCCCTAAACCCCTTACTGTTTTCTTTGAAGAAAGAGTTAGATTAGCGCCTGGCATATCTGCTTGGTTTTAACACTGTAGATGATGGGACTGAGCACAGGAGACACCAGGAGATAGACGTTAGCCAGGAGGAGGCAGACAGCAGGCGCAGCGTGCTTCATAAAGCGGTGCACCAGGGATACGCTGATCATGGGCACGTAATATACGAGGACTGCACAGATATGTGACACACACGTGCTGAGGGCCCTCCACCGTCCCACCCCACAGGTAACGCCCAGCACTGTGTAGAGGATCAGCACATAAGAGATGACGATGAGCAGCGAGTCCAGCCCAAAAGTGCAAGTAACGTTGCAGAGCCCCAGAATACTGTTGGGCCAAGTGTCCCCACAGGGCAGCTGGATCAGATCTGAGTGAAGACAATAGGAGTGGGAGAGGACGCTGTGCCCACAGAAGGGAAGATGCTTCAGGAGAAAGGGCAGTGGAAACATGAGCATCACACTCTTCAGTCCAAGCGCAGCACCAGTGCCAGCAATTCAGGGGAGAGTCCGGATGGCCGTGTACCGCAGAGGGCTGCAGATGGCCACAAAGCGGTCCACAGACATGGCCAGCAGAACTCCTGACTCCAAGATGGAAAATGAATGTATGGAGAACATCTGCAAAAGGCAGGCTTCAAAACAGATCTCATCGGCTCCAAAAAGGAGGATGCCCAGCACCATGGGCAGTGTGGAAACAGAGACACCAAGCTCTGCAAAGGCCAGCATAGCGAGGAACAGGTGCATCGGCTGGTGCAGAGAGGTGTTTTTTTTTTTTATCACTACCAGGATCAGGCTATTGGCCACAAGAGCCACAAGATATGTGGAGCAGAAAGGGAAGAGAAACCAAGGATACAGGGCCTCCAGACCAAGAAGACCAGTCACCAGAAAACATTTGGGGATGCACTGAGTGGTGTTGAACATTTTCTATGACTGGAGTCTGGGGACTTTGACCCAGGGAGGTGCCAGGGATGCAAGCTGGGGTGAGACACATAAAGGTTATTGGAGAATGAGGAGGACCAGCATATTCCACTGCATAGTAAGATCTGCCAGCTATGTCCCTCCTCCCATCCATGACTAGCTCCATTTGGTCTTCAATACTAAATAAAAAGGTGGAGTCATACTTGCAAATAAGTATACCTCCAGAATAAGGGAATCACGTAGAATATTTTATCATTCATATTTAAAGCTAATCCTCATAGTGGTTTCACTGTGTATATTTGGCAGTAATATAATGTTTTTCAGGTCTCTACCAAGAAGTGGTACTGTGTAGTTTGAAAAAGACATCATTGAAAAGACACTAACATAAATCAAGCTATAATCTGTAAGACATGTGGTAAATGATAGAGCACACTGAGTTTTAAGTGGCTGATGGAGACAGAGTTAAGAATAAAGTCCCTCAATGTTAGTACAGAATTGCTCAGGAGATAAAGAGTCTACATGCCCATGCCTGCCACTCCAAGGAAGACCAAAGGCTTCTCTCCACCGGAGACACAGACCTGTCTCCCTTTACCTGGAAAAACCGCCTCTACAAGGGGCTCAGTTCTCCGTGTTCATCCCACCACCTCTTGGATGATCACTTTGGCTTTTACATGTTGTGGGGGAGAGTACAGAAAAAAGTCAATGGTATAAAAATTAATATAAAAAAGTATTTTGCCCACTGGAACTCCTATTCACGGAAAGAAGTGTAGGGTAGGAAAACTCCCCATCTCTTCACATTATCCAAGATATGCATCTGTTAAGGACAGAGGAAGATAACCAAGAAGATATATCTATGAGGAAACCTCCATATCTCAGGATGGAAAGTCAATCAAAATCTCTGTGTTGAAAAAAAATGAGAAAAAAATTATATTTGTCTCTTCAGGTAAAGAGCACAGATCTGACTCCTCACTGGAAACAAACAGAAAACATGATATAGGGGAAAAGGTATTGGAGAAGGTAACACTGAGGTATTGACAGGTGGGATAGAGTTGAACCTGTAAACATGATTTTAAATCCCTCATTTTTATTTTCTAGTGGGCTATTCTTTGAGCTTGAATTTTTTAAAACCTGTGTGACAGGCATGGTATCCCCTGGCACTTCAAAACCATCTGATGGAGAGGAAGGCAGTGGCTTATGAAAATCATGCATCAATTTTCATTAACAAAGGGAACAGCGGTTTTTGCTCTCCTGTCACTGTTTTAAGATGAAAGGAAAATTCTTTGTAACTCATACGTGTGTCCTCTTTGACGGGTACACTTTTAAATGCCTATAGAACCCCAATGAGATTTTGTTCCGCAACTTGTCTCCTCTATAAATCCCAACACAACCTAAAGAGTCTTACACTCCTGGGGCTTTCCTGTAATTTCTCCTTTGTTTTGTTTTTGTTATTATTGTTTGGTCTGTTTTTCTTTTCATTTCTTAAGTATCCTGGTATTCGTTCAACGAAAAAGTCACCCTTTGAAACAAATCCAACCTCTAGCATTGTTTTATAACCTCCGGCTACCATGTCAATTCTGTCTCTTTCCTCACTCACACAGGTAGTTACTTTCTACAGCAGCCTGTCAGCACACTTGGCTCTAATCTAGCACTTGGTTCCCTACAGTGTCATTTAGTTGTCTGTGTGACTTCAAGCTGTCTGTAAGGTCTTCCAAGACCTAGAGCCTATATTTTGAACACACCTCAGGGCTTAATACACGGAAAGCGAAGGAGGGCGACAGGGAAGGTGACACATACAAATACACAAATTGTTCCAGGCTAAGAGTTTCAGGAGAAAAGTACTTAAGTCTTCTTTTATACAAAGAGAGACATAAAATAGACTCTGAGGGCTCCTTGAGGATAGAAAAATAAAGTAAGACCCTCTTGCCTCATTATATATGAGGAGTTGCTATTACCGGAAGTCAGAGATCAATGCTACTGAGTGAGGTGAGAGGTTGAGTGGGAAATACTACAAGGAGAGGTTATAGCCTGGTGTTTGGTAGGGAAAGGGGAAAATAAGTGTAAGAAAAGAAAGGAAATGTATTGATTTAATTTTGTGCATCAGGCACTGTGGAAGGATGCCTTGTGTACATTATCTTTGTACATGTCATCTTATTCATTTCCTCAGAATACTCAAAATGACCTAGTCATAGCCATTTTTCAACTTAGAAGAGTGAGAAGTTGTCATTTCAAGTGACTTGCCAGAGTCACGGGGGAAAAGCTGCGGCTACAGGTTGGAAAGGAAGGAAGTCCGATCAAGAGCCATGCCAGGAAGCTGGTGGTAATACATGAGATGGCGAGGGGCTGGCTTAGTCAGAGAGACAGGAGGGATCTGGGAGGGGCACAGGTCAGCCGGGAGCGGAGTGGAGAGGGACCAGGCCCTAGCGTGTACATGGCAGCCTACGTGCGACGGGACAGCCTAGGCCTATTGGTATGTAAGGTGAAGGAGAGGAGGGTAGATAGGCCTAAGACATGATGACAGGTTTAAAAACAGAATCAAGTATCAACTTTAAAAAGAATTGGATTTGGAGACAAAACAGAGCTTCCCTGTCCCAGGTTTCCTGAATTAATAGAGAGGAGATGTGTAGAACAGACTCCAGGTATTTCTCTGCCACAGTGACGCTTTCTGGACAATGACTGTGTCCTCCACGGAAGAGTCTTTCCTGACGAGAGGAAAGGGAAAATAAAGTATGGGCGGGAAATGCGCTGTATCTGAAAACAAAAACCCCAGGTTCTGCTCATCTGAATCAATTTCCTATCCTCCTGATCCCATGGGCTGGATTTCTGGGCCAACTCCACTCTACCTCTGTGAAGGCCCACCTGCCCTTCAGTGTATTTGGTCTCAGGCCTGGTCTCCAGCTCACTAGCTGGAGCCAGGGGCTGAGTGGCCTTCTTATTTATCATGATTCCAGAAGTAGCTCTGTCCTGATTTTGCCAGTTAGTCCCCTGGGAGATACAGGCACGCCAACCTCAGAAGAAGGTGCTGCCTCTGGGCCTACAGAAATAATTGTGCAAGAGCACAACATCCTGCGAGGTGTTCTCTGGGGAATCATAAGTCAAATTCTGTGAACACGTGTACTCATGCATATGGGTGTGTGTTGATATATGCATAAGCATGTTCCCTTATGTAGAATTTTGTTTGCAAGTTTTCATGAATCTGTGAGCATGCATATCTTCCCACAGATATATTTATCATTGAATCTACATTCATGTAGGTGGTAAAATGGCAACCGTATGTCCTTGATCACTAACCTAAGGAAAGAACCCTAGATCTAAGTAAAAGATGCAAATAGGTATATATATTATCATCTGTGTATATGCATGCATGTATTGCATTTCACTATATCCATATGTATATATAATATTATATGTTTGTTTGAAGATCTTTCTAAAATACTCTGACAATTGTCTTACACAATAAACCCGTTGGTCAGAGACATTCCTGTGTCCTATGGGCACAGGCAGAAATTGCTTTGTGCTGAAACTGGCAAAGTGTGACTTAAGGGGTCCTTTGAATTTGTACCTTTTCAGTTCGTGTTTCCTGTTCCCCCTCTATAGCTATTTTGACTTGTACACTAAGAGGAATTCTAGTTTATTTTCTCTGAAATTAAGTGAGATTAAGTGATCTCTGTTAAATAATAGCATATATATGTGGATCACTTATTATGTACCATTTACAGCTTAGAAAACTGATAGTTGATGGATAAATAATGAGGGACTCAATTTACTCCATACTTAATTATAGAAATTAGAGGGATGAATAGGACTCAAGGGAAGCTTAGACTGAACTCAGATGCAATGTACTTTTACAACTAATCCAAATCTCCTTTCAAACAACAGTATACCACTTCTGGGAACTGTGAGTACATTATAATGACAAAACAATCCCAATTCCTTCGGCCCATCCCTTGTAGCATTACTCATTTCATTATATATAAGCAAACTAAAGTGTATATATCATATATGCATATGCAGTTGAATACATTGTTGCTATTATTATTTTGAAAGAATTATCTGTTAGTTAAGAACAAGAAAAATAAGAGTTTTATCTTATTCTACTTATTCCCTCTCCAATATGCTTCCTTTCATTCTGTAGATCTGCGTTTCTGACCTACGTTATTTTCCTTCTCTCTAGAGAACTTCTTTTAACATTTCTTCCAAAGCAATCCTACTGGCAACAAATTCCCTCAATTGTTGTTTGAAAGCCTTTGTATCTCCTTCACCTTTAAAGGATGATTTTACAGGGGATAGAATTCTAGGCTGGTATATTTTTGTTTTGTTTTGTTTTCTGTATTTTTTTCTCTCAACATTAAATGTTTCATTCCATTCTCTTCTTGCTTGCATGGTTTCTGAGAAGCTGGATATAATCCTTATCTTTGTTTTTATATAGGTAAGATGTCCTCTGGCTTTTTTCAAAGTTATTTGAAAAGTTATGTTTGATTTTCTGCAATTTGAAAATGATATGCCCAGGTATCGTTCTTTGGCATTCATCCTGGCTGTTGTTTGAGCTTCCTGGATCTGTGGTTTGGTGTCTGACACTATTTAAGAAACTCAGGAAATTTTTGTTTCACGTATTTATTATCGTTTCAAATATTTCTTCTGTTCCTCTTTCTTCTCCTGGTATTCTCATTACACGTTGCACCTTTTGTATTTGTCCCATAGTCCTTAGTCCATTCCCAATGTCTCGCTGTATTCTCCCCAGTGAAACCACCTTGAGAATGGCCCTGTGCATCTGCTGGGTCTTGATGCTGTGGATAACAGGGTTCATTGGGGGTGGGAAGAGCACAGAGACAGTGCCCATGAGGATATGTACTAGGGGCGAGGTGTGGTGCCCGAATCTGTGCACAATGGGCAGGTCTAGCACAGGCACATGGAAGCAGAGCACAGCCAGGATGTGGGAGACACAGGTGTTGAGGGCCTAGAGCCTCTCTCCTGCAGAGGCCATGGCCAGCACGGTGCATAGAATGATGGTGTAGGAGGATGAAAAGGACATCAGAGCCCATGGCCAGCATGATGATGCACAGCCCATACACTCTGTTGAAACGTGTGTCAGAGCAGGCCAGGTGGATCATGGCCTGGGGAAGGCAGTATGCATGGGACAGTGCCCCAGGGTGACAGTAGTCACATTTCAACAGGTACAACGAGGGCGCGGCAGTGATTGCAGTGCTCTGCATGCCCAGCACACCCCCCCACCAATGCCACACGAGGACCTGTAAGCACAGATGCATAGTGCAGTGGGAATCGGATGGCCACCAGGCAGTCAAGAGCCATAGCTAAGAGCGCGACTGACTCCACGAAGGAGGAGTGTAGAAAGTGCTGCTGCAGAACGCAGGGCAACAGGCTCACCATCCGGGCATCAAACCACAGCACACCCAACACTGAGGGCAGCGTGGACATGCACAGGCCCAAGTCTGTCAAAGCCAAGATGGCCAGGAAGTAGTACATGGGCTGGTGGAAGGAAGGGTCAGTTCATACCAGATGCAAGAAGATGGTGGCATTACCTAGGAGGGCCACAAAGTATCCTACAAAAATGGGCAATGAGATCCAGTGGTGAGCCCATTCCAGGCCTGGGAAGCCTGTCAGCAGGAATGTAGAGAAGCTCGTATTGGCCCATGGTAGAGGGGATATTCTCATTCTCAGGAGGCCTATTCACTCTGGGAAAGGTAGCGGGATTTTGAAGGTTACTAGGGCATTAAGCATGGACCCTCTGCTATCACAGGCACCAACTGCCTGCTGCTCGGGCCTCTCTGAGCTCTCTGGGATCCAGTGCCCTCTCAGTGTACCACTGCCCTCACAAGCAGCCTGTCCTCTTTCTGCTATCTTCCCTCTTTCTCATTCCCATGTAATCTTTTACTTACTTCAGTGACATTAAGCCTCAAGAAGGCTTTTCTCTACTCTTATTCTTGACCAGCTTGTAAAAGACATTATTTTTTAACTTCTCTACATACCTCAACTTTAATAGAACACTCAGATTCTAAGAAATTCTGTTACTTTCAAATTGTGTTATTGTATGACCCCTTTCTCTGGTAGAAGAAATTGTCTCTAATTTTTATAGGCAAATTGAGGACGCTTGTGGAGAGTTTCATCTAATCTGCTTTCCACTTTATCACTTGTGGTCATTATGTGGTCCTCTCCATATGTCCGCAAGATCAGGAAAAGAGGCATCTACTTCTCTCCAAAAGCAACCCCTCTCAAGGTACCCACGACTCACAGTCCAGTATCCCATGCCCCCAGCACCTTCTCAGGTCCCCTGGGAACCCCATTCTTCCTCTTACAAAGGCATGTTAATTCATCTGATACAGCTACATCTTTAAACCTGCTAAATTCACTCTAATTCCTGAGGTTTCTTTGTTTTTAAATCTGATTTCAGAATGTACTGACATGCCTGCTCCCTTCTTCTTCTCCTTCTCCTTCTTTTTGGTCTCTGTGTTTCCAAAGATATCTCTTCTTAGAAATCAAGCTGGAGGCTTGACACAATTTACACAACTAACGAATCGGGTGAACTTATTAGAGGAATGTTTCCTAAACAGGTATTGCAAAGAGCAAATATCAGTAAGTATACCTTGAAAGAGAAACAACCATGTGAAGCCTCTTCCATGCTTAAATCAGTGTATTATATAATAAAGACAGGGAACCTACAGAGATTCTCACAAGACAGCCCTGCCACGCTGGATTTCAGTGTCTGACATAATATTTGCTTCTGTGGTCATCATCAGGAAAATAACGATAATTGTACTTCTTAATCAAAGAACAGATAATTTTCATGGGCACACCACGTGTGCACAGTTTAGCACAAAGTCTGGAATGTAACAAATGATAAATATATGTTATTGCTCCCAAGTCAAAACTGATTTTCTTGTATTTTTCCAGTAGTTTTCACTCTTTACCCACTCCTATTTATAGAAATAAACTCCACCTCCTCTTTCATATGAGAGCATTTTAGATCTCAGCATAAGGTGCCATGTGCCCCAAGACTAGGATCCACAGGGAGATTAAGGGACTGAAGGAGTAACTGGGGGACAGTGACAAAAGAGGACACTGAGGAATAGGTCACAGCAAATACTGAGGACAGAGAGCAAGGCTGAGGGCAGCTTGAAGGAGGAGGCCGAGGAGTGGGGAAGGTAAAATTAGGGTCAGATGGGGAAGGAAGAGAGACAGGGAAATGGTAGTGGCTGTAATAAGAATGAGCAGACAGGCAAGTTTTGGGGACTCATGGTCAGAGAAGCAGGGGAGGCTGAAGACTGTGAGGAAGTGGACATGAAAAACGGGTGTGGTGGAGCTGATAAGGATGTTGTAGAACAGAATAGGGCCAGCTGAGTGTCAGAGATAAAGGGGCTGCATGACTTAGAGGAAAGCACTGAGGAGAAGATGAGGGGATATAAGGCAGAGATGGAAGGGGCCGAGGACCTAGAGAAGGTCGACACTGAGGTCTAGACAGTCCCTAGAGAGGGGTGCGTCAGACTGAGAGGAACGACAGACACAGAACTGAGGAGAGGAACACATCAGAGGAACAGGGCAGGCACAGTTTGGGACTAAACTGATGGGAAGCTCAGGAGGACATACAGACCTCAGTTTGCCCGATGGTTTTAGGAATCTCTCACGTTTACGTGGACTCCCTGTATGCGTGTAATTAAATTTGATTATCTCCTGTTAATCTGTCTCATATCTATTTGATTCTTAAGACCAAAAGCACCTTGAAGGGCAGAGGAAAATGTAGACTGTTACCATTTGCTGGGGAGGAGGAGGCCTGTTTGTCCTGCCTGGGGAATGGGAGACATCAGAGCTATTCTGGAGTCCAGGCCACCTCCACCCCAGAGCAGAATCATGCCTCTAATAAAGGGTTTGATGTGAATAGTATTAAAAGCCACAAACAAAAACAAAAACCTCAGAAAGTCCATTCATAAGGACGTAGTGGTAGACAACGCAATTACAACATTCACAGCAGAGGAGAAACAGGCGAGACCTGAGGAGGAAATTCACTATTCAATGAGTAATTAGCTCTCTGCCTTCCCTATATGCTCTAAATATTCTTTTGTTTCAATTTAATATTTGCTATTTTTAGCAATGAATCAGTGGTGGAGCCCATTGTTTCTTATGAGTAGGAGAATACGCAAATGGAGCCATGCCTAAGCACAAGGATGGACCAGATATCTCATTCTTGCCCCAGAGAACACTTCCATGATAGTCAAACTCATCAGCAAACACGCCTTTGTGACTAGGGTGGAAGGGTATGGCCTGGATGCTGGGGAGCCACAGGAGGTGTCTCAATATAAGCGGTTTGACGGGAGATCTTCCCTGCTTTGTTTGCTGGCCTGGCAAATAACACCCTCTCCATATATGAGTAGAATAAATGAACTTTTTTGCTTGGTGGGTGAGAGGACAAGGGAAGGCTGAGTGTACCAGACAGCTTGACAGAGAGGACTCTAGGAAGCCAGATGGTTTATGACATCCAGACGCCAGTAGGAGGCTGATTTCAGGACATAATCCAGGAGGCACCTGGCCTCACCGTGTAGGCCCTGGTCAGGAAGAGCCCGTCAGCCCTCTTCCTGGCCTTAGTAACAGAACATGACAGTCTCTCATCCTCTCTAGGGTCCTTTCTCTGGCCCTAGTTCTGTGCAGACACTCTGAGAGTATCAGAAGCTGAAGTGTTTCTGTGGGATCCTGGATTCTAAGGCTTCATTCTGCAAATGACAAAACTAAGTAACTAAGGCCCAGTGTAGGGAATACACTTGCCTAAGGCTATTCAAGCATTTATGGGAGAAGTCAGAATTAGAACTCAGACCACCCCTCCCAGGTTCAATGCTTTCCTGGGCACCTATACATCTCACTTCCCTGCATTTTCACTCGTTCCCATATGACCACCTAATGCCCAGACCTGAAGCCCTGGCACAGGACAGCAGTGGAGACTCACCAGCAGCTGCTAATTGGTCTGCAAGATGGTCTGCAAATTTCTTTTTGGTGAACATTAATTAATGTTGGTTATAGCAAATTTTTTAGAGCATATTTTTATATCACTTGTATTAGTCAGCACTTAGAATAAAGGATATTTCACAATCCAAAGTCAGAAGACTATTTTTGCATGAGCCTATATTTCCTGTGCATTGATGTCATCATGAAGATATAGTAAAGAGTCTTACTATGTATGTAAGGTAATGTCATTCAAGATAGTTTATATATTATATTGTGTGAAAGCAGAAAGTAAGATGTCTCTTACAAAATAGGCAAGTAATGAGTTCAAGTTAAATTTAAAGTGAGCTGAAAGGGAGGTTGGCACTATCAATACCTTAGAAATGTTAGTTTCGCCTGACTCTGTAAATGGAGCAACAGATCACTGCTGAGGAATGGACTGATGGAATAATTAATAGTTGCCATGGTTAGAAAACTATTTTCATAATGATAGATCATCTGTGCATGGAAGTGTGCCTATGTAAACAAGATAATTCCACAAAAAAAATCATACTGCCCATATGAATTAACTCTCATTATTGGATGAGAGTTTAACAGTATTTATCTGGTAATTCCTGTATTACCTGGAAACCATCACAGTTGTATTGCCATAATTTTCTTTTATACTGATGTAACCTTCTACACAGTTTGCAGAGTTTCATAAAGTCATCCGTTATTTTAGCAGGTAGTTTGATGAAAAGATTATACTCAGTTTATTAAAGTCCAACAAACCTCTAAATATTTAAAATTAAACAAATTATCAATGAAAAACCCACAGACATATACTTTTATGAAAATGTTTTTTGAAACTTCTATATTTAGTCATGGCAGTAAAATAATTCTCTCAAATTAAGGCACTAAAAGAGCAATGCAACTCCCATCAAAATTGTTCTAAGAATAACTTACATTTCAGACAGTGCGTACATTTCTTATATGTTTGTTAACTTAATGTCTTTATCACTTAAAAACATAAAGAAATACATTAGACAATTACAGAAATGATGTACCCCACAAAATGCTCTTAAAAGTGCTTCTTTGTAGAGTTAGTTCCTAATGTCTCTAGTAGTAAAATAACTCCAAATGGCTTGGAAAAATGCATAGATTAAATGGAACTTTTTTTTTTTGCCTTTTCCCATTCCCCAATCTACAGACTTGCTGAAACACATACAGCATTTTGTAAAGCATAATGTAAGAATTTATTCTCCATCAAGTCCACTATGGGCAATCAACAGTGAGTCTTTTAAATTCTACAGTGAGGGCACTGAAGTCGAGTGATGTCACTGCTTTCTTAAAATAGTTTTGTATAGTCTTGCAAGAGCACAGAATCTGAAGTCATTTAAAAGAATTTCAGTTGTCTCATTTTGAGATATTCTCTTTATTCCTTCCATCAGCTGATCTTGGTAGTGATGTCCATCCCGCATGAAAGTGAAAGTCCCTCACTCCCACTCGGATGAGGAAAACTGTTGTATCATGGTTGACAGGCATTTTCTTAGAAATTCAAAAAGGAAGCACCTTTTAAAAAATATATATATCTAGCTAAGCTTTCCCTCAATTGTACTTGCATTTCATAGTAATAACTCATCTAATCTACCTGTAGGCAAACCTGCAATAAAGAAAAACAAGAAACAAAAAACCCTCAGTGTGCTCTTGTGCCAAAGCAAGAACAGAGTAACCGCGATCTTAACCCAGAAGCCTGGGATACTTGCGATTGTAGCTTTTGATTTTCCTTTTCTTTCTTTCTCTGTGTATTAGCTTTCTTTCTATCAATTTTAAAATCTTCTCGATTCATTATTTCTGCCAACTTGTTAACAGCCTGTGTTTTAAGGGTTCGTTCTCTGTTGATATTCTTTTGAAAGGCAGCCTTAAGATTACTTATCTCTTCCTCTTTCTTCAATTTATATTCTTCCTCTGCCTTCCTCATTTTATCCGTTAGCTCCTCATTTTCTTTTCTTAATAATTCAATATCTTTGGTAAGTGTGCTCTTCTTTTCTTCAAGCTGACTAACAGTGTGATCTTTATTTGTCATCTCTTGTCTATTTCTTGAAGCAGCTTTCTTGCTTTCTTGGGTCAATTCAAAATGCTGCTCTTCCAGAAGCCCTTAAGCCAACTGCTCAGGCTCAGCTTTTGTTTCTGCTAGATCCAACCGAGTGGCGAGGGTTTCTTTTTTCATTTTGTAGTTCTTGTATTTTCTTTAAATTCTCTGTGTTTTTTTCTTCAATTTCTTCCTTAAGTTCCTTTACCTGGGTCTTATAAAGTCTCGAGAGACATTGCTCAGCTTCAAGCAGACCTTGCAGCTCCCGCATCTCTCCTTCATTTCGCCTGTATTGTTTTGTAAACTGAGCTAACTCGAATTCTAATAATCTCTTTGCTTCCAATAAAGTATTTGTTTCCTGTTTCATCTGCTTTTCTGTATCTTTTAAATTATCTGCTTCAATATCTTGAATCATCAATTCAATTTGTAACAACAGTCGCTATTTTATTCTTGCTCCAACTGAAGACTTAGAGTCTTAACTTCATGCTCCATTCTTTCTTTATTTTCCATCAAATGCTCAAGCTTCTGCTGAGATCATTCCAGATCAGCAGCTAGCATGGAACACTGCTTCTCAACCCGAACAACCCTACTTTCGGCCTCCTTGCGAGCCTCTCTCTCTTCCTTTAGCTTTTTTTCCATCTCACGCATTGCAACAGATTTTGCCTCTTCAATAGAGTGACGTTTGTCAGTTAAACGAGCTTTGGTTACTTTATGTTCATTTACCTCTTGTTCTAACCGTTGTTGTAATGATTTAAGTTTATAGTTTAAATCTATTTCTGAATTTTTCTTTTTCTTTTCTGAGTGATTAAGCATGTCTTGAGCTTCTTCTCTTTCTCCTTCCACTCTTTCAAGATTATGTTTGAGCTGCTTCGTCTCCTCTTATAAAGATGTAATTTGAGCTTGAAGGTCTCCAATCATCTCAGAATTATGACCTCTGTCTCTTCGTTCAGCTTCTAACACAGCTTGCAGCTGGTAATAATCCTTGTCCGTTAGTGACTTGGAACTCTCTAAAATTCTATTTCTCTCCTGCAATTCTCTGCTGAGGGACTCTAGCTCCCTAATTGACTTGCTTGTGTCTGTGGGATGCTTCCTTAATTTGACAGCTGTGTCAGATTCTGTCCTGAGTAAGTCACTGGCTTCTTGTGGCTGCTTTTGTAATTGTGCCGGCTTCTTTCGTAAGGCAGGAAAATCCAAATCATATACCAAAGCATCCAATCCATCCAGCAAACAATCCAAATTCACTTCCGACTTGGGATCCCGCAGCAGGTTGTCGATTTTTTCAAACCCAGTCTCAAAACTGTCCCCAGTCGACATGCTGCTGTTATGGTGACAGTACCCTCGTCCCAGCACCAGCAGCGGAAAGCAATTTCAACCAAGTTCCTTCAGCAGCGGGTTTGCAGCAAGCGGGAAACTCAGGGTCACCAGGTGTGCCGGGTCACCTTCCTCCCCTCACCGAGGGCTTCTCTGCTCTCTGGACCCAGGGCCACAGCACGACGTCACTCTCCGTTTGTGACGTCAATGTGGAGGCTGCTACCCTGGTGTTCCGTGGGGCGGGGCAGCACGAGGACAGTGCCCCCCACCTTAGGAGGGGGAAGGCTGGAGAATCTGTGGTGAGGAAGGCTGGAGTCGATGCAGCGTCTGCTGACATGCGAGCTTCTGGGAGGGGCTGCGGCCCAGCTCGGGAAAGGGCCAGTCGCTGAGCCCTAGTTTTTTTTTTTTTAATTTCTCAAAATGTGATCACTCTTTTTTTAAATTTTGCTATCATTAATGTACAATTCCATGAACAACATTATGGTTACTATACTCCCCCTAATATCAAGTCCCCACCACATACCCCATTACAGTCACTGTCCATCAGTGTAGGAAGATGCTATAGAGTCACTACTTGTCTTCTCTGTGTTACACTGCCTTCCCCGTGCCTCCCTGCCTATGTTATGTGTGGTAACCGTAATGCCCCTTTTCCCCCTTTATCCCTCCATTCCCACCCATCCTCCCCAGTCCCTTTCTCATCCCTTCCCAGCCATAATTACTGATATAACTGATATAATCAGGAAGTGTAGTAGATAATGAAAAATATACACAGAGTTCTGAGTTCATTGAACAAGTGACATGATCCAGTTAGAAAAGTCTTCTTTAGGGAGGTGAGGTTTGAACTGAAGTTCAAGATGAACAGGAATGGCAAGGATAAGACCAAGGAGGTGCATTCCCATTAGGATGAACCCCGACTACCCATGGCTAGAGGAAACGTGGACCCTTAAGGAACTGAAGAAGGGCATTCATGTATATTAGGAATACGTAACACTCAACACCACATGTATAGCAAGTGCCAACAGGAGAAACTGGAAGAGAACAGCCAAGAGGGTTAGGAATGAAAACAGAAAATAAACAAGAATTAGAACAATAATTATTAGAACTCTCTGCACCTGAAGACTAAAACTGAAGAAATAAAAGAACTGTCATTACTCTCGGAGATTAAAAATACATAGAACAGTAGAAGCTCTAGAGGGTCATCCATCTCAAAAACAGGCTGAAAAAGCACATGAAATAAAGAAACCAAGCTTCATTTGCATTGCTGGAGTCAGATGGAAGTGAATATTTTAAAGAGTTTCTCCCATGAACTTGAAATTCTAAAGTATCTCCTTAGTTTGCCACCACTGTTTCTGTGATGCCAAAGTTGTAGTGCTAGAGGGGGCCCACCCACCAACACAGACTGCGAAGGGCCACTGCAAAGAAAGACAGGCAGGTTAAATTCACTGATGTAGGGATTGGGAGCTCACTACCATATATCATCACCCATTCCCCCACAGTTCCCAGAAAACAGTCAAAAATAATTTTTATTCATATGAAAGCTGAAGAATTTTCTATCATAGCCACATTATTGAGAACAGAAGAGAAAATGGGCAAATATTCCCTGCAGTTCCATCATCCATGTAATCACAAAAAGGGTACAAAATTAGCCAGATCCACCACAGGTATTGTGCCCAGTGCCACTATTTTCTAGGTTAGAATACTGAGGTTTAGAAAGATGTAAATGGCTATGGGTCACATATCTACTTAGTGACAGAATTGGACAAGAGCTCACATCCACTGACCGCTGAGCAGGGAAGACACCATCCTGTCTCTGTGTTGTCAGTGACTGTTGCAGGGCCGAGGGAGAACAGCCAGGGCCCTGGGACCATGGCGGGCAGCAGAGGAATCAAATAGCAGGGCAGATGAAGAATGATTTGGGGATTACATGTCTCATTAGCATCCCCACCCGCAGTACCGCCAGGACCACAGTCCTCTCATATGAACACAGCAACACAAGGACACACAGAGACCTGGGCTCACGGTCTGAGAGGGCTTTGGAGGATAAGTGGCTCATATTCCCAGCAGAAAAGATTTTGCAGGGTTGATCTCACATTTCAGTGAAAGCAAAAACAGCTCTCTAAGCATGAGGGGAAGGAGAAGTCAGCCCAGGAGCATAATCCAAGAAAGAACATCACAGCTTTAAAATGGCCAAGAACATTTTGGTTTTCTCTCCAAGAGAAACCACATAATCGTTTCCCATACTTTCAACCACAGCTACTCAGAGCACTATGTGATGACAGCAGAAACTCTGAGGGCTAGAAAGACGAGAGATTGGAGCGGTCCTATTGTTCTGGGGTCAGAAAATAAACTCTGGACCAGAGGTCAGGATCCTGACTGAAGGTACTATTTCTGTAACATGTCAGCTGTGTGACTTTAAGCAAAGCATTTAACCATCTTTAGGCCTTTGTTTATTCACATGTAAAATGAGTGTTCTCTAAAACCTACCTCAGGATCATTCTGAGAATCCAATGAGATATGTAAGAATTCTTTGTCAAATGATCTAAAATAGTAATACTATTTTCACTGAATTATAAGAAATGAGAGATGCATTAGGAAGAATCTGGTTAAGAATGACAGAAACTTCAGGGATTCAGAGACAATGCATATGACTTAACAACAGATTCATCCCATGGGCAGATGTTCTGCAGTAGCGACCTGGAGCCACCCAGCCCAAAATACTATACCCTCCCCAGCATTGCTCCCTTCATCCTCCCAAACGGACATACTCATTCCCCCCCCACATCTCGATCCCACAAGGTATGGTGTGGAGTGGGCAGGTATTGAAGCATGTCCAGAAGTGTGGCTCTGATCACCTGAGCATCTGCTTCAAATTATCCTCAAAGCTGCCCACCCTTCAGCCTTAGCCCACACTATGGAACATAACAGCATCTTCAGAACAGTGTAAGAAATAATGACACCTGACATCCCAACTATCCCCTCAGGACCCAGAAAATGTTCCTCATTAAAACTTTATGCCTCAAGGAAAAGTCTGGCCCGGTAAGCTCAGCAGCTCTCCCTCCTTTGGGAAGTAGGTAAAGGGCGATAAGGGATCCTGGAACCAAAAGAATCCAGGATACAGATCTAGGTGTCTCCATACGTGGTTCCCTAAGACTCACCCTGTGGGCTTCAAAAAGGAACACATTTATAAACAGCTTCCTGTTGAGCCAGGACTAGAAGGATAGTTTTGCCTGCTTGGGAGGAAGTAATTCTCCCACACCCAGTCCCTCCAATGCCTGTGTTCCTACACCATGAAAGGTCCACACAGACCTCTGATGGTGTATACATCACCAGCACTGGTGGTATTTCCAATTTGCCCTAATGATATCAGCACTGCTCACTTCCACCCCAGATGGCCTATCAGATGACCCAGATCTGAGATAGTTGGGAGAAAGCTAATTTGTTGACAGAGCCTGTGTGATCTCTCTTCCATGGACCTACCATTAGCCATTACTCACCAAAGAGCTGCCCTGAATGCCCTACAGTGGGATGAGAACTTAAGCTACTAGTCAGGCCCCTAGGAACAGGGTTTTAATGAGCACCTTTTCAGGCACTGCCTGTAGGGATCCAAAGTGAAACTACCACCACCCAGATACCAATTAGTACCTCTGCCTCCTCTTCAAACAAGGGTCTAACAAGGTCTCTTCCCCTTCCTAGTCCCCCAGGAAGAGCCCCAGCAGGGAAAGTTTTGAACAGCATACTTGAGAGTACCATGTCGAGAGAGGGCCAGAGCCCTACAGCTGGAAGCAAGGAGAGGCTTCCTGCCATGGGGGAATGGGACCATCTGCTTTGATGGCCAAGCAAGATCTGATCTCGGGAGGGGAAGAGGAGGGCATGGAGATGGGGAGAGGCACCACCAGGACCTGCATATGTTACCTCAATGACCCCTGTGCCATAAGTGGAACCATGAGAGGAAGACTTGATTACTAGGTGTGAGTCTTTATGAGAAGAGAGAGCCTGGCCAGGGAATAAGGCTGGAAAAGACGCCAAATATCTCCTGTGCCTGAACTCAATATGGCAGGTACAACAGGAGGCCAAGTCCCATAGGTACTGCCGTCCATACATTACCTCACCTTACTAGTGAAATTACCTACAACTCTTCTCTTCTTCACCAATCTCTGTACATTGGACTCTCATCTCAGCCACCAAAATCACCCCTGGAAATGATGGCAGATTAATCTATAGGAGGATAGTTAAGAGTATGAGGGATCTGGACATTGCGTTAGTTTGAGAGGAACTGGAGAAACATAGTGCGCACCGCTTACACAGGAGAACGCTTGTGGTGGCATGCATGATCTTTGTGGATTCTTCAGATCCAGGAAGAAACTCTGCCTGGAGGAAAAGTGATTTGTTTTATGAAGCAAAGTTAAAATAAGAACAAACATATGTAAATTTATAGTTCAGGACTCAGGACGTGGAGTTCATGTCTTCAGAATGATAATCCCTATCAGAAAGACAAAGGTCAACACAATCTATTATTAGAGCACAAGGGTAGTTGGGAAAGATAAGTACCCAGAATCAGTCATTGATTTAGGAAAGCCATGCTCTAGGGTACTGACCCAGCTCTGCAGAGAACAAAATATAGCAGGTGTCATTTCAGGTAGAGTCAAGATTATGAACCCTAACAGGAAGCACAAAGTCTTCTAACAGAGAAGTCAAGCTTGGTAACGACGCTTAAGACGGATGATGCACATAAGACAGATGACACCCCTGAAACTGCAGGAGACAGGTGTTATGTTAACAATACCCGCCCAGAACCCCCATGCAGAAGGAAGCAGCAGGCAGGACAAACAGCAAGAGCAATACAAAGGCCAGTCCAGGAGGAACCAAGGGGTGAACTGGTAATGGGAACAGGAACTCAGGCCCAGAAAATAAGAAAAAGTCTAGAACTGGCACATTAGATCAGTGTGACTATGGACCATCACCCTGAAACTCTGAAACCCTTGCCTAAGGTCAGAAATTATATAAAAAAATCAAGAGATTGGAACAAGACTGAAGCTCCAAAAACAGTCAAGAGGTTTTGGATCAGTCATTTAGATCAAAAAAATATTTTCTGAGTCCTTCTTAAGGTTGTTGAAAGAAAAACAGAGATTTTAAACAGCAGCAGGTGGAAATTACACAGCACAATAAGAGTACCAAAGGCAAAGCAGAGGTACACACAAAGGTCTGTGGCTACACCCTGGGGAGTCAGAAACACCTTGGAGAGGGCATCTAATTATGCCTGTGGGGGCTCCGGGAAGACTCAACACATGAGGCAACACGGAAATTGTTTGAGTAGGGCAGTGGTATAGGTAGGTGAGTGCTTTAATCGATTTCTTTACAGTGCTCTGGGCAAAGGAAGAGGGACATAATACAGAACGGGTCCAACTTGGAGTCAACCTGGAAGAAAGCATGGCAATGTGGCAAAAGGGAGGAAATTGAATCCAGTCTTTAGTGGTACATTCTGTGAAACATTTAAGAGAAACAGTAATAATCCTATGCAAACTTTTAGAAAATAGGGGAAGAGGGACGACTTTCCAACCTATTTTGTGAAGTCAGTATTAACCTGAAAATAAAACAAGATAAAGGTACTGCAAGATAGGAAAACCCAGACCAATATTTCTCATGAACAGTGATATGAAAATCCCTAAGAGATGATTAGCAAATAATATCTAATAATATATAAATAGGATAATGTGTAGGCAGGGCTTTCCTGAGAATGCAAGATAATTTACCATTCAAAAATAGTTTTTCATCATGACAAAATAAAGGATGAAGAGAATACATATCACTTCAAAAGAGACAAAAATAAAAGTATTATGCAAAAATCAACATTCATACATAATAACAGAAAAAACTCTCATACTAGAAATAATAGGGAAGTTCCCAAACATGAATTTTACAAAGAATATCTATGTAAAACCTACAGCATTATTACACACAATGGTAAAAGACTGAAGGCTTTCTCCCCAAAATGAGAATTAGGTGAGGAAACCCACTCTCACCACTTGTATTCAGCATTGTGCTGGAGGCCCTAACGACTGGAAGAGGACAAAAAGTCAAGTAAAATCTTATAGATTAGAAAGAAAGAAGTAAAACGATTATTGCTGGCAGCCAATATGACTGTCATGTAGAAAAGCCTAATATCTGTACTAAGTTAGCAGGGTCACAGGATACAAAGTCAGTACAACATTGAATTCCTGCATGTCTATGTTAGCCATGAAAAACTGGAAAATTAGGTTCATAGACTTATTATGTATAATGACATCAAAATATATAAAATACTCAGGGATAAATTTGATAAAACAAGTCCATACACTAAAAATTAGAAAACACTGCTGACAGATATTACTAAAGACTTATATTAATGGAGAGAAATGTTATGTTTATGTATTGGAAAACTCAACATTATTGAGATATCTAGTCTCCCCAAACCGATCTATAAATCTGATGCAATTCCAGTAAACTCCCAGTAGGCTTTTTTGGTTCTAAAAATTGGAAGCTAATTCTCAAACTTGTATGAAATGCAAAGGCCCAAAAGAACAAAAACTATTTTGAAAATTATCAAAGTTGGAAGATTTATATTAATTCAAGACTTACCATAAATCTTCAAAATCAAGACAGTATAATATTGGCATAAGGGCACATATATAGATAGACCAATGGACCAGAAAAGAGGGTTCAGAATACACACACATATATAGTCAATTTACATTTTTAACTCTAGTGTGACTGTAATGGAACGGGAAAGGGATAAAATTTTAAATAACGGGAATGAAACAACTGGATATCCATATGTGAAATCATAAACAGAGACCCTTACATCTATAAAAATTAACTTGAAATCTCTAGCTGGGCAGGGGTCCCGCTGAACTGCCCCCGGTAGAGGCCAGCCCACTGCGGCAGCCAAGAGTTTTTCCCTCTTGGCCCCGGTGTGCTATGTGCAGTTCCTCAAATAAGGGCACCAACGCCGCTGGCGTTTCCAGCTCATGAGGCCCACATGCATCTGACACAACTGCCACCCCTCCCCACACAGCCGTCCACAGCCAGCGCGGGATGCCCCCCACAGATACCTCTTCCCAAGGCCCCTTTCGTCCATCCCCTGGCTTGTTCGCCAGTCGTTGATAGGAAAACCAGCCACCCCAAGAAAGGTAAGGAGAGACAGCAGGGAGAGGCAGGCGCACCAGTCGAGCAGGTGGCAGGTTTAATAAAACTGGGAACTTACTCACCAGGCGTGCGACGGCCGCCGCAGGACCAGAAGCCCCGCACACCCCCCACCAGAATGTTCAAAGCTTAGGCGGAGGACCTCACTGCGTTCAGAACAGTCCCAGGAGGAACTGCGCTCTCAGGGCAGAGACCAGAAATGGCCGCGGCTGCAGGGACGGTGGGCGGGACAAACATTTCAGGGCCAGGAAGCTGGTGAGGAGCCTCTGCCCGAGGGGACCTATGTCACGGGGTCATCTCCGCGACCCTTCCACATTGTCACACAGGGACAAACTAACTAAACGGAATAATCACTTAACAGTTAATTTATCTCTGTTTGCTTACACTTATTCGATAAACAAGTTTTCCATTTGTAATAGAAGAAAAAGGGAAACAAGAACACTTCGTATTATAAATATGAGCCGAACCACATCTGCCTACCCCTAGCGGGACACATCCTGAAACCAAATCTGGATTTCTGACATCATGCTGCATTACTGCTCGCTCAGCAGAGCTCCTCTCCCCTGCAGAGGGTAATTCCTGGCCGTGATCCTCACTAATTGAGGTTAGCAAGATGATAATTCACAAAGTGATTGCTGACCTCATAAGCTGTTTGCAGTTTCTATGAAACCTGGACGATTTAGGGGCACATAGTCCATTCAGCTGTCTGGAGGGCATCTTCTGGTTGTGCGCAAATGTACAACTGCCAACAAATAGATCCCTCTTACCTGGAAATGAAAGAACAATACGGGGTCTGAGTCCACCCTGCCCTGGCATAGTTAGGAGACGTGTCCTGTTAATAACGGAGTATTGGATGCTGTCCTGATGAGGAATTAACTCAGAAGGTAAACTCTCCGTGCCCCCCGCTCCTCTGTGTTCTTCTGTAAAAGGGTTTCTGAGGGAAGAGCACTCCTCACCCACCTGAACTGTAACCTCGGCCTCCCAGCGCCTTGTCCTAGCAGAGCTGACGGGGTCTGGAGATGGCTTCGCTGCGGCAGGGCTGGGCCTCTTGGTGGCATTCAGCAGGTGAGGCTGATAGTCGGCCATGCCCAGTGGCCTGTCCATCACCCTCTTCTACCGGGCCTTCCTTTCTGAAGGTTCTCTCACTTCCTGGGCTCACAGAAATCAATTCCAGAGAAGTCCACACTATTTGGATTTGTGTTTTTTTGATTCTGTATTACATTCTAGTTATATTAACTTTCTTCTGAGTCTTACTATGAGGCACAGAGATCAAGAATCCCTTCCTTTCATATCTCTTGTTTTAGTTTCTTCTTTCTCTCATTGGCCCCCCCAACAGGGACCCTTCAGGATGAGATATGCACCCATGACAAGGCGAGCCAAAGGCATGATCTTTACTACTCAGAGATTGTTTTTTCCACCAACCTCAGAATAATCCCCTTGCAAGCTCAGCTCACCCATGTTCAGCTTTTAGTATTCTTGGGCTAGAGGCAGACCTAAGGGGCCTAAAATGCTAACATTGTTCTATTATTAAATAAATAAATGAAGAGTTACCTGGTCCTTAATTCTGTATTTTATCATTACACTTCTCTGAATGTAATTTTATCTATCTTGACAATTAGTGATAAAAAAAAAGCAAACAAAAACACAACATGTAATAGAGAATAGTGCTGGAAAGTGCCTGGTCTAGTAGTTTATATGACAAATACTTCATAAAAATAATTTTCTGCCAATAATTTTTCCCTTTCAAAAGAAGTCCAAAAATTGTCAGAAACATCTCTAGAGATAGCTGCTTACATAAAGCTTTGTTTGCTTGTTTGATTTGGTGTTGGTTTTGATTTTGCTCAGGTTGTCCTTCCAAAATGTCTGTGTACTTCTTTGTGTTCCTTACCTAGATGTGGTCCAGAGCAGTCTATGCCACCAGAATCTTCCTTGCTTCTGTCCCTTGGGCTGTAAACAAACATGCTACTCCCTTCCCTGAGGACCTTTAGGAGCTTATACAAATGCTTCTACTCCAAGGGTGAAAAGTTCTACAGAAAAACAAAGGTACCAGGCAAGCAGACACAGGTGAGCACATGGTCATGAAATCCAGAAAGATGGGATAGGAAGTGAGGCTGAGCAGGGGTAGTTATTTCGGTGAATGGGACAAAAACACATTCTTGGAATGTGTCACTACAGAGCTGCGGGATCTTGGGAAACCTGAGCTCAAATTCTAGATGGTGGTCACACACTCGCTAAGATTGTGTCAAGGCACAGATTACTGGAGGAAACTTTCTATGGGTGACATTATTTTAAGAGGAAGGCAGCAAAGTAAAGTCCTCTCAGTGCTGGGAAAGCCTCTGGAGCTGATGACTCAGTCTAGAGGCAGAATAGTAATAGATCAACAGGAAGAGATTCTGGTTTCCACAGCCCAGGATTTCCACCCTTCCCGTTCTCTTATGCTCCTCAGTCCACCAGTCTTCATAGTGGTTAACATAGCACTTATGATGACCCCCAGTCACTTGGGATTCCTGAGGACCTATTTCCATTTTCTGGTGGAAGGCAGAAATAGCAAAATATGTTCAGTTTTCCAAGTGCAAGTTCAGGGAAAACACAGGAAGTTTCTTTAACAGATAGCAATGTTAAAAACTGATGAAATAGTTTATCCAAACAACTGTGGGGGAAGAAAAATAATTTTCCCTTTACCTTTCTACGTTCTTGGCTGAGACCGCCCTATAATAAAAGTCAGATTAACCGGAGAAAAACAAGTTTAATAACATGTCTAACTCCTGTAAACATGGGACACCCAGGAAAACTGAGTAACACCTCAGAATGGCCCATGCCATCACATTAAATACCTTCCTCAGACAAAGGCAAAGAAAGGGGTTGGGTGCTGGTGGGGAGCAGGGGATGCTATAAATGGTTGCTTATCAGTAGACCCACAGTAAACAGGGGCATGATTGCTATGCAGATTTAAGTCACTGCCTTTTCCATTGATGAGTTCCCTGAGATTTACTCATGCTCTGTTTCTGGTACAGAAAGGAACACATTTACAAATGAAATTTTCCCTTAAAAGTGTAAATGTCTCTTTCAGAAGGGCAATTTTTCGGTTTTCAGTAATTCTCCTATGTGTGCTCTTTAAATAAACAGCTCAAGAGAATCCTTATGCAGAAGAGACATAATTGGGGTGGCAAATTCTGTTTCCCTTCCCATCAATCAACATGAATTTAAAGAGCCTCATAGGAAACTATTGCTTGATTGAATTGGTCAAATTGCTTTACACACCGAGAAGGTATTTTGTCTTAATCCAACCCCTGAGATTGATCCCACAGAGGGGCTTCTGTGGTCTTTCCCAGAAAGCTTCTTAGGCTAGTGTTTTAATACAGGTTCTTTTCACAGATATATGAGCACAGAGCTTTCCCCATGTGTCTCCTGTAAGGTCCTTTCTTGGTCTGTGTGCCAACAGAGGCCCTGCACCATCTGGCATCTAAAAGTTCTTTCTCAGGGTTTCTCTGTTCTGAGGAAAGGCACTATCTTTCCCCACTTCTTTGCTTCACTTAATTTCTCTTTTTAGTTTGGTTGGCTCTAAAGATTCAATAAGGATATTGGGATTGCTTTTTAATTTACTGGTCTTAGGTCTCTTTTATCTTAGCCTCATGGCATCAAAGTGTTACTGGAGATGGGTTCTTCATGTCATCCTGAGAAAGAATTCAAGAACGGATGCAAAAAACCGGTTGAGCTTTAAGAATTTATTTGGAGAACAAGAGTTGAAAGAAAAGCAGAGAATATACCCAAGAGTGGGGTGCAGGCAGACCCAGAAGGAGTCACACCGAGGAAACAATAGGCAGCCTTTTTATGTAAAGGGAGATGAATTTCACTAAGTGGGGATAGGTTTCAAAGGGAACAGGTGGGGTTTCTTAGAGTTTGGGCTACCTCTATCCTCATGTCAGTTGGGAGAGTTTTTGGCTATACTTGGTTTCCATCAGAACTGTCATGGCATGATGTGATTTTTACTACGTAATGAGCTGAATAATGTATTTGGGGGTTAAGCTTTGGTCAACTTCTCCTCCATATTGGAGCCAGCTGTTTTTGGCTGGTCTGTCATCTATACCCTCACTCCATGCATCCTGAGAGAACAGCTTAAGGGGAATATGTAGAATATAGGCATTCAGCTGAGTGTAAACACTGGTGAAGTCTCCATCACCCTCCCCTGCTCTCGTCTGGCTATTTATCTACTCTAATGAAAGGATGTCTAACAGTAATCTCTCCTCTACAGCTTTGTCTCCAACAGCCATAAAACGCTCCTCCACCTTGCTGCTTCAAAGGCATAGCTGTTTTTGGGTTAAAACAAATGAGAAGATCATCCTCCCAACTCAGTGGCTGACAAGAGATGACATGGGTTTGGATTATGGCTCTGAGCTAAGAGAAGCAAAAATGATAATACATTTGTTAACTCATTTCCCAGTTCTCTCTCCTTCCCCAGGTCTTCTTTGATGTATCATGTTGATTTCAAGTGGTCATAGAACATTTATCCAAATCCTTGTGTTATCCACTTTTCACAGATTGGACACACACAACTCTGTTTTTGTGGCTGCCTCCTTCAGTCATGTCTTTGGCTACTAACTCCACTCAGGTCCCCTTCTACTTCATTCTCATGGGCATCCCTGGCTTTGAAGTTTTCCACATCTGGATTTCCATCCCCTTCTGTTGTCTCTACACTGTCTCTATCACAGGCAATAGCACCATACTGGCTGTCATTAGGGCAGAGCCCTCCCTACACGAGCCCATGTATATGTTCCTCTCTCTGTTGGCCATATCTGACCTGGGGCTTACCCTCACCACTTTGCCTACAGTCATGGGGATCCTCTGGTTCAGCACCTCAGAAATCAGCTTCGAGGCTTGTTTTGCCCAGTTCTTCTTCCTCCATGGATTCTCCTTCATGGAATCTTCTGTGCTGTTGGCCATGTCCTTTGACCGCTATGTGGCCATCTGCCGCCCCCTCCATTATGCCAGCATCCTCACCAACCAGGTAATTGGCAGAATAGGTATGGCCATCATTTGCCGCTGTGTTCTATCTGTTCTTCCCTCCTTGTTCCTGCTGAAACGACTCCCCTTTTGTGACTCCCATCATCTCTCCCACGCCTACTGCCTCCATCAAGACATGATTCGACTTGTGTGTGCTGACACCACCATCAATAACTGGTATGGATTTGCTCTAGTTCTGCTCATCATTACACTGGACCCCCTGCTCATTGTGTTCTCCTATGCACTCATCCTGAGAAGTGTCCTAAAAACCAGCTCCAAGATAGAAAGGCTCCGGGCCCTCAATAACTGTCTGTCCCACATTTTGGCTGTATTGGTCCTCTATGTGCCCATGGTGGGACTGTCCATGACCCACCGCTTTGCCAAGCATGCTCCTCCAATTGTACATGTCATTATGGCCAATATCTATCTACTGGCACCTCCTGTGATGAACCCCATTATCTACAGTGTTAAAATGAAACAGATCCGTAGAGGGATTATTCACGTCTTCATTCATAGACAATGGTAGTAGGATGTTGAGAAGTGTTTTTTTTTTTGTACTACTTCTTAAAAAAAGAATTTGGGAAACTTGGAAAGTTTCAGTTTGGGTGTCCAGTCCAGATCACAATGCACAAAGCAGCAAATACATTACTCTGCTCCCTGAATTTGTCATTTAAATTAAGCTGAACTACCTACACATCATCTAACTGCTCTATTTACATGAGATTTTTGCATCCTAGTTCCTAAAAGCTGCACTTCTCACTTTTTCTTTTTGCCTGCATTTACTCATGAAATATGTTCTTCATTTACTTGGTTAATACTGTTCTTATCTATCAGTTATCATTAGTTCATGGCATCCCTGATTGTATCCATAGCAACCTCCGTCAGGCTTCTGGCTTTCACCAGCTTCTGTCTTCAGCATCTTCTGCTCTCTCTGGGTAAAAAGATCTGTTACCATGAAATCTCTTCCCGGATCACATTGTGTGAAGAGTAACATAAGATTAATGCTTCTGCTAGAATTTCTTAGGCTTTGGTGAAATATGATGAGTCATTTATATTTTTCTTCTGATCTGACAATTTCATAAAACGATTATATTATTGGCCTTGGTACCTCATAGAAACAATGCAGTTAAGAACAAATTATTGCCATAGTTTGTATGTATTAGAAAAAGTGATCATGATTTGACTTGATAGCCAACTTTCCCAATTTTATAGTTTCTATTGTATTTATTACAGACCTGAAATTTACAATACTTGTAATGCCCAGTTCACTATTCTGGACACTCAAATTACATACCAGTGTAAATTCCAAACCTCTCTTTGGAAAGCTACAGGAACATGGGGGGATCCTAGTTTCCAGTTACTTCATCATAGCACCTTTCCTATAGGGAGCCCACTTGAAATTGTACAGTAATATTTGCTCTGGCTCCTTCTTTCCCTTTGTGTTCCTGTTTTAAATCATCTCCTTAAATTTGTTGTCCTTTACCAGTTTATCTAATAAGTTGTGACCACCAATCTCCTTATTCCTTTATTTTTAATTAAGGTATCATTGATAATCTTACGCTCAGGTTTCACATGAACAACATTGTGGTTACTACATTCCTCCTATTATCAAGTCCCACCACACACCCCATTACAGTCACTGTCCATCAGCACCTATCTCCTTATTCTTAACATGATTCTCTGACACAACATATTTATCTCCTTAATGATACTAATGCACAATATGTACTTGCTATGTGTTCAGTTAAATGTTTTTTGTCTTCCTTCCCCTGCAGTTTCAGGCACCTGAACTTAATTTTTTTAAACTTAAATTTTTATTTTTACTTTTAAATTTGACTAAAGGTCATTGTCCATACTAAGCACTTAAAATTCTTTAATGGAAGTTAACTCTTTCAGATTTTATTCCATGAAGTGTGCTATAGCTTCCATTTACATGTGTTTCTCTTAGATCTCTTGGACAGGTTCCTGTTTAATACTTGAGATCTCTTGTAGAAAGCAGTAATAAATGACAAAAATGTATATCCAATGAGTAATCAATCTATTCCATGATGTGTCTTAATCTTAAATTATCAGCATTCCTCGCCACATCCCTTTAGCAGCGCTTTAGCAGTGGATTCTCTTTAAAGAACTCCAGTAGTTTCTACACATTCAAACCATATGTCAGCTGTTATTTCCACCAGGAAAAGAAGAGAACATTTGCTTACATCTGCTTCAATTTGATATTCTCTCTCCAAAGGGAATATTTGTGTGCATATAGTCCCTGGAAATGAAGAGCCAAATAATCCCTAAAGTAATGAACAATGAACATATGAGCATATGTGTATCAGTTAGCAATCTTTTTGCCTTGAAAAACAAATTTTTTTCTCACTTTCTTAAGCAAAATAAGTAAATTGAGTGAGTGAAGGGGTAGGAGTTAGTAGGATGTATTGGAGGATTATTATCCCTGATGGAATTTATATGAACTTTGAGGATAAGATTTAGAAAGTCAGAAGAAATCCTGATAAGTTTCCACAAGTCTACCATCTGGAATTCAACCAATGAAAGGCCGAAATGTACTCATGGAGATATTTGAGCCATTACTGCAACAAGTCCAGGACCCCCTTACTTAAAGCAACAGCACCATTGCCATAAACTGATATTCTCTATTATTTTCACATGATTCTCCAATGTTGTTGGGCAGGAACACTGTTGAAGGTTTTTCTCTACCTTTCAAGGTTCTCTGGCTGATCTAAGAATTAAACTGACAGGTTAACAGGAGAAAAGACCAAAGTTTAATTACATGTGCATGAAAGCTCAATAATGATATTGAGACCTAAAGAAATGACCAAGTTTCTATACTTTTTAGATAAAGAGATAAATTTGTGAGGAATTAACAGGGCAAAGAAAACTATGTCTAGGAGCTTCAATTAGTAAGGAATGCTAAGTATGGGCTGGGGTAGTAACAGTAAAAGTAACAAGGTTTGTTTTATAGTCTCCTCAGCTCTGAATTCCCCATCTCTGATGATCAGCATGTCTCTGCACCTCCTGGTACTGGGAGGGTACCCTTCACATGGGAGACTTATTTCCTGCTTTCACGGAGACAGATGGGGATCAGAGCATCCTTCTTTAATCCAAACTAATATTCCAAAGTGGCACAGTTTGAGGTAACCTGCCCTTGGCCCGTATAATACCCAGGTTACAAGTGGACATACTGATTTGTTTGAGGTTGTGTTGTTGAACTTTGACTGCAGAATGCGGGGAGAACAAGAACCTAGCCTCTCTTACTTCTCCACAAGAAGGTGGAGTGCTGTCTATTAAACAAAGCTACAAAGTAAGTTACTTCTTTAAGATAGGAGACATTAGATTCTGAACTGCTCCTCTACAAATATGATCCGTCTTTGCTACAGAAACCATAATCCGCTGCAGGTTCCAGTGACTGGGCAGTCACTCAGGATAAAATTTAGATACCTAGGTCTTTGTTATGGTCAGGGCATTGTTGATTATTTCTCCCTTTTAAGTCCTATTTTGTGCTGTAAGTAGATGGGTTATATACCCAAGTGTCAGTTCCTACCACTCACTGTTGAGAGCTCAGCATGCAAACACGCCAGTCCAGCTCCCCCAGAAGGCTGACAGCAGCTAGTACGGGTTCAACGCCTGTGCCTGGGTTGGATTTTTGTCCCTCAGAAACTTGTGTCCACCTGGACCCGTGCATGTGACCTTATTTGGAAGTAGGGTTTTTTCAGATGAAACCGAGTTAAGATGAGACCATACTGGATTACAGTGGGTCCTAAATCCAGTCCTTACAAGGAGAGACAGAAACATCATCACACACAGAGCTTCACGTGGCCGTGTGAAGATGCAGGCAGAAACTGGAGTGATGCAGTTAGAAACCAAGGAATGCCAAGGCTTGCCAGAAACCAGCAGCAGCTAGGAAAGAAGGCGTGGGACCAATTCCTGCCTGGAACTTCAGAAATACCGTGGGCCTGGTGACACACTGATTTTGGATTTTCAGTCTCCAGAACTGTGAGGAACATATTTCTGCTGTTTCAAGCCACCCAGTTTGGGATGATTTGTTATAGCAGCCCTAGGAAACTACCAGTGTGCTCAAGGTTTCCTGGGGTAAAAACCCACAAGGGATAATGAGGAGGTAAACTGAAATAGGGAAAATCTAAAAAATAAAAATATAAATAATAACTAAAACTTCTATAGTTTTTAGTATGGACCAGGAATTACTAAGTGCATTACATACATGAATACATTTAATCATTAAAACAACCCAGTAATATGGATACCATTCATAACCCCATTTAAAGTTGAGTAGACTAAAGCAGAGAAAGATGAAATGACCTTCCAAAGAGTACACAGCCAGGAAGTAGAAGCTGGCCTTCTAAACCAGACCGTTGATTCCAAAACTACTGCCCTATCTAGTGTACAGAGAAGCGTGAAATGACAGGAAGGGCCAAGGCTGGATTACCTATGTGGCATTACAATTAAGCAATTGAATAAAGATGCAACAAATCTGAGTGAGCTGGGGGCTTCTGAGGAGCAAGGAGCCAAGTAAAGCTTGGGTTACTTGTAAGATGTCATTGAAAGAGGGGTAGTTTTGCCTCGATATAAATAAAACTTTGGAGAATGTCCGACTCCTTAAACTGCTGAGTCAAGACTATGAGATGCTTAGTCCTGGTCAAGATTGGGATGTAAGGCATTAAATAGATCAAATAGGTATAGGCAGAATGCTGAAGTAAAGGAATACATATGACTATGCATATATTGTATCAGTGGCCCTATTCAGATACATCAATATGTCAGAGACATTATTCCTCATTTCAATTTAAATAACTTCTGCGAAGAATGGTTTTATCCCAGTTAACAACGAAATAACTAATCCTCAGTGGTTAAGTGACTTTGCAAAGTCACATGCCTGAGTGTGGCACAGTTTCTCTTCCATCTGAACCATGTTGGGACTTGAAAGACTGTCCTCTGCCCTGTTCCTAGAGGCTTTATCCAGTTTAGTCACTGTAGGGGGAGGTGGCAGAATCTGCAAAGCTTGGGAGGGGGATGGTTGGAGACCAGAAGGCTGGTGGCCAGGAGATAAGACTCCAAGTCCTGGGAGGGGCTAAAAGTTTGGGCCTGTTGCCTTACGGCTGAGATAGCTCCCCACCTCTACCCTCCCAACCCTGCATGGACAAGAACTCCTGCTCGAGGATGCAGAGGCGTTAGTCACTGATGAAGAATTATTTTCCTGAATTTAAAATTTTACCCAGAGATTGTGGGTCCCAGGGGAGCAACTTGATTTCCTTCTTCCTTTACTATTCTACCAAAGGGAGCCCTTCCCTTCGGCTCCTTTTCTGATCTTGACTGCTGTCTCCCTGGCAACCCCTCCATTTCTTCTATACCTTTGTTAGAGTAAGTAGGTAGCTAGACATAAGAAGGGAGAGGGAGAGGGACTTCAGTTGGATGCTTGCTTACATCCTATACATTCTGTGCAAGCTGCTGCCACAGGATGGGGACTGAGCGTACAGGTAATAGACCAGTTAAAACTGGCTGGTTCCAACATGGAGGAGTTGGCCCTGACTTCACCTCCAAATTCATTATACACTCATCACTGTAGTAAAACTCAAGCCCCTCCATTACTGACAGAGTAAATATTAATCACCCCCATGTCATGAGAGTTCCCAGGAGAGTCAAGGATAGTCAAAAAACTCCCCCGATGGATGTGAGAGTGGGGCAAGCCTGAACTCTAGGAAGGCTCTACCTGTTTCTTTTGAAACCTAATGTCACTTAGTAAATATTCATCTCCCTCCATATAAAAAAGGCTCCCTATTGCTCTCTCGCCACCACTCCCTCTGGGTCTGCCTGCGCTTTCTCTGTCTTTCTCTGAACTTTTTATGCTCCAGATAATAATGCTCAACTGCCTTTATGCATCTCATCTTGAATTCTTTCTTTCAAGGAGACCAAGGATCTATCTCTGGTAAAACTTCATCACTCGTTTCCCTTCCCCTCTCTCCCACTGGCCTTTAATTTCCCACATAAGGCTTGTCTGTCTTCTTCACTCACTGTTTCTTATCTTGCCCACGTGGACTCACCTCTGTCACCCAATCTTTAGCAAAGAGCTGGACAGGCAGTGCATGTCCCTCAGGCAATCTCATGCTAGCCACTGGCCCACACCCACGTTGACTGCCTGGCTTCTCCACAGGCCCGTTAATGATTCTAAGTCCCCCTGTGACGAGCACCTAGCAGGGCTCCAACTTGTGTGGTTCCCAGCACTGCTTGGCCTCCCCTCTTGTTTACATTCATGCCTCTGTGGCCACAGCCAGACCCTCAGATCTCTGGAGCATCTACGACATTTTGCAGAATGTTGACTTAAGTGGAGGTGATGCCAGGCTGCAATCCCTGCCCTCAAAGTTATACCTAAGTGCTTTTTAACAATTAATGTATAATCTAAACATATTGAATTGTGTTCAAAAGAATCAGATGTGGTTTATTGCAATGCTAAGCCTAAGGAGGAGGGATAAGACACCTCGGTAAGTTACTGCTAGGCTGCAATGAGCCTGGCATTGTTTTGTCTTTAGCACACTGTATGCTCTAATCCCAACATTTCCACAGATGGCAAACACCAATGACACTAATAACATTGTTTTTAAGGCTCTGAACTTGTTGCTGAGAGATCACCAGAATCTCAGGTGGTACTTCTATGGACTTAGGATATAATAAAGGCCCTATTATTAGGTTTGGCTCAGTTTGTGGCCCTGTGGTCTGAATGACTACAGAACTCCTCACCAGACAAAGAAGTTTTTGCAGCTGCAATAAACCACCACTTGAATTCAAAGTTATCATAAGTTATATTATCAAAAAAACATAGTGGTTTCATTGAGAATCTCTTATTTGCCTACATGAGTGGATTGCTATGGCAAGGAGGAGGAGAAGAAACAGCCTGAACAATCCCCCAGGAGTCTCCAGTTCTATATCTTTTATTGTCTCCTTGGGTATCCGGCAGGTCCTAGGAAAACATGGAGACCATCATGATTGAAAATTGTTCACTAAAAGTCAACATCTCAAGGAGCCGTATTAAATTGAAAACTCAGTGGAAACTTAGGAAAGTTGAAAAAGTTGTTCCCTAAGGTTGGCTCAGTATACTCAGAATACATGCTCAGGGAGAAACAGTACATGAGAATTTGGTTGTTCACTTGGAGTCTCCTATCACACAGTGGAAGGCAAACAGCTGAATATATCTATGCATATATGTATATATGTGTGTGTGTACATATATATGTATATGTATATACACACACACATACATACATAAAGATGCAGAAACATCATCCACTCAGTTCAGCTTATTATTTCATTTAATAAAGTCCATTTCATTAAGTTCCTACTCCAGTGCTCGGAACTGCAATTCAATGGGTTTCACAAGTCTGCTAGCGGAGGGGAGAGAGAGACATGAGAGAGACCTTCAAGTGTGGCAGGTGTTTCTAAACATAAAGGTGTGCCAAACTCAGGGGCTTGTATGTGTACTGTGCTCAATAGTAATCATTTGGAAATGAGCTCAGACAGACTCCCTGCTTCAGTGATGACCATGTTCTAGAAAAGGCAACTAGCTTTACACAAGAGACAAAATGGGTGAAAGTCACTGTTCACAGGTATGTCCAGTCCTTATGAAAATAACAGCCACAAATGGAATCTGTCTTAAATTTGTTGGACCTGCCATGGAACTCAGAGTCACATCAGAGCTGCTAATAGTAGAATGAGAGTATGTGAGCACAAAACCAATATCAACTGAGCACGTTAAGCAGTTTGCACCGTGTTTAGTGTTTTAATGTCTTACCACATTTCAATCTCATAAAAAAAGGAAGGGGAAGCTGTATGTTTGTGTACAAACAGTTGTGTCTGAAAGACACTTTTTTTCTGAAATTTGCCCATTTATTTTAATGTGTTTCTTAGAAACTTATGCCAGTCAAGTTATCATGTTTATAATCTCTTAGACCTTTTTCAGATAGGAGTAAGTAATGGTTATGTTCTTGATGGAGGCAGAGAGAATAACTGAAATATTCTACTGCGAATCTGCTTAGTTTTAAGGCTATAGATGGTAGGGTTCATTAAAGGGGCAGAAAGGAAATAGATGTAGCTCATTACCCAGAAGCAATGCTCATGACATTGTTGAGAATCAAAATATAGGAGCAAAAGATTATCAGGCAGTCCAATAGGACCATAGAAAATATTGCTACAACAGGACACAGGTGATTGAAGGTGATGTCACAGGCTAACCTGATAACATCCTAGTGGGAACAGAATCTGTGAGAGAGGACATGGGATCCTCAGTAGGAAAACCAATAGAGGGGCAGTATTGAGGGTAAATGAGAACAAATCACCTCCTGCAAACTTCCACCCCAATCTTTATCACTTGGATGTTGGTAAAAATGGAAGTATATCTCAGTGGGTTGTGGATGGGAATGAAGCAATCATAAGTGATGGCAAGCAAAATTTCAGACTCTATGATAGAAAGACTGTGGATGAAGTCTTGGATCAGGGTCATCCCAAGGTCTGTGGCTGCCAGCACAGCTAAGAAATAGTACATGGGCTCATGGAGGTTACAGTCATCCCTGATGAGAAACACGAGGAAGCCATTGCCAGGAAGTATGGAGATGCAGACCACTGATAATGGGGTGGAGATTCAGTGGTGTGTTTTCTCCAGGTCCAGAAGCCAGCCAACAGAAAGGGAGTGGCACCTGTGTTGAGTTCCATAGCGGGCATTATAGTAGGATGAGGCTTTTCCAAAGGAAGAGCTATGTGTAAGTCTATAGGTCTTCAGAAATTCTCCTTTGGTAGCTTCTACCTTTTTATTTGTAGGTCTTCCCGGAACTGCAGTGACACTGCTGAAATAAAGCACTCATTCTTAGGAGGACCTTAGAGATGGAAAAACATAATATGAACAACGACTACAAAATCAGCACCTAACATACGTGCCAGGTAACGTACTAGGCAAGGTGGGCACAGCCCTGGGTGTGCAAGATAGATTTGGTTCTTGTTCTTAAAACTTAGAGTAGATTCAGATAAAGAAAGAGGTGTAACAGTGATATAAAAAATTTGACAGAGGGTTTAAAGGATTCTGTGAGAGCATGTAAGCAATTTGCTTTATTAGATCGGGCAAGGTTTGGCGTGGTCATGGAAAGCTTCCTGGAGTGTGTAGTATATGACAGATGTGTGGGAGTTAGGTAAAAAGGAGGGACAGTTTCATTTTGAGAGATGAGCACAGGAGAAATTTCTAAGGCAAGAATGGGCTTGACAATCTTACTATACTGATGGACGATGATTGCAGTTGGGTGGGGGGGGTACTTGATAATATGGGTGAATGTTATAATCGCAATGTTGCTCATGTGAAACCTTCATAAGATTGTATATCAATGATAACTTAATAATAATAAAAAAGAATGGGCTTGACAAAATCACTGATATTCAATGCAGCTGGAGAAATCAAGATGAGAGTAACAAATGCTTAGATTGTGGAGGTTTTATTGGTTTGAAAAAATCATACAAAAGGGCTGGCATGGTAGCCCTTTTACCATAGGTAACACTCAAAAACATAAGCATTTCTGCTTTGTGAATACTCCTGTCAGTGTTGGGATAAGCTAGGACACAGAGAAATACCAATGCATCACTAAGGGCATAGAGAAAAACGTTCTAGAATGAATTCAAAACATATATGTATAAAGCCACCAAGACCTCTAGATTTTCTCTTTTAGAAAAATGCTTAATATTCCAGCTTCCCCATTTTTAAAAAGGGATTTTTTTGGCAAATCCCTTCTACTTTCTCAGCCTGATCCTCATCTGAAAAAATGAGACTAGTGAACTATCCCTTGCTCTGTGAGGACTAAATGCAGTATCACTTGGGAGTGGACTTGGTTAAGTGGTGAGGTGCTATGCATATGTAAGGGTCTTGGTCACACTTACTGCAAGGGGCCATCCTAATTTTCTGGAGGAGGCCGACTAGGACCACTCACACTCAGATACGTTGAATCATTCCAATTCACTCAGAACGTTCAGAGACAAGGTTTAGAATAATGAGGTTTTGAGAAAGCTTGGGATGACAGTGACTGAAATGAATTGCTAGAATCTAGTTACTGGAGTCTTGGATGGGGGTGGGGGGTAGGGTGCAACAAGAAGAGGAGAGGGGCACATTGGTAAATAAAGACCAGACCAACTGGAGCATGAAACACTGGGCTTCATATGGGGGGGGAGGCGGGGCAGACAAACTCTGCCTTGATAGAGTTCAATAAAAACAAACAAGAAAAAACCACTACAAGAGACTGTTTTGAAAGGGATAAATCTGAGTTCCCTATTTTCGTGACTCTGTTCAGTGCTATTTCCTATGCCATCATGAGGCAGGGGGACCACAGAGGAAAGACAGGGTTGGAGGACATGATTGTTTCCTGTTGTGCAGCAAACATGGGCTGCAAGTGTTGCATATGCTCCCCAGTTTTTAACAGAATGCCTGCAAAAATCCTACTTTCCCCATTTTTCAATAACTGATACTGAAAATAATTAAAAGCCCCTCACAAGGTCAAAATGCAAGGAAGTAGCAGAGTTGTTCTTTTCTTGTATAACATTAGACAAGGGAATTCCAGAAATTATGATCTGCTCAGTAGTATCTGTGAGAAAAATCAGCCTTAATATATCCTCTTTCTGTGTTCACACTCAGAGATGGACTATCTGTGCTTGATTTGATCAAAGTAATGAGCACACTCTGTGCAGCTGGGTGCCAGTGATGTGCGTGTGTGTGAAGAGGTTTGGGGATTGGAGGAACAACTAATTGGTAACTAGGACCATGTACTCTATAACACAGTTTGGTGCTGTTGAATTAAATTTCTGGGCCCAAGATGGAGTTGCTCCTGACCAGGGTGCCACATCGGCAAACCAAACCTTAGAAAACTCCCCTGTCCCTGTAATGTTCCACTTGACCCTAAATGCAGTGTATCCCGTCAGCCAATCCCCAAACGCCAAGCCAACTTAGGATCTTCTCATCTCAAACAAAATTGAATATGTGGTCCCAGCCAATCAGATATTTTCAATACTCTTTCTTGTTCTTTATTATTATGATTATTTTTTAATGATTTGTCAGCATGTCAAAAAGAACTTGTATTACTTTTGTAATAGGCTCTTATGCTTTCTTGTGAGACACCTTTCGAGCTAGGGCTTTCTGGGCTGGAGCATTCTGACCCTTCTGAGCTTTCAGAGGCGCTGTCTTCTGGCCCGCAGCTTCCTGGGCAGGGATCTTCCAGGCTGCTGCCTTCTTGCATACGGCAGTCATCTTACTGCTGGAACTTTCACAGCAGCTGCTGTGGCTGCATCCTTAGCAGCAGGTGCTTTCTTTGGAGAAGCTTTTAGGAGAGCTGCTTTTTGTAGCTTCTTAACTTCAAGTCTGATTATTTAGTTCCTTATTTTCTTTGCCTTATTGACTTATAATGATTACAGTCTGTCATCTTGACTTTCTTTGCTCTGGCTTCAATCTTCTTGGCCCATTTTGTACTGATATCTGCCTTCTGCTAGGTTTGTCAAACACATTTCTGATGGGCACAGTGTGGGAACTTTAGGATGAAGTCAGTGAGCTGCATGAATTTGAATGGCATAGCCTGTCTCCTTACCTGAGTTTAAGGCCCATCAACGAAAGCCCTGTTCTGATCAATAGCATCTACAGTTGCGACTGGCTTCCTGGAATGAGGCCCAGAGGAGATGCAGGCCACACGGCCAACCTACACGAAGCACCTCAACTCTTGGCAGTGTCTGGTGAGAAGCTCTTGTTCTTTATCATTAATCCTATAAAATCTTCCTGCCTTCTGCTCCATTTTGCAGTACTCCAAGAGGAGACTATACATAGAATCCAGGAGACCTGATTCAATCACCAGTTTCTCATTATAAGGATCAGTACATAATATTTATACTTTTCCAGAGCCATGAACTTATACCTAACCTACAGATACAATAAATTCCTGACCAGACCAGTGAACTGGCCCTGAGTGGCCTTATATCCAAAGCATCCAGCAGTGTTTTTACCTGGGAAGCAACCTTGCTGGTGAAAACTGGGACCACCTCCCCCTACCCACTCTACCTCAACACCAGATCTGCTGTCACTCCCTATCTACGTAGGGTTTCAGATCCTTAAAACCTACAGTGCCTGTACCTCAACATGGAAAGAAATGAACAAATAAGTTCTCCTCTGACTTTGGTTTACAGGATTTACACATTTACTTCCTGATGGGTACTGGGCTCTCTTCTGGGAATACGTAGTAATTTAAAGCAGTGTCTAACACTGAATTCCTCAAAGTCTGTCTCTGCTTTAATCTGAGACAGGTCTATTTGGAAAGTTCTTCTTTCTGTTAGTTGATAGCCTTGGTCATTATTATACCTTCCCTCCTTAACATGATTTAAGTTCCTGGGGAGTAAACACCTGGTGGAGTACATGGAGGCAAAGTGGAAGCCGGTTCAAACAGCTGAAGAGAACAACAAAAGGAAACACTTCATCCCAGAGTCCTGAACCACACGACCGATATCTGCCTCTGTAACCATGGACCTTCAGCTCCTTTCTTCCAAAATATACATGCCTAGTAGGGAAGGGAAGACAGATTTTGGCTTTTTCCAGTTCCCAAAACCTGCAAGAAAAGATTATTTGGAAGCAGACTTCTTGGGGGGAGCCTTTAGGAGATATTCCGGTGTCCTGCTACCTCTGGACTGACATATTTCTGTCTTTCTTGGTAAGTTCCAATAAACCAATCTGCCATGCCCCACCCTACCCTGCCACCCCGTTACCTACACTGAGTCTTCCAGGATGAGACATACTACACTTACTGACTTGCTCGTGGGTCTTTTGTTCATCACTGCCATATATGTGACCGTCGCACCCTGACCCTGGCCAACGTCTTGGTTTCAACACCACCTATTTATATTTAGATCATACCAGAAGTCAAGCTTCAAGGACCATTTGTTTCAGAAAGTCCTCCTGGAGGCCCATTTCTCGCTCTCCCCCATGTCTTTGTTCTCCCAGCCTGGGGGACTTGTAGCATTTGGATCCCCCAATATATCATGTGTCCTGGTTTGGGCATTAGACTTGTCACCAGGGAAGTGAATAATTATAAGTATCACATACTGGTAGGAATGAAAACGTAGGCAGGATGGTCTTTCTGCTTTAGCTGTTTTGGAGAACTCCCAGGACATTGCCTTGACATTGAAGTCTATGTGAATGTAAAGATCAGAGTAAGACATTAAACTGACCAGGAAAAGTTTACCCCCGACCTCCCTTGACCCAACTCTTGAGATGTTCAGCTGGGGTCATCCCAGGCTCTGCTCTGCTTCATAGGACTCAGCTCTATCAAAGATAAACTGAACTTTCCAGTCCTTTATTTCTTATGAGCTCTTTCTCTGATTCCTCTATCCCATCTCTGCAAGATAAGGACAGATGGGAAAGAGAAAAACTTTGGTGGGTAACAATCAAATGTACCCACTTAAAGATTTTATAAAAGATATTCTTAACCTACTATCCTTTATATTAATCTGTTATAGCAGGCCCCAGGATCACTGGACCTAGAGAGAAAATCAAGAAAGATTTCCATTGACTTAGCTTAGATCCCCCTGAATTCACTCTAAAGAGCACCAGGGAAGGGTAAATTCCGACTTAAAGAGCTGTGATCTTGTATTTTTGAGGGCATTAGATGAGAATACAATTTAGGATGCCCAAATATTTGATGGCACGACAGGGCATGATAACAGAGACATTCCAGAGGCATGCAGACTCAGAGACATAAACAGAATAACCAACAGACACACAGAGGGGCATGGGTCACTTTAAGTTTCATTTGTTTTAATCAAAAATTTGTATTTTATTAAAGATTTTCTCTATGAAATCATTATCCTCCAGGAAACACACAGCCTAGAAGCTATGAAAGAAGAAACATAAATGTCACATCTAATTACAGACACATAGTTGAGTTGAATAAAAATAAATAAATGAATAAACAGATAAACAGTCTCTTGAGCTGCTCTGGTAAAGATCATTTAATGGGCTGGAAGCTGCTCTAAAGATGTGGTTTTTGTTTGTATTCTCCATATTAGTCATAAATCCCAGGAATTCTGGGAAGCCCTCACGTTTCTGTGACAAAGAGTGGATGCAGGAGTCAGAGACCACTTTGATAGCAGTATAACAGAGCCCATGGACAGGGTTCATCTATGTGAGGGGACATGACTATTCACTGGGTGGCCCCTTATAAATCCTGGTACTTCAAACTCTATCTTCTGTTTACAAGAATACCTTTTTTTATTCACATTAAAAGCTATTATTTAAGTCATGGGCATTGACTCTTCAGCTGGCGACAGGACCATGAACTTCTCCCCATGTCTATATTGTGAAAAAAACTTACTTGGATAGATATTCAGAGCTAGAAGAGATCATTTTTCCTTCTAGTCACAAGCATTACCACCATCCGCTCCCTTTCTCCCCACTCACACGTGACCAACTCTTTCTCAGCCCTGGTATTTTGCACATTCCAGGAGCACCCATCTAGCCTTACTGATGACGTCCTTCCAACCTGGAACTTAAACACCACTCTACCACCTGAAAATGCGTCTCTGTTCAGCAGTATCTCTGACTAACTCATCAAGACAGTGGTCATCTGAATTAAGAATTATGTCTGTTATTATATTATTTACATATATAGTATTAAAACAATGCCTGATAAACATAAAAAGATTTGCCTATAAATAAGAAATTATTTGTCTATAACTGAACAGACTTAGATATACTTAGATATATTTCCCCTATAGTTGCCATATTGAAATGAGGACAGTATAAGGCTCATTGCTTTATTTAGTGTAATTTTCTATAACAACTAGCTCCATTTAAGAAGAAAAAAACACAACTAGATGATTGTCTGAGATCAGGAGTGTTATTGCTAGGTATATCAGAGCCAATACACGCAGACATAAAAAAACAATTGGCTTTAACTCAAAAAATACTGTAGATCTAAGAATCATATATCAGGTGCTATAGGCTCATGAAACAGGGTTAATTACCTGCAAAAACAGTAAACCAGTTGGACAATTGAGATATATGCTTGTTGTTGTACATATTTTATGTCATAAGCAACTCAGGAACAAATGGGCAAGGTAAGATGATGCTCTAGAAAGCAGAGGGTTGGTTTCCATTAACTACCTCTCCCTAGTGCCCCTACCAACAAAGCTGTCAGCTTGTCCAGGTTCCCTGAGTTATACCTTGGAGAGCAGTGAGCCAAAGTTATATTCTAGAAGGAGGCAGAGAGGATAAGTGAATTATATTCTGAATCTGCTTGGTTTTAATGCTATAGATGACAGGGTTCATAAAAGGGGGGAAAAGGAAGTAGACGTAGCTGATTGTGATGTGGACCACACGCAGAGCATGTTTTCCAAACCTATGGATAAATGTCAGACCAACTACAGTGACATAGAAGACAAGGATGCAGCAGATGTGGGAAACACATGTATTGAGGGCCTTGGCCCTTTTTTCTCCAGAAGCAATGCCCATGACAGTCTTGAGGATCAAAATGTAGGAGAAGAAAATCATGAGAAAGTCCAATAAGACCATTGCAAATACAACCACAACCAGATAGGGACGATTAAAGGTGATGTCAGCACAGGCTAACCTGATGACATCTTGGTGTAGACAGAAAGCATGGGAGAGTATGTGGGATCGACAATAGGGAAACCAGTGAAGGTGAATAATTATTGGAATAACTGACAAACTGGCCCTTGTCAACACTCGCACCCCAATCTTCAGTACACTGGTTTTGGTAAGAATGGAAGTATACCGCAAGGGGTTGCAGATGGCAGTAAAACGGTCATAAGCCATAGCAAGCAACACACCAGACTCCACGATTGAAAGAGTATGTATAAAGTAGGCCTGAGAGAAGCAGGCTCTGTGGCCAATCTCTCTGTGATTCAACCACAGGACTCCCAGAACTGTGGGCATTGTGGTCAGTGTCACTCCAAGGTCTGTGGCCGCCAACACAGACAAAAAATAGTACATGGGCTCATGGAGGCTACGGTCATCCCTGATGAGAAAGAGAAGGGTACTGTTTCCAAGAAGTATGGAGATGTAAACCACCAGTAATGGTATGAAGATCCAGTTATGTGCCTTCTCCATGCCCGGCAAGCCAGTAAGCAGAAATGGGGAAGCAGTGGTGTTGAGCCACGTTGCAGCCCTTACAATGGGGAAAATACTCCCTTCAGGTGATGCAATAGAAGCTCTAGTTCTGAAGAAGTTGCCCTTGAATGTGCTACCTGTTCATAATATGTTTATCAGTCTTGACTTCCAGTGACAGAGAAGATGGTAATCTAGTCATTCCCTGGAGATTCCTAGGTATGGGAGAACAGACGGTATAAAGAAAAACTTTACATATTGTTTAGGGTTGACTATATATAAGATTATTGGCAATATATTGTGAATACAGTAATGTATGCAGAACAAACCCGGTTGATGTCCTTACAAATTATATAACCTACAAAATTACAGCAAAATGAAAAAATAAATCACTACATTTGAATAGTGCCATAAAAGCACTGGAACCTACAGGGTGTTTTTCATGGTGCTCCTTATCTTGATTCGTGGTATTGAGGGTGGACATAAAGGTTTTCCAGAATGCATGAAACCTGAAAGATCAGTAGAACATTGGCTCTCAGCACTGTTGGAAGAACAAGCATGAACAGGCCATGGCAAAACAAAGTAAACAAATCAAATAAATAAACTCAGTTTGTTTGATGGAATGGCTAATAGTATGTTTGGAGGTAAAGTTCATTAATGAAGCTCTAGAGACTTTGTGGAGGCTACAAAAATAATATGAGTTAATCCTATGAGTTTATCTCCAAAATGTGTAGATGTTGAAATCCATGTTGCCTAGCATCAGAGTACCTTAGTTATTGTGCTGTGTCTCACAGATTCAAAGTTTAGTAATACAGATACAAAAATGAGAAATCAAGATGAATTTCATGATAAGCATTTGAGAGCACGATTTGCTCAAAGCACAAGACATTACTGTTGGCATATCACCTATTTGGAGTTACAAAGATAGAAATGAGTTATTTAGGGAAGTTCAATAAAAATATTTTTTAAAAGCTTTGGAGTCTGATGAGATTTTAGGAAAGTGAGAAGTTTGTGTGTCGTTTGAATTTTAAGGTATAATCTGGTGTAGGCAGCCAATCTCTGGGAGCAAAAAAAAATCATGCAATGCTGGCATGAGCCAGAGGAAAATGGGGCCATCTTCTGTTGTGACTGGTATGGACTGTACATCTCACATGCTTTGAAAAAAACATTTTGGTGTGAATTTAATGCATGACTCCCTGGAACACTTTTTGCCTGTAAAAAAAAAAACGTCTGCAAGATTATTGGGCTTTCACCTTCAGATGAATTTGGCTGAAGTTCCAGCTCTGCCACTTTGTAGCAATAATGATATTGGAAAAGTCAGTCTTGAGCTTTGTTTTTAGTATCTTTATATGGTGCTAGTAATTTCTGCCTTGCCCAGTCATGTTCTTGATGTAAGGTGTGAGAATGGAATGGAATTGCCAATGGGGAAGTATTTTGCAAGGGGTAAATTATTCTTCACTTTTCAAGTTTTGTTATTATAACTGAGCAGAGTTTCCTTGTTCTCTATCTGGTGGGCGCACACCAGGATTATTCATTCACCCTGAGATGTATCAAATTTTCTTAAGTGGCCTGAGAAGCAGCCATAAGATGATGGGTTTTGAGGAGGCTGGATTTGTCTGCAACTCAAAGTATTAAGCTAGAGTTCATCTGAACAGTGGATAAAAGATAATATGTCTGACTATAAAGGGAAAGGAGAAAAGGAGAGTGGTAAGTGAGTTTGGGTACTTGGGATGGTAGCTAAAGACAGCATTAAGCCTGGAACACTGGGACTGGAGCAGACTGAGGGAGAAGCAATTCTGTCTTCACAGGGGTCAGAAGAGGAGGAATAACTTACTCTTGCCTACAAGTGAAAGGCTCAGAAAATACCTCCATTTATGCAAAATTAAAGCAGGTGCTGGGACAGCAGAGAGGGAAGACAGATGAAAAGCAAATGTAAGAAACAAATAACTGAGTTTCCATTATGTGTCAGGACACCAGGACACTACATGTACCTCATTTTGGGGGAGAATCCTTACAATGCCTATCTCCCCCATTCTACAGAGTCATACTGGTTTCATGTCTAAGGTGATACATTAAGCAAATGGCAGAGTCCTTTTTATGAACTGTGGATTAGAAAGAGTCCAGGTGTGGATGAAATCTTTGTAGTATTTAGGAATACAACTAAGCTTGTTATCTCTCTTTTTTGTTTTCACATTTAAAATATGGGCATTTTTACTAGATTTACATTTCTACTGTATTTTACTGGCTGGATTTACCAACAGTGCCATGTTTTTGTGGGATGTGAGATTAGCAGAGCTGTGGGGGGGTTAAAAATCCTAGACTTTTGCCTCATCCCCAAAGCCACCCATCATCTCCCAAAATCTCTTAGCATGGACTTGAGTTTTCAAAAATGAAAAGCCAATTCTCAAAGCCTCAGCCCCTGCCACATAAACTGTGGGCCCTATGCAGACACCCCAGAGATCCTGCTCAGGCTTCTACTTTTCACGTGCTCCCTCACCTTCCCTTGGGCTCCTCTCTTTCACTTTTCCTGAAACCTACTCTTCTATCTCAAATACTTAATCCATCTCTCCATGTCATTTTTTTAATCTCCTAAACTTTGTCCCTTATTCTTATTTTCTAGATAGTTCATATTTGTAATCCCTCTGTTTTCTACTTGCAGGGCTTCACATGGCTCCATTTGCAATACATAATTCTTGGCAGAATGCCTCACACATAATTTGTGTTCTTTTTCACTCATTGAATGATTGGTTCGCCTGAACATACAAATTGGTTTCCTGGTCGTTTTACATGCTTGAGTTTGAGCAGGTTCTCAAATCCTCAAAGCATGCAGATTGACTGCTACACCCTACCAAGTGTTTGATTGACTCCAAACACATAGCTCTGTATCCCCGGGACCTGGAAATTCTCTAAGGGTTGTTATAAGAGATATGGAAAGAACAACTCTACCCTATTTTCAATTCAGTTATTTCAATACTGAATGCCTATTGTGCCTTGTGTACTTTTCCAAGTGCTGAAGATACACAGCTAGGAAAAACGCTGTCGCTGATCTAAAGGCACACAAAGCCCACACTCCATCTGAGATTAATTTTGACTTGAATAATGTTCAGATAGTGACTACTCGCCAGAAAGTGTTTGAACCTCTGATGATTACAGAACTATTTGTAATCCCCTGAGTCTCCACCCACCATTTGGTTCACTCCCATGATTCTCCTTTGTCTTATGGGTCGCAGAATCTATCCTGGGCCTTATTTTACACATCTGATGGGCTGATCTTTAAAGAAACCAAGTTTTAGACATGATGGAGAGTCTTAAGGACCCATGCCTATTCTCCACATACTCTTGACAGATAATACTATTACTTCTCTCTTGCCAAGAAGCCATCTCTCTATTTCTTGTCCCCTCTACCCTGGTGCCTGCGGTGAGACGTCAGAGAAAACATGCATTAGATACCCTCACTGACCTGAATGTTGGTGCTCTCTCATCCTGCAGTTCCATAGCCATGAACCTGCAATCCTCAGCCTTATCAAGGATTCAGTCATAGCACCATTCTTTTCATAAACTGCACAAAACCCTGGCTGGTGGGAACATTTATTTTTTGAAGACCTTTTCAGGGTCCATTCTTGATTTAGGCCACTCATTGCCCCTCCCTCTCTGTCCTCCCTCCTTCCCTTGGTGCCTCCCTCCTGACATCCTTTTCACCTTCATTTGTATTTTCCACTTGGGAGATCTGGAATTTGAACAGAAGTCCCCAAGGTCTCTGTGCCCTAGCTTTTACTTAAGCCCTGTTGGTAGGAGAGTGGTTAGCTATTTACATCTACCAGCATATAAGAAGAAAAGGAGAGCTGCTAGGAATCTGGACTGAAAGAGAATTCTAAGGGAGTAATTTTCCCCTATTATCTGTGAGAACTCCCAACCCCAGAACCTAAAATGAGGAATGTGTGCAAATTAGAGGAGAGCAGAATGTCAATTTTGGTGAAGGAAAGGAGTTTCCCCACCCCATCCTTTTCCCACTCATCGTGATGTCTGGTGGCAGCCAGTGGGAGCGCAGAGCCCTGTCTCATGGAAGGGAGCTCCCCTTTCCAAGCCCTGATTTCCCATTATCATCGACATCCTCCATTCCCACATGTTCTGTGAGAAGACAGAGCAAAGAAGGGAGTCCTTTTTAATCAAGTTATGAGTAAGATACAGAAGACAGAAATCATACTGCCAGTTATCTGGAAACCAGGGGTCTCTCTCTTCCCATAGAAAAATGGCAACACAGTACACGTGTCATGAAAAGCATGAATGTTGGAACTTAAGTCCTTGGTAAACACTGTGCCTCTGGCTCTTGCTGTACTTTGGGCAAGGTATATACCCTCACTGTACCTTATGTTCTTTATCTCTGCAGTGCATGTATTGATAATTGTCAGTGAATAAAGTTGTTGTGAGGTTTAAATATAAATCACTTAAAACAATACTCAGTATGCAATAAGCAATCAACGTCAACTATTATTGCCTCTATCACAATCAATCAGTTATTTTAATTATTTATAGTCTGGACTATCTTCCCCCATTAAACAGTGAACTATATGAAATACATAATCCGTCTTTCATAATTTTATAGTACAATAATATCCAAGTGATTAAATTATAGAATCAATGTCATATTCCCCACTTTCTGCTACTGCAAGTAGATGATGTCACGGGCAATTTAATGTGTCTTTGTAGAGATCAATTTTCACCTCTGGATTTAAAAAACTCATGAACGCCATTCTACTTGTAAGAAGTTTTCAAAAGTCTACTACATTAGATTTTAATCAAAGATGTATATGTAGAGGATATACAAATAAACACAAGATGTATTTGTTTTTTCATTAAGGGAAAGATGAGATTCAATCTAATTACAGACTAAATTAATTTTATTTAATTACTGATACAGTGAGGAAGAAAACAGTACTGAGAAAGTGTACTATGGGTAAACCTAAACTGAAAATCAGGAAAGGCTTCAATGAGTATTTTTTTAAATAAAAAATGTATTGAAGCTAATTAACATAAAGAAAGAGACCGAATCATCAAGGTCTGGCACAATGAATTTATTGCAAAATAAATTCACCATTGTAATTGGCACCCAGAACAAGAAATAGAATTTTGCCAGCAACAGTCTACCTTCTAGATGAGCCCGACCTAGCTGTGACCTTTTTACGAGTGGAATCATACCTGTGTGTTCTTTTGCCTGGCACCTATGCTCAGCATCAAGTTTGTGAGTGATAGCCGTCTGTTTGCAGGTAGCTGTGAATTGTTCATTTTCATTTCTATATGGTATTCCACTGTATGCATACACCCCATATTTATTTTTCTACCCTTGAATTGTAATAGTGAAATCTAACGCAAATAATGCTACTCTTATCATTCTGATACATGCTTAATCGGCTGCTTTGTGCATATAGGGATGAATTTCTGTTGGGTCTACTCATACGGAACACAATACCTTGGAAAACCATAGGCTCATCTATAGCAGATATTGTCAAACACTTTCTAAAGTGATTATGTAATTTTATTTTCCACTAGCAGTACAAAAGTCTCAACTGGTTTGTATCTTTCATATTTGGTATTTTCAGGGTTTTAAAAAAGCCATTGTACCAAGTGTGCAGTGGTATCTCCCTGTGATTTTTAATTTGCATTTCCCTCATGACTAATAATGTTACACACACTTTCATATATTTATTTATTGGCCACTTGTTTCTTTTGTGAAGTAACTGTTATGGTCTTTTGCCCATTAAGAAAAAGCCAGTTTTCTGTCACTTTCTTATTGATTTTCAGGTGTTACTTATAAGTCATTGATATGAGTCTTATGTCAAATATAGTTATGGCAAGTATCTTTACTACTCAATAGATGTTTTTTAAATTTTCTTAATAATGACTTTTTTCACAAAGTAAGTTATTTTTAATGTTGATTTATTTATGGTTCTTGTAATATTTAAGAAATCTTAAATTCAAAATTAATGAATAAAAAATCCTTATTATCTTACAATAGCTTTGTTTTAACTTCACCACAAATGAATTTTGTTTATATTGTGAAGTTGGAATCAAGAACTATTTTTATGTCCTATATCCTTTTCTCATCTCAGAGTGACCCTGGCAATCATAACCACAGTTGGATGTACCCTTTCATATAGCTACATTATCCTGTTAGCAGAAGCAGTAATGATGTCACTTGTGGGATGACATAGTTTATTCCCTACAGTATCTCTCTATCCAGAACACATATATTCTTGTTAAGCAATGAAATTTGTACTTTCACAGATGGTCAAGACACCTGATAAATGACTATGTTCCTGACACAGGGTAGGTTCTCCAGAAGCAAAGCTAAACAGCATCTGGTGCTATCACTATTTTTTACTTAAGCCACCCTGAAGTGTTCTAGTGGTATCTTGATTACTATAGCTATATAATAAACCTTAACATTTAATAGAGTTATTCACCCCCTTTTATTATTTTCCAAATTGTTTAAGCTATTTAGATCCTTTGTCTTTCCATATACATGTTAGAATAAGCCTAACTCTAAAAATCTTTGCTGAGATTTTGACAGAAATTGCATTAAACCTATAGGTCATTTTGGGAAATTTACTGTATTGAGTTTTCCAATCAATGAACATGTTATCTCTCTCCATTTATTTAGATCTTCTTTGATATTGTTCATCAGTGTTTTGTAATTTTTAGCATCCAGTCCTGTACATTTTAAAATGAAGTTTTTACCTAAATATATATTTAGTATTAAAGAGGTTATATAACATTCCACGTTTCCATTGCTATGTAGTAGTTTTCTAGGGCTACCATACAAACTGCCACAGACCGCATGTGGTCTTAAGAATAGAAATTGTTTCCTCATAGTTCTGGAAGGTAGAAATCCGGGAACGAGGTAATGGCAGGGTTGGTTTCTTCTGGAGCCTCTCACCTTGGCTTGTAGATGGCCAACTTCTCCCTCTGTCTCCATATAGTTTTTCCTCTGTGCACACTGGTGTCTCTCTGTGCCCCAATTTCCTCTTCTGATAATGACACTAGTCAGAATGGATCAGGGCACACTCAAACAGCCTCTTTTTAATTGTCACCTCAGTAAAGACCCTATCTCCAAATACAGTTACATTCTGAGGTACTGAGAGTTAGGAATTCAACACATGAACGTTTGGGGATTGACACCATTAAGCCCACAACAGCTAGTTACTGGTTGATGGTTTAAGCAGGAATCACCTGCACCTCTGATTTGCATTAAACATTATTTTGAGCCTAACAAAGCATGACAAAAACTGAAATATTACTTCAGAAACAGGAAATTTGTTCTTCTGGTAATATATGCTTATTTTTCTGTAAAATAAGTAATAGGTAGGATGGTTCCTATCAGGTTGAAGTGGAAACTAAAGATATTATCCTCCCTGGACCAAGGTGAGGGGGTGTACTTATCTGAAGCATTGTGTTGGTACTATGTTCACTGCACTTCTAGGAAAAGAGAAAAATTCCCAATAAAAAATAAAAATTTCCCAATAAGAGAATATAATGAGGATTGCAGATTGTGGGTTCAAGTTGGGTTCTAGGGGAGGCTGACTGGCTTTTACCATAGTGACTCTAGTCCATCTGAATTTTTGCTTTCAAGCTAGCTTTGAGATAAGCCAAGCAGAAAATATAATTAACATCGAAAGACTTAGGCCAAGAAGATGCATGATTCCTCCTGAGAGCAACTGGGAAAGGTTTGGCTTTAAAGGAGATGTGGAGGATAAATGGCTTCCCAAAGGTGACACCAGGGTCTCCTGGGGCCATAAAGACAAGCACCCTGATTTCTCACACACAAAGCTGCCACCTGAGGCCCTATTAGATCCATATCTTATTCAGAGAAGGTGCTTTAAGACTCTGGGGGGATTAATTAAGTTGTCAATCTCCTTTGCAGGAGTGGTTAGAATACAAAAAATATTTCTCAAAATCCCAGTTGGCAGAAAATGGAAAAACTCTGGGGAGGTGCTTTTGTCGTTAATAATGTCACTGACTGGGTCTCTTAGCTAACTATGGGAAGGAGCCATATGATCTGAGTCTTCAGGCAGGACCCAAGACCCCTGTTCCTCATCTCTAACAATCAAGAGTATGGGGACATGTCCAGCAGATGCAGAGAGAGGGTACTAAGAGACTCCTCTATATGCTGTATAGATAGAAGACAGAGAAAGAAAAAGAGAAAGATCTTTAAAGCCAATGGCTGTTAATGAGTGCACAGATCTGTCTGTACTTGGGAAGAGATTTGGGCATGAGTACCTAAGATCCGCCATGCCCGGTGGTATGAATAGGTTGACCTCCTATGTTTCCTATCCTTCCTAGAGGATGAACACAGAAGTACCTCTTAATTTATATGAGTCAGAGAAGAGTTATAGCTATAAATGGTAGAAGGACCTGAATTTCAGCATACTCAATTACAGATTTTTCCCACTGATTCTACCCTCTACCTGTAACTTTTTTCTTTTCCTATGGTCTTTCTTTATCTTTTGTATATTCCTTCAAGGTCCTTCTTCTCAGAAACCAAGAAAAGCTCTTAGCTGAAGACATGAATTTTCCACAGCATGAAGTATAAGGTAGACCTTCATGGAATTCTTGTGAATAGAGAAAAGTAAATTGAATTAAAGGTTACTGGAAAAAGAGAATTGATCTCTTCCACTTTGAATAGCTTTCTCTGTAGTGATTTACTATTTGTGTTATGTATTTTTTTTTATGAGAGAGAATTCTACACAAAATTGCATTAACAGATTGGGTTAAAGATCATGGCTAAAGGGTAAAAGAAGTAGGAAAATTAAATATTTGTATTTAGAATAGATAAGAAGAGGAGCAGATACGTGAGACTATCTTTCATCCAGTGATTGAAGAATAAATGATACTCATTATATTTTCAATAAATTGTAAATTTTTGTATATGTCTCTTATTCTTGAAGACAAAATATGGAGAATAAGAAGGGATTCTTTCAATTTTCTATCCTTTAGGGTCAGCCAAAAAGGGCTGAATCAATGCCTTGTGCACAGTTGTCTGGTACCTCTTCACTGCTGAAATCTTGTGGCTACATCTCATCTGTCCAAGGTAAGAGGATGATTTTCTTTGGGAACATCTTAAGGGTAGTGGCTTACACTGGCAAAATAAAATCAAAGAAGCATATTTAATTGAGAATATATTTTTTAATTAACTAAAGAAGCTTGAATAAATAAACTGTTACAGTATGTGATAAGAAAAATATAGGGTATTCATTTTTTCAAATTCACCCATATTTATGGATAACTCATGATTTCCTCAAGAGCAAGTATACATCTCTTTCAGGAAACACTTTCTGAGTAAATGACTTTACCATTCTTTCATCAGCACAACCAGAAGTTTAAAGAGAAATTGAGTCAGACTTGTGGGAAAAAGTTGGAGGCATGAGAATAGAGGCAGAAACCTGCTCCCCAAACCACATATATCAGGAAAATACAGCCAACACAACTAATCTTTAAAGAGCAACCTGGAGATTGCAATAGACTGCCTACATCGGGAAAAGAGAGAAGACCCCACAGAAAAGGGTAAAGTAGTAAAGCTGCTAACTGATGGGACGCAAACCCTCCCCCAACCCCACCTTACAGGCAGGGGGAAGAGGAAAAGAGCAGGGAGGGAGTAGAAGTCCAGTACTGCTAAACACCCACACTTGGAAATCTACTCCTGGAGCATGAACCCACATTACACGGTGCTCTGGAGATTAGAGGGGTTGGAAAGTAAAGACAGGCAGAATACTCAGAGATTGAGATTCCAGCTGCTTCTGGAGAACAGGTACCCACAACTGGCTACTCTGGTTGAAAAGAAAAGTGGGTACTTTGGAAGGCTTCGCAACAGCAAGAGGGGTGCTAAGGAGACAAGAATTGCACAGAGCTTGCTGTTCAGGCAAAAGGACAGGTGGATAAAATCGTCCCAGCACACTCAGCCAAACAGGTTGGGAATTTTCAGGAACTTCAGGTGTTCCATCCCCCTGGCTGGCAAAGTAGCACCAGGCCGAGGTTTTCCACTGAGATATGCTGCCTACCACTCTTTCCTCCTGGTAGGACCAAGACCACACACCAGCTGCCCTGACATCATGCCAGGCCAGCCGGAGGCCAGCCCTACGTAAGGCAGCTACAGAGGCATAGTGCAGAGGCTCCTCCCTGCACACTTAGCCCAATGGCCCTGGCAGTGGAGGCAGGCACTGCAGCCAGGGAGAGCTCTTTCCTCCTGGCAGGGGCTGGTGCTGTACACCAGCCATCCCTGCCATTGCTGTAGGTGCAGGGCAGCTCCAGAGAGTAGAGCTTCCAGGAACTAGAGGGCAACGTCTACACAAAGTTATTATTCCATAGTAATCAGCAAAAGAATTTTGTACAAAAAAGAATCCCTGAAAGACCAGAAAGAGGGCTAAGTGAAACTGAAATCACCATCTTCTGGATAAAGATTTCAAAATAAAAATCATGAACATGCTCACAGAGCTACAGAAAAATATTCAACATCACTGGGAGGATGTTAAGAAAGAGATAGAAACTTTGAAAAATACAGTATCTGAAATGAAACATACAATGGAGGGATTTTAAAGCAGATTAGATGAGGTAAAGGAGATGGTAAATGAAATAGAAATGAGAGAACAGGAAAATAAAGAAGCTGAGGCACAGAGAGATAAAACAATCTCTAGGAATGAAAGAATAATAAGAGAAATGTGTGAACAATGCAAGCACAACAATATTCATATTATAGGGGTACCAGAAGAAGAAGAGGGAGAAAAAGGGATAGAAAGTCTCTTTAAGGAAACAATTGCTGGAAACTTCACCAATGTGGGGAAGGAAATAGTCTCTCAGGTCATGGAAGTGCAGAAATCTCCCAAAACAAGGGACCCTAGGAAGACAACACCAAGACATATAATAATTGAAATGGCAAAGATCAAGGACAAGTAAAGAGTATTAAAAGGAGCCAGAGAGAGGAAAAAGACCACATACAAAGGAAAACCATTAGGCTATCATCAGACTTCTCAGCGGAAACCTTACAGGCCAGAGGGAGTGGCATGATATATTTAATGCAATGAAACAAAAGGGCTGTGAACCAAGAATACTCCACCTGGCAAGATTATATTTAAATTTCAAGCAGGGATTAAACAATTTCCAGATAAGCAAAAGTTGAGGGAATTTAAAACCCACAAACACTCTCTGCAGTGTATTTTAAAGGAACTGCTATAGATGGAGGTGCTCCTAAGGCTAAGTGGCTGTCACCAGAGAAAATAAAACCACAGTAGAAGGAAGTAGACAAAATAATTACAAAGTAAATGCAAAATTAAATCAACTGCCCACAAAGTCAGTCAAGGGATACACAAAGAGTACAGACTATGACACCTAATTATAAAGAGTGGAGGAGGAAGAAAAAGAAGGGAGAAAAAAAGAACCTTTAGAATGTGTTTGAAATAGCATAATAAGTGAGTCAAGTAAGTTTGTTAGATAGTAAAGAAGCTGCCCTTGAACCTTTGGTAACCATGAATACAAAGCCTGCAATGGCAATAAGCACATATTTACTGATAATCACCCTAAATGTAAATGGACTGAATGCACACATCAAAAGACATAGTTACAGAATGGATAAAAAAGCAAGACCCATCTATATGCTGCCTAAAAGAGACTCACTTCAAACCCAAAGACATACACAGACTAAAAGTGAAGGGATGGAAAAATATATTTCATGAAAATAATAGGGAGAAAAAAACAGGAGTTGCAGTACTTGTATCAGATAAAATGGACCTCAAAACAAAGAAAGTAACAAGAGATGAAGAAGGACATTACATAAAGAAAAAGGGGTCAGTCCAACAAGAGGATATATCCGTTATAAGTATTTATGCACCCAATATAGGAATACCTAAATATGTGAAACAAATACAGAATTAAAGGGGGAAACAGAATGTAAAGCACTCATTTTAGGAGACTTCAACACACCACTCACATGAAAGAACAGATCAACCAGACAAAAAATAACTAAGGAAACAGGCACTGAACAACGCATTAGAACAGACGGACTTAACAGATGTCTACAGAATGCTCCAAAAACAGTAGGATACACATTCTTCTCAAGTGCACATGGAACATGTTCCAGAATAGATCAAATAGATCACATGCTAGGAAACAAAAAGAGCCTCAGTAAATTCAGAAGAATTGAAATTGTGCCTACCAGCTTCTCAGACCACAAAGGTATGAAACTAGAAATAAACTATGCAATAAAAACAAAAAAGTCCACAAATACATGAAGACTTAAAAACATGCTTGTAAATAATTAATGGATCAATGACTAAATAAAAACTGACATCAAGCAACATATGGAGACAAAAGAAAATAACTCAACACCCCAACACCTGTGGGATGCAGTGAAGGCAGTTCTACGAGGAAAGTGTATAGAAATACAGGCTTATCTTAAGAAAAAAAACAATCCCAAATGAACAGTCTAAACTCACAATTAATGAAACTAGAAAAAGAAGAACAAATGAGGTCCAAAGTCAGTAGAAGGAGGGACATAATAAAGATCAGGGCAGAAATAAATAAACTTGAGAAGAATAAAACAATAGAAGGAATCAATGACACCAGGAGCTGGTTCTTCAAGAAAATAAACAAAATTGATAAACTGCTAGCCAGACTTTCAAGAAAAAAAGAGAGTCTATACACATAGAATCAGAAATGAGAAAGGAAAAATTACTACAGACACTACAGAAACAAAGAATTATTACAGAATACTATGAAAAAGTATATGCTAACAAATTGGATAACCTAGGAGAAGTGGAAAACTTTCTAGAAAAATAAAACCTTCCAAGACTGCCCCAGAAAGAAGCAGAAAATCTCAACAGACCAATTACCAGCAATGAAATTAAATTGGTAATCAAAAAACTACCCAAGAACAAAATGCCTGGACCAGATGGCTTCACTGCTGAATTTGATTGAACATTTAGGGAAGACCTAATACCCATCTTCCTTAAAGTTTTCCAAAAAAGTAGAAGAGGAGGGGATATTTCCAAACTCATACTACCAGGCCAGCATCACTTTAATACCAAAACCAGGCAAAGGCACCACAAAAAAAGAAAATTGCAGACCAATATACCTGATGAACACAGATGCAAAAACACTCAACAAAATATTAGCAAACCAAATTCAAAAATATATCAAAAAGATCATACATCATGATCATGTGGAATTTATTCCATGGATGCAAGGTTGGTATGATATTCAAAAATCCATCAACATCATACACCACATCAACAAATGAAGAAAAGTCACATGGTTTTCTCAATAGATACTGAAAAAGCATTTGACAAAATTCAGCATCCATTCATGATAAACACTTTCAACAAAACGGGTATAGAGGGCAAGTACCTGAACATAATAATGGCGACATACAACAGACCAACAGGTGACATCATACTTAATAGCAAAATGCTGAAATCTTTTCCTCTAAGATTGTAAACAAGACAAGGATGCCCACTCACCCCACTTTTATTCAACATAGTACTGGAAGTCCTAGCTATGGCAATCAGACAACACAAATAGATAAAAGGCATCCAGATTGGTAAGGAAGAAGTGAAACTGTCACTATTTGCAGATGACATGATATTGTACATAAAAAACCCTAAAGACTCCACTCCAAAACTACTAGAACTAATAACCAAATTCAGCAAAGTTGCAGGATACAAACTTAATACACAGATATCTGTCACACTGCTATATACTAATGATGAACTAGCAGAAAGAAAAATCAGGAAAACAATTCCATTTACAACTGCATCAAAAAGAATAAAATACCTAGGAATAAACCTAACCAATAGGTGAAAGACCTATACCCTGAAAACTACAAGACACTCATGAAAGAAATTAAAGAAGACACCAATAAATGGAAATACATCCCATGGTCATGGATAGGAAGAATTAATATTATCAAAGTGGCCATCCAGCCTAAAGCAATTTACAGACTCAGTGCAATCCCAATAAAAATATCAACTGCATTCTTCAACAAACTAGAACAGATAGTTCTAAAATTCATATGGAACCACAAAAGACCCCAAATAGCTAAAGCAATCCTGAGAGGGAAGAACAAAGCTGGGGGGATTATGCTCCCTGACTTCAAGCTCTACTACAAAGCTACAGTAACCAAAATAATTTGGTACTGACACAATAACAGACACATAGATCAATGGAACAGAATAGAGAGCCCAGATATAAACCCACACATATATGGCCAATCTATATACAATAAAGGAGCCATGGATATACAATGGGGAAAGACAGCCTCTTCAACAAATGGTGTTGGCAAAACTGGACAGCTACATGTAAGAGAATGAAACTGAATTACTGTCTAATTCCATATACAAAACTAACTAAAAATGGATCAAAGACCTGAATGTAAGTCACGAAACCATAAAACTCTTAGAAGAAAACATAGGCATAAGTCTCTTGAATATAAACATGAGCAGCTTCTTCCTGAACACATCTCCTCAGGCAAGTGAAACAAAACAAAAAATGAACAAATGGAACTACATCAAACTAAAAAGCTTCTGTACGGCAAAGCACACCATCAGCAGAACAAAAAGGCATCCTACAGTATGGAAGAATATATTCATAAATGAAATATCCAATAAGGGGTTGACATCCAAAATACATAAAGAACTTACACACCTCAACACCCAAAAAGCAAATAACTCAATTAACAATTGGGCAGAGGATCTGAACAGACACTTCTCCAAAGAAATTCAGATGGCCAACAGGCACATGAAAAGATGCCCCACATCACTAATTATCAGGGAAATATAAATGAATACCACAATGAGGTATCACCTCGTACCAGTCAGGATGGCCAACATCCAAAAGGCAAGGAACAACAAATGCTGGCAAGGATGCGAAGAAAGGGGAACCCTCCTATACTGTTGGTGGGAATGTAAATTAGTTCAACCATTGTGGAAAGCAATATGGAGGTTCCTCTAAAAACTAAAAATAGAAATACCATTTGACCCAGTAATTCCATTCCTAGGAATTTACCCAAAGAAAACAAGAGCCATGATTCAAAAAGACATATGCACCCCTATGTTTATTGTAGCACTATTTACAATAGCCAAGAAATGGAAGCAATCTTAGTGTCCATTAGTAGATGAATGGATAAAGATGTGGTACATATACACAATTGAATATTAGTCAGCCATAAGAAGAAAACAAATCCTACCATTTGCAACAACATGGATGGAGCCAGAGGGTATTATGCTCAGTGAAATAAGCTAGTTGGAGAAAGACGAGTACCAAATGATTTCACTCATTTGTGGAGTGTAACCGTGAAGGAAAACTGCAGGAACAAAATGGCAGGTGACTCACAGACTCCAAGAAGGGACTAGCAGTTACCAAAGGGGGGGTTTGGGGGAGGTTGGGTGGCGAGGGTGGGAGAAGAGGATTAAGGGCATTATGATCAGCACACATATGTAGGTGGGTCACAGAGAAGGCAGTATAGCACAGAGAAGACAAGTAGTGATTCTATAGCATCTTACTATGCTGATGGACAGTGACTGCAATGGGGTGTGTGGTGGGGGACTTGATAACATGGGTGAATGTTGTAACCATAATGTTGTTCATGTGAAAGCTTCATAAGATTGTGTATCAATGATACTTAATTAAAAGAAAAAAAACTCAATCACATTTTGTTTTTCCCACATTCCCATTTCCAATATATCAGCAAGTCTTTTAGTACTACATGAGTACTTAAATTTTCTTATTAGCTTATCTTTGTTAGTTAAAATTTTCTTCATTTCCACTAGTCATAGTCACCATTATTCCTCAACTGGATTATTTCAATAGCTTTCTAACTACTCTCCTTTCTTTTATCTTGCTTGATTATCCATTTTTCACATAGTAGTCCACATGATAATTTAAAAATGCATATCTGAGCATATCACTATGCCCTTCTCCATTGTGATTTTTAAAAAATCTCCAATGTCTTCTTATCACATCTGTAGTAAAACAAAGTTCCTATTGTTATCTGTAAGGTCATATTTGACCTGACCATTAGCTTGAACTTTGATATTAACTATTATCCCTCTCTTGTTTGTTCAACAAGATGCAGACATGCTAATTTCCCTTCTCAAAGAAACAGTCATCCTGTAGAGCTTCATATGGCCAGCTCTTCATTATTCAGGTCTCACCCCAAATGTCATCTCCTCAGAGATGCAGTCCCCGATCATCCAAACTACTATACTAAATTGTATGCAATACCATTCCAACCAATCTCTATTAAAAAGTGTTATTTTATTTTTAAATTGTGCTTATATTTATCTAATTTTTAAAATTTATTTTCTAGATTTATTTATGGCTTATAAAGATCTTGGACTCTGTCTTATTAATATTTAATTTCAGTGCTTAAAACGTCATAGCTATCACACAGTGGGTACTCAAAAAATACTGGGTGAATTAACATATATATGTATAATTGTATACATGTGTGTATATATATGTGTGTTTTTGTGTGTGTGTGCATCTATTCACAAATGTTGGGTACCTTGCTATGTTAAATGTTAGGTGTTAAGCAAGGCAAGTAAAATATTGTTTCTATATCCAAGAAGCCAATAATCTCATGGCAGAGGAGATTAAATTTTCTTAAAAGGGTTTACTTCTTCCCTCCACTAATAGACAACTCTCTGTTTAAGCAGAAATAGAGCTGTGATTTACTACTGGGTAGGACAGATTCAGAAATCTATGGCTAGATTCGAAAGGAAGGAAATCAGGAAGATGGTTGCTTAAATACCAATGTAGAACCTGAAAGGAGAAGAGTCAGGTTCTGGGGAGATATTATAGCGGGCCAACTGAAAAATAACAGAGAGAGAGAGAGAAACAACAGGCATACCTTGGAGGTAGTGTGGGTTCAGTTCCCTGCCACCACAAAAAAATGAACATCACAATAAAGTGAGTCATATTCCTTTTTTGGTTTCCTTGTGCATATAGAAAGTCATGTTTACACTATACTGTAGTCGTTTTAAGTGTGCAAATGCATTATGTATAAGAAAATCAATGCAAGTGTCTTAATTTAAAAATATTTACTGCTAAAAATTGGATCAAATGAACTTTCAGCAAATCATAATCTTTCTGCTGGTGGAGGGTCTTGCCTCAATGTTGATGGCTCCTGACTGATCCGGGTGGTGGTTGCTGAAGGCTGGGTGGTTGTGGCAATTTCTTAAATTAAGACAACAATGAAGTTTGCCACATTGATTGTCTCTTCCTTTCATGGACAATTTATCTGTAGCACATGATGCTTGTCTGATAGTGTTTTACCCACAGTAGAGCTTTTCAAAATGGAGTAAACCCTCTCAAACCCTGCTGCTTTACCAACTAAGTTTATGTAATATTCTAAATCCTTTGTTCTCATTTCAACAATCTTCACTGGGAATAGATTTCATTTCCAGAAATCACTTTCTTTGCTTATCCACAAGAAATAGCAACTAATGAGACTGCAGCAATTCACTTATATCTTCAGGCTCCACTTCTAATTCTAGTTCTCGTGCTATTCCCAACACATCTGCAGTTACTTCTTCCCCTGAAGACTTGAACCCCTCAAAGTCACCGTAAGAGTTGGAATCAGTCAGCTTCTTCCAAACTCCTGTTAATGGTGATATTGGAACCTCTTCCCATTAACCATGAGTGTTCTTAATTACATCCAGAATGGTGAATCCTTTCCAAAAAGTTTTCAGTGTGCGTCATGCAGATCCATCAGAGGAGTCAGTATCTATGACAGCTACAGCCTTACAAAATAGATTTCTTAAATAGTAAGACTTGAAAGTCGAAATTACTCCTGATCCATGGGCTGCAGAATGGATGTTGTGTTAGCAGGCATGAAAACAACACTAATCTCATTGTCCACCTCCACCAGAGCTCTTGGATGACCAGGTGTGTTGTCAATGAGCAGTACATTTTGAAAGGAACCTTCATATATTTTTTTTCTGAGCAGCAGATCTCAACAGTAAGCTTAAAATATTCAGTTAACCACGTTGTAAATATGGGCTGTCATCTGGGCTTTGCTGTTCCACTTATAGAGCACAGGCAGAGTAGATTTAGCACATTTGGAATGGGAAATGAGCATTCGCTTCAACTTAAAGACACCAGCTTTATTAGCTTCTAATGAGTCAGCTGGCCTTTCAAAGCTTTGAAGCCAGGCATTGACTTCTCTCTAGTTATATAAGTCCTAGATGGCATCTCTTCCAATATAAGGCTGTCTACACTGAGCATCTGTTTAGTGTAGCCACCTTCATTAATGATCTTAGCTAGATGTGGAGAATCTGCAGCTTCTACGTAAGCACTTGTTGCTTCACCTTGCACTTTGATGCTATGGAGACGGCTTCTTTCTTTAAACTTCATGAACCAACCTCTGCTTCAGACTTTTCTTCTGCGGCTTCACTCTCTCAACCTTCACAGAGTTGAAGAGAGTTAGGGCCTACCTCTGGATTAGGCTTTGGCTTAAAGGAATGTTGTGGCTGGTTTGATCTGTCCAGATCACTAAAACTTTTTCCATGTCAGCAATAAGGCTGTTCCACTTTCTTATAATTCATGTGCTCACTGGAGTAGCACTTCTAATTTCATTTAAGAACTTTTCCTTTGCATCACAACTTGGCTACCTGTTTGGGGCATGAGGCCTAGCTTCTGGCCTATCTTGGCTTTTGGAATGCTCTCTCATGTTTAGCTTTCGATTTAAAGTGAGAGATGTGCTACCCTTCCTTTCACTTGAATACTGAGATGCCATTGTAGGGACATTAGCTGGCTCTCTATTTGTTGTCCCAGGGAATAGGGAGACCTGAGGAGAGGGAGAGAGATGCGCTAACAGCTGGTAGGTGGAGTAGGCAGAGCACACACATTATTAAGTTTGCCATTTTACATGGGCACGGTTACTGGAACCCCAAAACAATTACAACAGTGATATCAAAGATCATTGCCCACAGATCACTGTAAAAATATAATAAGAATGAAGGAGCCTGAAATATTGTGTGGATTACCAAAATGTGACACGGAGACATTAAGTGGGCCAATACTATTGGAAAAAATGGTGCCCATACACTTGCTCGACACAGGGTTGCCACAAACCTTCAATTTGTAAAAAATGCAGTATCTGCAAGGCACATTGAAGTGGAGCAGAATAAAATGAGGTGTGCCTGTACGTGGGAATAAGGTACATTTTTTCAAACTGAAGGATAAACTCTATCACGAGCCATGTCTTTGACTGGCCTAACCATTTATTCCAGCCCAAGGGTCTATAATCACCTGACTTCCCATTAGTCTGGGCTGTGGTGGTGAGTTGTGAATAGTTCTGGAGTACCTAGGACGAGCACTACACTTAATGCAAACATTTTTGTTTCCCCAGCACTAATTCATGAAATTGGCAGGCACAGTGTCCTTTCCTCGTATCTGTCTGCTCCTTAGCAACAGTGATAGTGTCAAAGCTTTTTTTTCCCCATACTTTCTTCCCTTAGAACCCTGGGACTTTTGTTGGGAATTCAAAGAAGTCATACATATACAGGATAATGTGGTTAGAAATCACTGCTGTGAAGGCAATTACAGCTTTACAGGTTGGGTTCCTTGAAATCCCTCGAGTATGGATTCTTCTGTGAAGTCTATATAGTTAAAGGAAATGGTTTTTAAGTTTAGTGTGCATCAAAAATTTCCTGAGGAGCTTGTTAAAATGCAGACATGAAACTCCAAGGATTTGATTAAGTAGCTGGGGGATGATCCCGGGAATATGCAGTTAAGAACACAAAAGATACAGGTTGTCCTAAGAATATGTTTTGAGAAACAATAGCTTACACTGATGTCATTATCTTTAATAAAGAATTCTCAGACAGTGTAGTTGGAATGATACCTTGAAAGCAGAGCTGCATTTCTGTGGTAATAGCTGAGAAAAAGGACATTTGTCTGGATAAACCCAACATGTGACCCAACAGCAACTCCAAATCCTCATTGTCGATGGGCTTTCCAGGCTTGGCGGCACTGCACCACTGGATTTCCATGCCTTCTTTTTCATCTACATCTCTGTACTTTTTGGCAACAGTACCCTCCTTCTCCTTAAGGAAGATCACAGTTCATGAGCCTGTGTACTTCTTGGCTGTGCTGGCAGCCACAGACCTAGGGCTGGCCTTGGCCACAATGTGTCTGTGCAGGGAGGTCTCTGGTTAGATCACAGGGAGATGGAGACGTAGGCCACTCTTCTCAAGCCTACTCTTTACACTCACTCTCCTTTGTGGAGTCTAGTGTTTTGCTTGCTATGGCCTGTGATCATTTTATTGCCATTCGAAACCCCCTTAGATATACCTCTAAAATCACTAATACTCAAGTGCTGAAAACTGGGCTGGGAGATCCGATGAGGGGATTTATACCTGTTTGCTCTCTAATCTCACCCTCCTATGTTTTTTCCTTTTGTCAAACCCATGTCCTTTCCTAGGCTTTCTGCCTTCACCAGATGTCATCAAACTGGCCTGTGCTGACACCATCACCATCTTCAATCAACTGTATCCATTGTGCTTGTAGTCCTCATATTTGTGCTAGATTCTCTGATTATATTTATCTCTGATGTGTTGATACTCAAAAGTGTCCTGAGCATCTCCTCCAGAGAAAAGAGGGCCAAGCCCTCAACACCTGTGTCTCTCATATCTGCTGTGTCTTGGTTTTCTATGTCACAGTGATTGTACTGTCTCTGATTCATCGTTTGGGAAGCAGGTTCCACACTGTGTACCTCATTATGAGTTATATGTATTTTCTGTTTCCTCCACTAATGTATCCTATACTCTATAGGGTCAGGACCAGGCAGATCCAAAGTGGCATTCTTCACCTTTTTACTATCCATAAAACTGGAGTCTGATCTCTGACCATCATACCCCCTCTCACAGAATATGAGAACTCTAGTTTTTAGTAGGGGAGCAAAGAAGTGTCACATCAAATACCCACAATCAGATCTCTTGGTAAAATAAATGATGAAGTAGAGCTACAAATTGCCCTAACATTTCTCTTTAAATCTAGATCTTCGGCCTAATATAGTTTGTGCATTAAAAAATTTTTTTTCTATATACTGGATATCTCTGTTTGCCACGCAATTGTTATGACAACAATATCCTAGGTGTTAACAGGTGTGTCTATAATTTATTTTACATATATTTCTTTGGGGTTAGAAACTGGCAGGTAGGAAAAAAGTCATAAGGATGTAAAATTATGAGTTAATTTGGGTGAAATGGAGTGAAGTTTGGTCTGAATATCCAAGCCATTCTCTAGCCTCCCAAGAATCTCCCCACAAATATTCACACAAATGTTTGGTCACTGGAGCTCTGGAATTTTCCTGAAAAGAAATACAAATTCTTCCTTGATCATTGTTGTAATTGCTTATCATCCTAACCATCTCATTGGTTACCTGTGCCTCCATCAAATGATCACGATTTTGTCTCAATTACTATAAACTTATATTGACTCCCCAAGGCGGTATTTATTTATGAAGCAATTGTCTGTGAAAGCTATTAGGACATAGCACCTCCTTCCATCTTTGCCCTCTTTCTTATCCTACTGCCCAACTTTAGCTCTGCTGTCAGGGCCCTCTCCAGAGCATCTACCAGGTCTCCTACTCTCTCTGAGTGGAAAAGATTGTTTCCTCTCCTTCCTTTTGCTATGAACAAGGTCTGAGGGACTGAAGGAATATGCTTCCACATTTTTTGAAGAGTAGTTGTTTCCTGTACATATATCCTGATTTCATTTTACAAGTGTGAAATGTCTTAAGAAATAAAATAATATTTCTTACTTGATTAAAATTTTCTAATGAGTGACAAAGGGACTTGTGACTTAAGTCAAAATCTCCTCAAAGGATGAGGCTATGTCTTTACATCTTAAGCAGGGCAGAGAAAGAAGTAGGTGAGCCAGGAGAAGGAACTGCACAGAAGGTGGCATTGATGTCACTGGTGCTTTGTCCAGATACTTTACAAACTGTGAACCCACCCCTTGCTCCTTGCTCATGTTTGTTGTTTTCTTCAGGTTATTTTTCTCAACTCAGTTGGAAACACTGACTCACCAAGATTATGCCCTCTGGTCCCCAGAAAGCAGACCACAAATGCCAACCCTCTTGCCTTCTAAAGCTGAACTCCAGCTGGACTATGTCCTTGTTTATCTTCTTCCCTTTCCTACCCTGTTTCCTTTCATCCCTCTCTTCTGAAAGCATCCATTACTCCATTAAATACATCTGAATTCCTGCCTCACATTTTGCTTATATGGAGTCCAACATAAGAAATCCTACAACTCATGTCTTTCCTATTTTACCAAAAATATAGCTGTGCAACGTCTGAGCTTATAAAAAGAAAATAACTTTGTTTTACTCATTTTTTTCATCCTTGTCACTCCCTGACACCCAAGTAACACAGCTTGAATATTAAATTCTGAGTGTGAATGTGCATGAGTGTGTGATGGGAAGTTATGTCCTATTTCCAATTGTCCATGAAACCAAATATGTGTCTCTCAACTTCTACTCTAACCACCACAACCACAATATTTTATTCACAATAGTATTATGAGGAAGATATTATTATCACTACTTTATAGAGGAGGAATTTGAAAATAAGAGAAGCTAAATATCTTATCCAACAACATGAAGTTCATAAGTGGCATAACTGTCATTCAAATCCATCTTCTAATTCTAGGACCAGTGTAAGCTGCACTCTACTGAAACAGTCTATCCTTAGAGGACTCTATTTTCAGCTCTATATTCCATCATGCTTATAGAAGCAACACTTCCCACTTCTTCTGAGAATTTCTCTTCCTTCTACGGAAAAATGTAGTTTCTTATAGGAGGTGATATTTTCCATTTTATCTCCAAGCCCCTACTCCCTGCCAGGTAAGCCAGTCTGAATCTTTTCCAGGATTTTTCAAAATAAAATCATGAAAAACAGTTATGATTTCCTGTGGCAGAAGTAGCAAGATGGAATGCTTAGAATTGTTAATAGTCATGTTCTCTATCAGATGAATGAATGATCTCAGACTATAATAAGCATTAAGACAAAATTATAAATAAGGAAATGAAATATCCACTAGAGCCCTCAAGTCCCTGGTTCTGTGTCTTCCTGAGGCTCAATAACAAGGATAGTTCAATGCCCCCTTTGATGCCACAGCCTAATAAAACTTCTCCTGATATTTTTATTTTGCTTAAACTAGCTACAGTTAAGTTTCAGTCAGTTATAACAAAAATAGTTTAATAACCCAACATCTCAGTTATAGTGGTAAATCTGCTCCAATGAATATTTAAAGGCTACAAAGTGCTATTAGATAAATTATTGCTCATTTTCCCCAAATACAGGAAGTGAAAACTAACAATGTTAGGAAAGCAAGTCTGGCTGATCATTTGGTCAGTGATTTATGAAGTGATTGCCCTTGTTTAGGCAATTCATTCCTTATTTGACAGTAACTTAGGAATAAATTCATTGAGAAGAGGCTGTGAGATGAACACAGCAACAGCGTAACTGGGGGGAGAGATGAAGAGTATTTCTGTCTACAAGAAGAAATCCAAATGGCTGAAATCCACCTAGACATTTATTTTTCTTTACAATCCATTTTATCAATCAACATAAGCACATCACTTTCTGGGTGTATGTTACTATCATCACGAAAATGAGAGTTTCCTGTAGATCTCATACAGGTCTTCTAGTGCTAACATACTGGGTACCATTAGTAACCTATTTGCAACTGTTATCTCCAACAGAACACTGCAAATATGTTGTGTTCATAAGCAGGGCAGACTTCGCCAGCCCATCAGTGAATCTCCTCCATACAGGACAAACTAGTGAAGTCTGTTATTTACCTTATCATCATTGAAGACTATAAAAAATACTTTATGGAAAAGGACTTCATAATAAATAAGTTCACTAGTGCCTACTAAGATGAATAAACAATATGTAGTTACAGGAGATCCATGGTTTATAAGAATATAATGCCTTTACAAGAACCATCCTCTCTTCCAAAAAATACTACAATTATATAGCATGGACTTCAATTTAAGGGCTAATTTACCATAAGGATATTGAATTTGAGATAGGAAATAAAAGGTTAGGTGTCCATTCCTATGGATGAAAGAAAAAAAAACAGCCTTAAAAATGATCAGAGTCAGGAGTTTTAGAAAAACACTGAAAAACCATGGTATGATCTGAAAAGTCAGTGGATTATTCTTCCTCCAAATATAAAATCAATTCATGGTAGATGATAGGCAGAAAAATTTCTTTCAGTTAATTAACAAATAATTGCTGGGTTCCTTCTCAGGAAATGCAGATTTTCATAGGGTAAATGAAATGTGATATATATCTAAAGATACTTATTAGATATTATGAGTATTAAATTAGATATTCAGAGCAATTAAAAATGTTTAAAGGACCTGGGGGTCTCTATATCCCCCCAGGTTTTTATTTTATAGCTTAACTTCTCAGACAGTATCACTGTTATGAATAAGCTAATAGAAAAATTTATTTTTATAGTAAACTTAGGAATTTAGGTCCTTAGATTTCTAGTGCTTATGACCAAGCTGACAGGTTGTGACAGTGAATAGTAAAGAAGCATCTTAAAAGTGGACAAGATGATATGAACTGTCCAGAGGAAAGTTTAGAAGATGGGCCTGCACAGACTAATGTGGGTCCTGAAGGCCGACAGGAATCAAGCTCCACAGAAAAGGAGGCTGGTAAATGTCAACAGGCTTGCTTGGTAAATAGCAAAAATTCCTAGAAAAAATACTTCCCGGAATCTTTAGTGAAGGTATTTAGAATGACTGAATGTTACCTTCATATATATTACAGGGTAGGCATTGGACCTAAGCTGTGTGGCACCAGAGTTCAGTTTTAGAGCCAAGGAATAAGTCCACGGGAAAATATTTTAACTCCAGAAAGTAAGATATTGTTAATAATGAGGCTGCCTGAGTATTTTCAAAACACATATTCTTCTGAAGATTGAGCTCTGTGACTCAGGAGGAGACAGGCCCTGACTGGATGACCCTTGTTAAAAAAACACTACATCAAAGAAAGGCTTTAAGTAATGAGATGGGACTTGCTTCTGAACTGGGGAGGCTGCTGTTATGATTCTGCACGTCACAGGCAGTATTGAAAGACACATGACGGGAATGAATAAGGTTTGGGAAAGCACATGCATGACAGAGCCATAAATGGACACTTAGGGAAATGGCAGACACTGCTGGTGCCCTGCCCACTTCCTCCCAGTGTTGCTCTGAGTGTTGGTTGGTAAGGACTTAATAGCTGCTCCCATTCTCCAGAGAATTGTCCTGTGTCTCACCTGGGAAGTTATTCTAACACTGGGGCATCTTTCAACAAATGACTTTCTACCAGTTCTAGAGAAAATGTGGTTGCCATAAGGGGTAGGAGAGATATATAGGTAGAGGGTAAATCTACCTACTAGGAAATAGGGGGACAGCTTGACATTATGTGGATTATTTTAGGCACTCATTACTTCTACTTATTTTGAGTTCAAAATATAGCTCTCCCAATTTGTCACCTCTAAATCTGTACTTAGTACAAAGAGTTTTTAAGCACACAGACATTCAGACTCAAGCCATTCTCAGGGAATGACTCCTAATCATAATTTCCCAAATCCTACTGAGTGTCAGGAAGATTTACAGGCAGAGAGTTCAGCAAGAATTTAAGTGAATCTGAAATGTCAGAAGCTAAGATGTAACCCACATGGTTGACCACATCATACCCATCCTCATTTTAGTCTCACAGGTGGGTTAGGCTGCAGGACAAATTTAGGAGACAAGGCTATGATAAGAGAGTTCCTCAGATCCTCATCTCTGCCAGGGTATGAATATAGTTCTACTTGAGTACCAATGATCAGAGAAAGTCAAGGAAGAAAAAATACCTTCTGCATGTCCATGAATTCACCTCCTTCCTGGATACTTAACAGAAGATTTTTTACTTGTACTGTTCCAGAGGCAAGAACTAAGACCTTTGGAAATGACTTACTTAAGAGACAGATAAAAAAGCTAACTGTATGAAAGAATTTATCATTAACTGCACTCATTTATGAGATAATATCAGTTCCACAATGCATGTGTCAAGTATTATAATGAATGATCTCTTGAAACTAAGGAAAGGTAAGTATCAGGGAATTATCAAACTTCATTTAGAAATTTAGTGAGATTACTTGCTCCAGGATTCAGGAATGACAAAGTCAAATTCAGTTTTGATGGTATCATCTTTTTTGAGGTGAAGATCAGGAAGGACAAAGGTGATTTGACATCATGACTTCCATCTGCTAGATGAAGCTACAATTCTGCTTTCTGTCTACGATGAAAATTTGGGGTTATAGGACACTCTGTGGGCCCACCTTCTTCCCTAGAGGATGCCAGAATGATATCCCAGAAGCTTAATTATGCATAGCGGGAGGGACCCTGGGAATTGTTTTTCTGTATAAATAATTTCACCAATTAGTCCTGTTAGCAGTCTTCAAAGACAACATTTGCACCAGCTTCTGCATCAAGACCCAGCAGTTACCTCCTCCCTCAATTCCCGGTGTTCCAGGTAAGGCTCTGGTGACCATGGGAGAAGAGAATGGAGATGATAGAGAGGAAAATAAAGGTGACTGCTCTTCCTCCTTCATGCAGATGTTGCAAGGTAATAAACAAAGTTGAGGAAAGCCGTTTCCATGGATTCTGTCCAGTGTAACAGATTGCAACACAAAAGTTCAACTCCCTAGAAAATACCAGTTCTCAGAAATAACCAGTGATTTGTTGTTGTTATGGTGCTTATATGACTAATCAAGGGATCCAGGTTGCTACCTAGACCTTCTTGTCATCTCAGGGTTATCAAGAATATTTTTCCTACAATAGGAATATTCTTTGGAAGAGCCAAGAAAGAGAAGAGAGACTGATGTTGGGAGTGAATGAGCAGTGTGGGTCATGACACACATAGGTCTCACTCAATATTATATCTCCTCCTCTTGGCACTATTCTCTATATGTTCAGTTTTCTTCCTCTCACATCTCCCTTTGTTACCTTTCTGCCCTCTCTTTTCTCTTCCTTGTGCCTTTTGCTTTCAGTGATTTTACTAATTCTCAGTTATAAGACAAAACAGTGTGTTCTTACCCCAACTCCTGTCATTAAGAGTTGCTGTTCCTATAAGGCTTGGGAAAGTTCATTGTTTAGGAGCTCCACTGAGGGTAAGACAATCAAGACTGATCGGTCATGTCCACCACTGGGGAAAAACTGGAGTCTGGAGGACCTGATGGTGACCACATATGAAGGTGGTTGGTGAGTTATTGGCGACTCTTAACTGGAGACTTGTTTGGGAAAAGGCAGTGCTGGGATCAGTCAGCTTACACATCAGCCAATTGGGATATCGGTAAGTATTACCTGAAAGTCATTGTCATTACATAAATCAGTTTAACAATCACCATACCAGGCAGTTAGTAAATCAATCAGTGTATTAATAAGATAACCAAAATGTCATTAGTAACCTGACAATCAGTATATCAAAATCTGTCATTGCTTTCAGGAAGAGGATTCATACAGCAATCAGTAAAATAGGCAATGCTAGTATTGGACTGGAAGTACATCTGTCTAATTAGAATGAGTTAATTAGAGCCAGCAGGTCTCAGAAACTGGTGATAAAATGTAAAAGACAAAACATGCTGTGTTCAGTTTTGTGTTGAAGCCTGGGTGATACACAAAAGACATCTGGGCCTTAGCTAGAGGGAGAAGGCAAAGTGGAGGAGGATAAGACTGCAATACACCCAAGAACAGAGTAAAAGATAAAAGAAGGAGAGAAAAGGAAAACAAAAGCAAGATGACATCCAGATGAACATGAGATGCATGAGCAAGAGGCGCAGAAATGACCAGAGTGCCTAGCCAGTGCCAACTAAAATTACCTGAACAGTGCATATGAGTTAAAAATAACTGTGGAATGTTGTAAGTCATTGAAGCTGGACAGGTTTTCGTCATGTGGCAATTCTGTGACAATAACTAATTGACATAATAACTAACTTACATAAACTCTCTAAATAATAGCTATTATTGGAAGCAACATGTGGATAATCACAACCCCTACCGCAACGGTTTTCTGCTGGTGTGAAACAAACTACCACAAACTGCTGCTTAAAGGAGCACTCACTTGTAATACCACAGTTCTGCAGGTCAGAAATCTAGAAGGCTTGATTGGTTCTCTGCTTAGGGTATCATGAGGTCAAAGTCCAGGTGATGGCTGGAATGGGCCTTATACCAAGACTCTAAGGAAGAATCCACTTCCAAACTCACTCAGATTGTTGGCAGAACTCTGTTCCTTTGGTAGTAAGTCTGATGTCCTGATTGTTTCGCAGGCTGTCAGCCAGGACCCTCTCTCTGCATCTAGAGGTTGCCTGAACTCTTTCTTATGTGGCCCCCTGTGTTCTTAAACTGGTAACTACCTGTCAAGTTCTTCAAATTTTGAATCATTTTGGGTTCCTATTCCACCACTAGTCTATGAAAAATCTTTTCTTTTAAGAGCTCACATGATTAGATTACTCACACACACTCTCCCTTTTGATTAAGTCAGTAACCTTAATTACATCTAGCATGATATTTCACCATACTCATAGCCTCACAGCCCAGGGACTGTGATAGAGAATGTTGGCAGGGGTGTGTGGGGTGGGGAATGAACTGGAGAATTCTGACTACCACGCCTATTAAAAAGTAGCTAGTGAGAAAGAAGACTCTCTTTTCCAATATGTGCAAAGTAATGTTTATTTTCAACAATTACTTGATGCAGTAAGATGCCTAAATGGGCAGTAGATAGCAGCTAGTGTAGAAACTGAGAATGAAATAATTCCTAAGTAATGAGTTCTTAGGAAAAATGAGAGAGTTCTTAGAAGAAAAAGATGGTTGAGACTGAAAAAGAAAATACCCATTTAAAAGAAAAATGGGAAAAGACATTTACATTTATTGCTAATATTTTGCATTTACTATGATCTAAACAGTCTACATTTATTGTCACTTTAATTTTTTATATAAAGTTATGACAATCACATATTTCATATGCATCCCCATTAAACTGTAAGCTATGAGAGTTCTGGGACACTATCTGCATTTTTTTGAGATTACCTTTTTAGGGAAGTTTTAGGTTTACAATAAAATTGAGAGGAAGGTACAGTGATTTCCCACACACCCACACTTCCCCACAAGTGCACTGCCTCCTTTGTGATCAATATCATTCACCAGAATGGCACTTTTTTCTCTTACCTTTTTCCTTTCCTTTTCTTTTAATGTTTTAATTGAAGTATAGTTGACATAATATTATATTGGTTTCAGGTGTACAACATAGTGATGTAGCAATTATATACGTTATGCAATGCTTACCATGATAAGGGTAGTTACCATCTGTCACCATACAAACTTACTACATTATTACTATACTCCCTATATTAAACTTTTAAACCCCTGTGACTTATTTATTTTATAACTGGAAGTTTATACCTCAGAATGCCACTTTTACCAAGGATGAACCTGAATAATACCATAATCACCCAAAGTCCATAGTCCACATTAGAGTTCACTCTTGGTGTTATACCTTCTTTGGGTTTGGACAAAAAGTACAATGACTAATATCTATAAGTATACTATCATATAGAGAATTCTCACTGCCCCCCAAAATCTTATAAATTCTTCCTATTCACCCCCACCGCAGCACTCACTCTTGGCAGCCACTGATTTTTACGTCTCCATAGTTTTGCCTTTCCCAGCATGTCACACAGTGGTGATCAAATAGCACACAGCATTTTCAAGCTGGCTTCTCTCACACAGTCATATGCATTTAAGTTTCCTCCGTGTCTTCCCATGGCTTAATAGCTCATTTCATTTTAGTGATGAAGATTATCCCACTGTCTGCATGGACCACAGTTTATTTACCCATTCACCTACTGAAGGACATTCTTCAATATGTCTGCTTCCAAGTTTTTACAATTGTCAATAAAGCTACTTTAAACATCTGTGTGCAGGTTTTGTGTAGATAAAAGCTTTCAACTCTTTTGGGAAAACACCAACAAGCACAGTTTGGGTAAATACCAAGGAGCACAGAATATACAGTAAGAGTATGTGTAGTTTTGTAATAAACTGCCAAACCACCTTCTAAAGCGGCTGCACAATTTTTCATCTCCACCAGCAATGACTGGACTCCTGCTGTTCCACATCCTCACCAGCATTTGGTGTGCTCAGTGTTCTCGATTTTGGCCATTCTAAGCATATAACTACCTGTTTGTTTTACTACTGTATTCACTGCATTTAGCATAGAACTAGCAGATTTAAAGAAGCAAGAAATATCAGATCACTGAGTAATAGAGGAAAGTATGATTGCCCTGAGGTAAAATTAAGGAATTGAAAAAGAGTCCCTTCTAAGTTTCCATCTTCTGTCTTTCACACCCAAGTGCAATGCCTCCTTGAAGCAGAAGGTTGTAAACTCTATAAGGTTTAGTGATAAAACAATCACATAAGATTGGAAGGTACCTGGATAGATTTCAGCCACCCCTCTCTGGATGGCTTGGTCCTCTGGGGCTGCATAATATATGTATCCATACAAAATATTATAATGTGAGCTTCAATTCATGTAAAGAAGGTATAGCCCAAAGAGAGCTTATACATATTACAATATCATGAAATTTGTATCATTAACAGTCTAGTTCTTCATTTACATAGGTATCATCAATTCCTATTTGTTGAATCAATGAACACCTAATATGAATAGTGGATCCAAAAGGAAAGTACTGACTTCTTTCCTACAATATAAAATATATTGACAATAGAGAGAATAAACCATAAGACACAACTAGAAATGGACAAAAGATCTTGGATTTCAGGTGAGATCAGGTGAGACATCGAGGTAAGCGTTAGCAGAAGATTCTGACAAAGATAGAGATTACAAAATACTGGAATTGGAGTATAAAGGAGGGATATAAATGGAGAACAATTCTACATAGACTGTGATTTCTTATTTTTCAAATGAGAGGGCAAAAAATAACGTTATCATTTAGAGGTATACTGGGCAATAGTTATAGTTAGCTTGAGGTAAGATGTTCTGTAAGTATAAGCTACATACTGGATTTTGAAGAATTTGTATGAAAAATGTGAAATATTTCAATGATTTTTATACTGATTACATTTTGAAATGATATTTTAGACACAGTGAACTAAATGAAATACATTGTTAAATTATTTTTAATTTTCTCTTCTAGTCTTTCTAACGAGGCTACTAGAAAATTTAAAATCACATAGGTGGCTCAAATTTTATCTCCAATGGACAGGCGCTGGTCTAGAGAGAGCTGTTTTTGTTTCCCTCCAGGGATCTTACCATGTGGTCCAACATCAGCACTGCCCCTTTTCTACTGACTGGCTTTCCAGGTCTGGAGATATTTTATCCTTGGATTTCCATCTCCTTCTTTGTCATTTATGGGTCCATCATCCTTGGCAATGGCGCCCTCCTCTTCCTTATCAGAGAGGACCACACACTTCATGAGCCTATGTACTACTTTTTGGCTATCCTGGCAGCCACAGACCTTGGAGTCACATTGACAACAATGCCCACCGTGCTTGGTGTTCTGTGGCTGGATCACAGGGAGATCGGCCATGGAGCCTGCTGCTTTCAGGCCTATCTGATCCATTCACTGTCCATCGTGGAGTCAGGAGCCTTGCTCATCATGGCCTATGATCGATTTACTGCCATCTGCAACCCCCTGAGATATAACTCCATTCTCACCAATGCTAAGGTAGTGAAGATAGGTCTGGGGATTGTAATGAGGGGATTTATGCTGATTGTGCCCATAATTGTCACTCTCTCTAGATTTCCCTACTGCAGATCCCGTGTCCTTTCCCATGCTTTCTGTCTACACCAGGATGTGATCAAACTGGCCTGTGTTGACATCACTTTCAACAGGATCTATCCTATAGTCTTGGTCTCATTAACTGGTTTCTTAGACTCAGTGCTTATCCTTATCTCTTACATCCTAATCCTTAAGACTGTCATGGGAATTGCCTCAGGTAAGAAACAGGCTAAGGCTTTAAATACCTGTGTGTCTCATATTAGCTGTGTTCTGGTTTTTTATGTCACTGTTACAGGACTGACCCTCATACACCGATTTGGGAAATATGTACCACATGTAGTTCATATTATCATGAGCTATGTCTACTTCCTCTTCCCCCCACTTATGAATCCAATAATCTATAGTATTAAGACGAAGCAGATACAGAATGGTATCAAACGTCTTCTCTCTTTCCAAAGAATTTGAGCCTATTTACTTTGGGGGTTCTCCACCTTGCAGAATGGGTTTCTTGGGAGAACAGACTATATGGTGTCAATGTGGCTCGGAATCAAAAGGAGTGTCATACTTGTCATTTAAAAGACATAAAACCATTGCTCTGATTCTCAGCCCCTCGCTCCCATTGGGCATTGACTCCCAAGGACATTGACCTCAGTCTTGTTGCTCTGACTGGTAGATGGTTTTGCTTTACTTTGTCATATTCTAGTCTGGCAGAATCACTTGCCTTCATGGTTACCTGAAGTCAGTGATGCTTGCAATGGCTGCAGTCTCTACTGTAAGAGGAGAATAAGATTGTTTTAGAATTCCCCAGCACTGTGTGGGAACAGTTCAGAAATTTCCTGCATGCTCAACAGTGCATCAGAGGTAACAATGGGTCTTAGACAACCCCAAACACAAGTACTACACAACAGTAGAGTGGATCAGTAAATAAGAATAAGATATTCAGACCAAAGGCCAAACAAGAGCTTGAATTCCAGCAGATGTCAGCATAGCTAGATGCTCACCATGGATTAGTGAGAAGACTGAGTCGATATTTCGTGTCTTCAACTTTATGGGATGAGGACTACAAACCATCTATAATAAAATAAAGTTCTACTTCTTGCACACTTGAGTTTTTGTTCTGTATTGTGCAGTTAATAACCTCTACATATGCTTAATGAAAAAAATTATACAAGTCAAAGAGGCATTATAATAATATGTATACCGAGGCAGCATTTTGCCATTCTTCTGGACTGGGGGAGACAGTAGTGAAATAAACAGCCTTTAGAAAATACTATAAATGTAAGGTTTTGAAACACATAGGACCTTTAAGGAAGTTCACTCAGGGTCTCCAATGTATTTATTCCTCACAGAGGTCAACATAACAAGAATATGTACATCAGAAATATAGGAAAGAAAGCTATATTTTATTAGTTCATCAAGAGCTAAGGAGGGTTAGGGAAAATAATGTACATTATGCAAAATTATAGAAAATATGTTGGCAAATTAAATGGAAATCAATTCACTCAATAATTAGCCATGACTTTTTTTTTTTTTTTGGAGAAGGAACTATATATCTGTATATATGTATTACCAGGATCCTTGCAGTATTCCTATAACCAACAGATTCTGTTAAAGGAATTTGTTTTTCCATTAAAAATGGTTACTTAGAAAAGCACCTTTGAAAACCATTGACTTAGATCTTCCATCATTGTTTGCCCTCATTCTTAATTCACTCAGCATTTTTTCTCATTTTAATTAGGTTTTCCCCACTGATTTAATGAGACAAAAGAATGAATAGGTCAACTGACCTGTATAAATGAAAATATATAAACAGAAATTGAAAAGCAAGAGAAAATAAACATTTATAAAAATATCCCTGGGCAAGGGAAACAAAAACAAAAATAAACAACTGGGACCGCATCAAACCAAAAAGCCTCTGCACAGCAAAGAACATCATCAGCAGAACAAAAAGGCAACCAACCAACAGTGTGGGAGAATATATTTGCAGATGATGTATCCAATAAGGTGCTAATATCCAAAATACAAAAAGAGCTAAAACAACTCAACATCAATAAATAAAACAATCTGATTACAAAATAGGCAGAGGACTTAAACATTTTTCCAAAGAAGAAATACAGATGGCCAAAGATGCTCCACATCGTTAATCATCAGGGAAATGCAAATGAGAACCACAATGAGGTATCACCTCACACCAGCCAGAATGGCCACTATCCAAAAGACAAGAAATAACAAGTGCTGGTGAGGAGGTGGAGAAAAGGGAACCCTCATACTGTTGGTGGGAATGTAAATTGGTGCAACTGCTGTGGAAAGCAGTATGGAGGTTACTTCCAAAACTAAAAATACTGTAGGACCCAGCAATTCCACTTCTGGGAATTTACCCAAAGAAAACAAAATCACTAATTCAAAAAGAAATATGTACACCTATGTTCACTGCAGTATCATCTACAATAACAAAGATATGGAAACAATCCAAGTGTCAAGTGTCCATCAATAGATGAATGGATAAAGACGATGTGGTACATATACACAATGGAATATTACTCAGTCATTAAAAAGAAGGAAATCCAGCATCGTGGATGGATGCATATGTGTGTACATGTAATAATGCACACACATATAACAATGAACAAAAATAATTTTGTGATCACTATTCTCCATAAATAAATTTTAATTTAAAAATCTTTCATTACTCTCCTAATAAAGTTAATGAAAAGAAATTAGTATTTTAAGTTTACTTTTAAATCAGCATATCTTGATGTCCTTTTAAATACTCTCTAGCCTGAGTTAGGAGACTCTCTGGGGCCATGATTGCATTTCATGTTTTCCAAATGAAGTCACAAGTCCCTTACCAAGAGAATTTAAACATTCAATGCATTCACCGCAGGATGCCAGATTCTATATAAATATATCTCATCACCTCTTCCCACTTGGAATATTCTGTTGCCTAAACTAAATTCTTAGAGGAGAAAATTAGACAAGCTTCCTGGAGAAATTAAGTTTTCTGCTTACATGATTTAAATAAACTTTTCCTTTGATCTAACAAAAAGAATGTCAGGATTATATATAAAAATGAAAATATAATCATTCCAGAATGAAAAATATGAGATGTCTACCTTAGCAGATAAATCTCCAGGAAGAAAGTCTAGATCCAGTGATCTCTCCACAATAAATATTTGCTCTGGCCATCTCTGTATAATGTATTGGGAAAACAGAATAATATGGAGAGAAACGGAATCCAATCTTTGCAACGCTTTAAAAATTCGGGCTGGGATCTGTATGGCTATAAACTAAAATTTTTTTGACTGATTTAATTATGAAACTGGATTATTCCTCCACAAATTTCAAATGGGGAAAAATGTGCCCCAGAATAAAATGTTTAAGCCACTGGTGCTGAGCATAAACCAAAATACTAAAATCTACTTATCCCCCCAAATCTCCTCAGCCCCTCATAATGTGCCCATGAGGCCTATAATGCATCTAAGGATCTTAACAGAAAATCCCACCCCATATCATTCCCATCTGACTTGCTGGCCTCGGTGCAGAGGCCCATATGGTTGTGGAAACACTGGCTTTGCAAGTCATGTTGGAGGAATAGACGCTGTGGGAACTCTGTCTGCTGTGGTGGTCACCGCTTACTGTCAGAGCATACCCACTCTGACAGGGACATTTTATGGATAGGTTGCTCCTCTTATAAGGTTAAATTTGATGGAAGAAGCCCATTTAAACTGGTTAAGACCCCTTAAGTTAAAACTCTATTAGTTCCTTCATGCTAAGTAAGAGAGATCCCAGCTAGCTGGCATGAACCTTCCTGTTAAAGTTTATTCAATCAGCTGTAACATATCTGAGAGGAATGGGAGATTCATGCTATAGTGGACCAGCATCGCTGGCATGCCTGCTGGGCACATAGTGGGTGGAGAACCTGATAGTATTTGAGTGTTACCGAAGAGGAACAAGAGGGTTGTTGGCTCACTGTTGGATAAGCAAGGTCCTTTCGAAGGTGGAGGCAGGGGACTGTAGGGAGGTGGATTTATTGGTGAAACTGTCCCCAAACTTTGGCTTAGAGGTTGAGTGCTCTGTTGTAAGTGCCCTCACGGTTTCTTGAAGGAAGTATATTTGAAAATGCCTCACTACTGCTGTTAAAATGCCTACCAACAGAAGAATCAGTAAATAATTTATGACGCAATTTTATAATGATACTACATATCAATGAATCAATGAGAATGAATTAACTAACTACAGCAACAACGTGGAAGACTCTCACAAATACAATGAACAAAACAAAAGCTAAAATGTGTGATTCCATTTACATAAAAACTACAAAAATAAGCAAAATTAATCTATGCTGTTACAACTCAGTAAGATAGTTACTCTGGGTGATGAGGGGCTTCTAGTATGCTACTTATATTCTATTACAACATCTTGTATAACAGACATGATCCTTATTTCCTTATAATATCACTAAAATATATAAGGCATATTATATGCCTGAGAAATGAAAAAAATTGATAGAAATTTAACTTTAGTTATCAATGAATGCAGATCATACAGCATTATTATACGTAAAACAAAATTTGAGTTATTAGAGAACATACCTTTTCTCCCAAACCTTTCTAGATAACATGGATAGAGTTTATGCTACAAGAAAAAGAAAAGCCCAATACGTTTAAAAGGCTAAAACGTTAGTCATTATTGTTCTTTTAATACATTTTACTTCTTCCAATTTATCTTTAAAAATAAAGAAAACTTATTTTTAAAAAGATGGCACAATATGGTAGAAAGAATGTGGCCTTTGATAAAATAGCTTCATTCCCACCTCTTTCATTTATAAACTTTGTGGTTTGGAACTAATCATTTCATTTAATTTCTGAGCTTGTGTTATCTCATCTACCAATTAGGAATAACAAAATGCACCTCATAAGGGTTTTTGTCTTAGGATTTCATAGAGTATATCATGCTACTGGCAGATATTATATATATTGGCATATACATAATATATAACATCAAATATATGACAATTTTATTAATATTATCACTAACAAAACTGAATATTTTCACAACTATCATGCAGAAAAGTAGTGGAAAGAATAATCAGAAAGTGGGATATTATTAAATGTTATAATTCTGTCATGTAATGAAATATAGCTACTAAAGAAAATATTATAGAGTGCTAAATAGCCTTTTAAAATGAACATACTCCTCCTAGCTTTCTCCTTCAGTTATTCCCAATATAGCATCTCCTGCAAAATTGAGACATTTAGTACAATAACATTTCTATTTCCTAATCATTCTATTTCCATTTACCTTCATATCCTTATTAGATTCTATGGTGCAGTCCTTCAGAGACTTTTTTTGTCAATATCCTATATTCCTTTGCCTCATTTTCAATCCACCCGAGGCTTTTCACTCTTCTGGAGTGGAAAAAAAATTAAAATGCCTTGTCTTAAATATCAACATAAAGTAACTCATATAATATTTATAATTCTTAGGCTTTTTTTCTCACTTTTCTTTCCACAACTCCTATCCATCTCATTTTACAGATGAGGAAGCTAAGCGGCAATGTGTATAAAGACACATATAACTGTGTAGGAGACATCTCCACCTGACTCCTTACAGACATAGAATACCCTATAGTGAGTGGATTCCCTTCATTGTTTTCCCAAATTTAGAGTGCTTAGAATAAAAGAGTCAATCAACAAACAACTGTTGATTAATGAATGTCATTCCCTTCCTGTGATCCCTGTTAGTAAATGGAATCACCCTTAGCTAAAATCAGAAATGGAGATCTCATCATTCACTGTTCTTTCTCTTTAATCTATCATATAGAATCAATCACCAAGTTCTATTCTTTCTAAATCATAGACTCTTCCAACCACTTCCACCCAACCCTACTGCTAATACCCCATCACATCCACACCAGCACAATTGATCACGTAGATTACTATATCCTGATTCTTCTGACCAGTTCTATTTCTTTTCCAATGTGCTCCTTATACTGTAGCAACTGACTATCTGAGCCTAAGCTTCACCTACCACCCAACACTTATTTCATACTCATGTCATTAGGATAAAGTCAGAATTCTTCACATGAATTATAAAAACCTGTGTGATCAACACCTGCTATCACAGACTCATTTTGTGCCAAGCTTTCTCTCATGACTTGTTCTAGAGATACTATAATTCTTTAGCATAAATTTAGTACAAAATTATTTTTTGCTTGAATTAAGCATATTTTCTCCTGTCCCATGACTAGTGCACATTTTCTGTGGTTGTTTCTGTTTTTTTCTCTGCATGGAACTAGTGCCCTATCCTATCACAAACAACTATATTCTTTACTCTTCTCTTTATTCAATTATCAGCTTAAACAGCACTTCATCTTGGAAGTCTTCCAAGATCCCAGATATATCTTCTGTGTTCCCCCAGCACACTGACATTCATGCAGTAATGATGGTGCTATGTAAATTTATGGCAATATTTTCTTGCTAGTCCTCATTAGGTTTTTAAGTTCTGCCAATGAGAAGAAAAAAATCCATCACCTCAGGCTGGCACAAAATAGGGAAAGATCTGAATATAAGCAAAGTAATTTTAAGACACAATATAAAATACTCTTCATTCACATGGCTCTTCACAGATCCATGGAGGTTTTCTGTGAATCAGTACTGATTTCTCAATAAACCAGAAATAATACCCTTATCATTCAGTAACTCCACTTCTGGGAATTTACCCAAAGGAAACAAAATCACTAATTCAAAGCGATATGTGCACTTCTATGTTTGCTGCAGCATCATTTATGATAGCTAAGATATGGAAGCAACTGAAGTGTCCATCAATAGATGAATGTATAAAGAAGAAGTGATACATATATACAATGGAGTATTAGCCATAAAAGAATGAAATCTCACCATTTGCAACAACATGATGGACCTAGAAGGTATTATACTAAGTAACATAAGCGAGGCATAGAAGGACAACTACCATTATGGTTATTTCTACATATCATTTTATGTGGAATCTAAAAAATAAAACAAACAAACAAAACAGAAATAGACTCATAAACACAGAGACGACTGCCATAGGAGAAGGGAGGGGCCACGGGTGGGGACAACAGGTGAAGCGAATAAAGAGGTACAGACTTCCAGTTATGAAATAAGTTAATCACAGGGATAAAAGTACAGCATAGGGAATATAGTCAATAATATTGAAATCTCTTTTTATGATGACAAATGGAAACTGAACTTACTGTGGTAAGCATTTAATAATGTATATAATTGTCAAATCACTATGTCGTACACATAAAATTAATATAATATTGCATATCAACTATACTTCAATTAAAAAGAAAAACTATTAAAAAAACCCAAGTAATTTCTCCAAAGAAACAGGAAAGACAAAAACTGCAATTGGAATTCACAAGTTCTAGGACTACAGAAGGCATGTATGACTCCTGTGAGTAACTGATATCTCCTTGACCTTTGAGATAAACAATGGGAGGACATGCACAGATGCTTATGCTGAGGATCTTGGGGTAATATTACCAAGCCCTGGCATTCCCCACAATCGTGTGCCATTTGAGTTTCCAGTTTTCCTAATTCTTCCTTGGGGAAATGAACGAAATGCCTGAGAACACTGGGTGAGTGGGACAGCTACTCCGAGAAAAAGAAGGAAGGGAGGGGTTATTAAATAATCTCCCAAGTGGCTGGAAAGGTGAAACCCGGGGGAGGTGATTTCCACACAAATCCTCTAACCTGGCCTCTTAAAATAGTTTTTGAGAAGGAAGAGTTTGGACTGAGTTCTCAAAAAAGACAGATACAAGACCGTGGAGTGAGTGAGTGCCAGGAACAGACATATGGAACGATTCTTCTCCCTTACGATGTTAGCTGCAGTCGAGAGAAGATACAAAGATTTTCCAGAGGCTGTAGAGTGGGACACATGCCACATGGGGCAGGGGTAACACAACAGCACTGAAATTTTGTTTGGACAAATGTGTCAAAGCAGGTTTGGAGCTGCTAATGAGGGACTCCTGGATGGACTTCATGAAAACTGAATGCTTTTGACTCAAAATGAAATCATCTGCTCTTGTCCATTTTTCTCCATAAAGAGTTTATGACTTTTGTTAGAATTCCATAAACCACTGACAGTCAACTTCAAAACAGTTTCCTGACAAAAAACTATGTCTCTATCATGATTGTGAAATATAAAATTAATACCAAGTTGAAATGTATCAAAAAAATCAACAAGTAAACAAAAAGACAGTGTAGATTTAAAAAAATTATCCATTTGTATATATTTATATTTTTCTTTATGTCATTATTGTCTCATTTTTCAGCATATACATAACAGTGTGGCCTGATGTTTTAGAAGATCATTTTTTTAATTGAGAAAATTTTAACCTAATATTATATATAACATAGGAAAAGACCATGAGTCTTCATCCTTAGTACAGCCTATAAATCTCTACTGCTTTTCTACAAGAAAATAGATGCAAAACGTTACGTATACCAATTAGTTTTCCTAAGTACAAAGATTGTGATTAAGGCTGCTCTAATGTATTCCCATGGGGGTTAGTGCTAACTGAAAAAATTTTGGTTCCTGGCTTAGAAAAATCTGAGTTCTGGTTTCTAGAAAGCTGCTTTCCCCACCTGTGGACATGTTAGGGTCCAACATTAGTGCTGCCTCCTTTCTGCTGACTGGCTTCCCAGGTCTAGAAGCAGAACATCACTGGATCTCCATCCCTTTCTTTGCAGTCTACGTCTCTGTGATTCTTGGCAATGGTACTGTCCTCTACCTTATCAAGGACGACCGCAGTCTCCATGAACCCATGTACTATTTCCTTGCGCTGCTGGCAGGTACAGATCTGATGGTGACACTGACTATGATACCAACTGTAATGGGAGTCTTACGGGAGAATCACTGGAAGATAAGCCATAGGCCCTGCTTCCTGCATTATTCACTCCCTTTCCATTCTGGAATCGGGTGTCTTGCTGGCCATGGCCTGTGACCGTTTCATTGCCATCTGCACCCCTCTGAGGTACAACTCCATTCTTACCAATTCCCAGGTGATGAAGGTAGGACTGGGGGTACTGCTGAGGGGCTTTGTGTCCGTTGTACCCCCAGTTCTGCCACTCTGTTGGTTTCCGTATTGCCATTCCCATGTTCTTTCCCATGCCTTTTGCCTCCACCAAGATATCATGAAACTCGCCTGTGCTGATATTACATTTAATCATGTATACCCAGTTATTCTGGCTGCCCTGACTTTCTTCCTGGATGTTCTGATTATTCTCTTTTCTTATGTCCTAATTAAGACAGTTATTGGCATCGCCTCTGGAGAGGAGCAAGCTAAGGCCCTCAACACTTGTGTCTTCCATATTAGCTGTGTTCTAGTCTTTTACATCACTGTGATTGGCCTGACTTTCATCCCCAGGTTTGGGAAACATGCTCCACATGTGGTCCACGTGACCGTAGGCTATATCTACTTTCTCTTTCCTCCATTCATGAGCCCCATTATATACAGCATCAAGACCCAGCAAATTCAGAGAGGCATCATTTGCCTGTTTTCTGGGCACAGTAGGGTTTGAGCCTTTCTTTCAGAAGTGTGAGAGCTCCAGGATTTCTAGGCTTTTTGCAAAATTAGAAGGGAGCTGAGCTTTACACCTACTCTTCCTTTTATCAGCATTAGATAGGCTTTAATTATTTTGTAAAGTTATAGCTAAGTTGAGCAGGAATGCAATGACTACACATATAGATATATATTCATATAGGAATATACATATATACTCATACATATATTCAGATATAAGTATGTGTGTGTATATATGTTGATAGAGAAAGAGAGGTTCTAGGAAAGTTGAATTTAGGATATAGACAAATACTCTAATAAGCAAAAAATATAGGGCAATTCAGATTCCTTATCAATAACAAGTTCAAGAATTATTTCAGAAAAGCTCAACTTAAATGTCCAGCCTGGGCCAACTACAGCCTATAAAAGGAAAAATATGCAATAGCAACTCCATTTTGTAGCTACATAAGGATGAACTAGAGCATACGGATTGAGATCATGGATCTCTACTGTATCTCATACTGTATTTAAAAGCAAGATGTGCTTTCCAAGTGATAAACCATCATTTATAAAGCTTTACAGTAGAGTCTCCCTGAATTCATGACTTTATACCTTAGTTCATTTCAAGAATTTCTCTGGTGTTTTCTCTAAATGATGAACAGATGAAACACTTGTGATACATCTGGTAGATGAAATACAGTTACCTATTGTACTTTTGTGTATTTGTTTTTTATTCCTATAAAGCAAACAATTTTCAGTCTGCTGCAGCCATTTTCAAGTCTCATTTCAGACTTAGCTGATCATATTTTTTTGGCTAATTTTCATTATTTTCTAGTTGATTTGTAGGGGTTCATTATATATTAACCCTCATGTTTTATGTATATTGTAATGACTTTTTTCAGTTTTCTGGTTGTCCTTCTATACACATGACTTAAACGTTTGTATATAAATTTTATTATTTATTTTATCTATTGCGATATGGGGCCACACTGACAAAGGCCTTCTTGTTTTCAGGTTTATGGATACCTTTTCTTATACTTTTGCATAATTTATTTTTTCATATCTTATAATAGGTTTGTGTTTGGAGGAGGGTAAGGAATTTAAATCAGTTCTCATATGCCTGTTTCTGTGGAAGTAACACCAACATTCAATCATTTATTTGGCTGATTTTTAAGGCACTAGTATGGAACAGGCATTTTGCCAAACAAAAGCAAACAGACAAAAACTTTTCCCTCTTGGAATTTTTAAACAATTAAAGTAAAAAAATCAAATAAACCCAAATTTAAAATAAATTCTGTGATTAATAATAAATCAGACTTCCGGGAAGATGGCGGTGTGAGCAGGGCGGCAGAAATCTCCTCCCACCACTATATTTAACTACGAAAACACAGCAAATACATCTATTGCTAAAAGAGAGACGAGAATACACAGGAAAGCGCACAGCGTGCAGCTACACCCGAGAGGACTCGGCACCCCAAGAGGCGGGTAAGATACGGAGCCGCGACCCGGCGGGACCCGAGCCCTCCCCCACCCCAGCGCACGGGCGGGAGGAGAGGATTCAGAGCCGGGAGGGAGAGGAAGCACACCCCGCGAAGTAGCCAGCCCCGGTGATCCGCGCGGGGAGCGCTGACCCACATTGCGCAGTGCAGCGGAGATTGGAGAGACAGAGGGGCAGGATCTGAGCGGGGAACGCGCCAGGGGGCTTGCAGCCGGCTCCGGGAAGGAAAAAAAAAAGTGCGCGCTTTCCTCAGCGGTCTTAAAGAGACAGGAGCCCAGCGGAGGAGCCGGATCACCCCAGCACACTCAGCCCAGCAGGCTGGGAGTCCTGGGGAGTTTCAGACGCCTTAGCTGGCGACTGAGGAAGCGTAGCCATACTTAACACTTCTCACTGAGATCAACAGCCTCCTATTCGTTCCCACCCCTGCCAGAGTGATAAAGGGCCCTGCGGAGCGGCACAGTCACAGCTGTGGAATAGTGGGGCAATAGCGCCACCTAGAGCATTCCCACAGAATCTACGTCCGGTGGGCATTTTTTTGTTTTTTTTTTGTTTTGTTTTTGTTTTGTTCTTTTCTTTCTTTTTTTTTTTTTTTCTTTTTTTCTCTTTTTTTTCTTCTCTTTTTAAAGTCTTAAAGAGCCCAGCTGACATACGTGGCAACTATCAGTGACCAAATTATACAGCCATGAAAAGACAGAGGAATATGGTTCAGACCAAAATCAACCAGACAACCCCAGAGAGGGAGTCTGAAGGGATGGAAATGCACAGCCTGCCTGAAAAAGAATTTAGAATAAAAGTCATAACCATGCTGATGGACCTACAGAGAAATGTGCAAGAGCTGAGGGAGGAAGTGAGGGAACTGAAGAAAGACAATACAGAAATCAGACAAGCGATCGACGGGCTTAACAGCAGAATGGATGAGATGCAAGAGACTGTTAATGGAATAGAAAACAGAGAACAGGAGTACAGAGCAGCTGAGGCAGAGAGAGATAAAAGGATTTCTAGGAATGAAAGAATATTAAGAGAACTGTGTGACCAATCCAAACGGAACAATATTCGCATTATAGGAGTACCAGAGGAAGAAGAGAGAGAAAAAGGGATAGAAAGTGTCTTTGAAGAAATAATTGCTGAAAACTTTCCCTCGCTGGAGAAGGAAGTAGTCTCGCAGTCCACCGAAGCTCATAGATCTCCCAACACAAGGGACCCAAGGAAGACAACACCAAGACACATAATAATTAAGATGGCAAAGATCAAAGATAAAGACAGGGTATTAAAGGCAGCTAGAGAGAGAAAAAAGATCACCTACAAAGGAAAACCCATCAGACTATCATCAGACTTCTCAACAGAAACCTTACAGGCCAGAAGAGAATGGCATGATATATTTAACGTTATGAAACAGAAGGGCCTCGAACCAAGAATATTGTATCCAGCACGATTATCATTTAAATATGATGGAGGGATTAAACAATTTCCAGATAAACGAAAGTTGAGAGAGTTTGCCTCTCATAAACCACCACTACAGGATATCTTAAATGGACTGCTCTAGATGGAAGCACACCTAAGGCTAAAAAGATGTCACCAGAGAAAAAAAATCATAGCAAAGAAAGCAGACCATCCAAATACTAACTAAAGGCAAAGAATAAAACACCTATTATAGAAAGAATGGAGGAGGAGGAATAAGAAGGGAGAGAAAGAAAGAAACATCAGACTGTGTTTACAATAACTTAACAAGAAAGTTAAGTTAGATTGTTAGATAGTAAAGAAGCAACCTTGAACCCTTGGTAACCACGAATCTAAAGCCAGCAATGGCAATAAGTACATACCTATCAATAATCACCTAAATGTAAATGGACTGAATGCACCAATCAAAAGACACAGAGTAACAGAATGGATAAAAAGCAAGACCCATCTATATGCTGCCTACAAGAAACTCACCTCAAATCCAAAGATATACACAGACTAAAAGTGAAGGGATGGAAAAAGATATTTCATGCAAACAACAAAGAGAAAAAAGCAGGTGTTGCAGTACTTGTATCAGACAAAATAGACTTCAAAACGAAGAAAGTAGCAAAAGATAAAGAAGGACATTACATAATGATAAAGGGGTCAGTCCAACAAGAAGATATAACCATTATAAATATATATGCACCCAACACAGGAGCGCCAGCATATGTGAGACAAATACTAACAGAATTAAAGGAGGAAATAGACAGCAATGCATTCATCTTAGGAGACTTCAACACACCACTCACTCCAGAGGACAGATCAACCAGACAGAAAATAAGTAAAGACACAGAGGCACTGAACAACACACTAGAACAGATGGACCTAACAGACATCTACAGAACTCTACACCCAAAGCAACAGGATACACATTCTTCTCAAGTGCACATGGAACATTTTCCAGAATAGACCACATACTAGGCCACAAAAGAACCTCAGTAATTTCAAAAATATTGAAATCCTACCAACCAACTTCTCAGATCACCAAGGTATAAAACTAGAAATAAATTTTAGAAAGAAATCAAAAAGGCTCACAAATACATGGAGACTTAACAACACTCTCCTAATTAATCAATGGGTTAACGACCAGATCAAAACAGAAATCAGAGAATATATGGAGACTAATGACAACAACAACACAAAGCCACAACTTCTGTGGGACGCAGCAAAGGCAGTTCTAAGAGGAAAGTATATTGCAATCCAGGCCTATTTAAAGAAGAAGAACATTCCCAAATGAATAGTCTAAAGACACAATTACTGAAATTGGAAAAAAGAAGAACAAATGAGGCCCAAAGTCACCAGAAGGAGGGACATAATAAAGATTAGAGAAGAAATAAATAAAATTGAGAAGAATAAAACAATAGAAAAAATCAATAAAACCAAGAGCTGGTTCTTTGAAAAAATAAACAAAATAGATAAACCCCTAGCCAGACTCATTAAGAGAAAAAGAGAATCTACACACATAAACACAATCAGAAATGAGAAAGGAAAAATCACGACAGACCCCACAGAAATACAAAGAATCATAAGAGAATATTATGAGAATCTATATGCTAACAAGCTGGAAAACATAGAAGAAATGGACAACTTCTTAGAAAAATACAACCTTCCAAGACTGACCAAGCAAGAAACAGAAAAACTAAACAGACCAATCACCAGTGACGAAATCGAATTGGTAATCAAAAACTACCCAAGAACAAAACCCCTGGGCCTGATGGATTCACTTCTGAATTCTACCAGACGTATAGAAAAGAAATAACACCCATTCTCCTTAAAGTTTTCCAAAAAATAGAAGAGGAGGGAATACTTCCAAACTCATTCTATGAAGCCAGCATCACTCTAATACCAAAACCGGGCAAAGACCTCACCAAAAAAGAAAATTACAGACCAATATCCCTGATGAACGTAGATGCAAAAATACTCAACAAAATATTAGCAAACCGAATTCAAAAATACATCAAGAGGATCATACACCATGATCAAGTGGGATTCATCCCAGGGATGCAAGGATGGTACAACATTCGAAAATCCATCAACATCATCCACCACATCAACAAAAAGAAGAACAAAAACCACATGATCATCTCCATAGATGCTGAAAAAGCATTTGACAAAATTCAGCATCCATTCCTGATTAAAACTCTCAACAAAATGGGTATAGAGGGCAAGTACCTCAACATCATAAAGGCTATATATGACAAACCCACAGCTAACATCATACTTAACGGCGAGACGCTGAAAGCTTTTCATCTAAGATGGGAACAAGACAAGGATGCCCACTCTCTCCACTGTTATTCAACATAGTACTGGAGGTCCTAGCCACAGCAATCAGACAAAACAAAGACATACAAGGCATCCAGATTGGTAAAGAAGAAGTCAAATTGTCACTATTTGCAGATGACATGATACTGTACATAAAAAACCCTAAAGATTCCATTCCAAAACTACTAGAACTAATATCTGAATTCAGCAAAGTTGCAGGATACAAAATTAACACACAGAAATCTGTTGCTTTCCTATACACTAATGATGAACTAACAGAAAGAGAAATCAGAAAAACAATTCCATTCACAATTGCATCAAAAAGAATAAAATACCTAGGAATAAACCTAACGAAGGAAGTGAAAGACCTGTACTCTGAAAACTACAAGACACTCCTAAGAGAAATTAAAGAGGACACTAACAAATGGAAATGCATCCCATGCTCTTGGCTAGGAAGAATAAATATTGTCAAAATGGCTATACTACCTAAAGCAATCTACAGATTCAATGCAATCCCTATCAAACTACCAACAGCTTTCTTCAATGAACTGGAACAAATAATTCTAAAATTCATATGGAACCACAAAAGACCCCGAATAGCCAAAGCAATCCTGAGAAGGAGGAATAAAACAGGGGGAATTACACTCCCTGACTTCAAGCTCTACTACAAAGCCACAGTAATCAAGACAATTTGGTATTGGCACAAAAACAGACCCACAGACCAGTGGAACAGAATAGAAAATCCAAACATTAACCCAAACATATACAGTCAATTAATATTTGATAAAAGTGCCTTAGATATACAATGGGGAGATGACAGCCTCTTCAGCAGCTGGTGTTGGAAAAACTGGACAGCTACATGTAAGAGAATGAAACTGGACTACTGTCTAGCCCCATACACAAAGGTAAACTCAAGGTGGATCAAAGACCTGAATGTAAGTCATGAAACCATAAAACTCTTAGAAAAAAACATAGGCAAAAATCTCTTGGACATAAACATGAGCAACTTCTTCATGAACATATCTCCCCGGGCAAGGGAAACAAAAGCAAAAATGAACAAGTGGGACTATATCAAGCTGAAAGCTTCTGTACAGCAAAGGACACCATCAGTAGAACAAAAAGACATCCTACAGTATGGGAGAATATATTCATAAAAAACGTATCTGATAAAGGGTTGACATCCAAAATATATAAAGAACTCATGCACCTTAACAAACAGAAAGCAAATAATCCAATTAAGAAATGGGCAGAGGACATGAATAGACACTTCTCCAAAGAAGAAATTCAGATGGCCAACAGGCACATGAAAAGATGCTCCACATCGCTAATCATCAGAGAAATGCAGATTAAAACCACAATGAGATATCACCTCACACCAGTGAGGATGGCCAACATCCAAAACACAAACAACAACAAATGTTGGCGAGGATGTGGAGAAAAGGGAACCCTCCTACACTGCTGGTGGGACTGCAAATTAGTTCAACCATTGTGGAAAGCAGTATGGAGGTTCCTCAAAAAACTCAAAATAGAAATACCATTTGACCCAGGAATTCCACTCCTAGGAATTTACCCTAAGAATGCAGCAGCCCAATTTGAAAAAGACAGATGCACCCCTATGTTTATTGCAGCACTATTTACAATAGCCAAGAAATGGAAGCAACCTAAGTGTCCATCAGTAGATGAATGGATAAAGAAGAGGTGGTACATATACACAATGGAATATTATTCAGCCATAAGAAGAAAACAAATCCTACCATTTGCAACAACATGGATGGAGCTAGAGGGTATTATGCTCAGTGAAATAAGCCAAGCCGAAAAAGACAAGTATCAAATGATTTAACTCATATGTGGAGTATAAGAACAAAGAAAAAAACTGAAGGAACAAAACAGCAGCAGACTCACAGAACCCAAGAACGGACTAATAGTTACCAAAGGGAAAGGGACTGGGGAAAATGGGCGGGAAGGGAGGGATAAGAGGGAAAAAGGGGCATTACGATTAGCAGATGTAATGTTGGGGGGGCACGGGGAGGGCAGTACAACTCAGAGAAGACAAGTAGTGATTCTATAGCATCTCACTTCGCTGATGGACAGTGACTGTAATGGGGTTGGTGGGGGGGACCTGATGAAGGGGTAGTTTAATAATCGTAATATTGCACATGTAATTGTAAATTAATGATAATAAAATAAATTATATTAGAAAAAATGGCTACATAAAACAAAAAATTATATCAGTGTTATCACTAATAACAATTTACAACAGACTTTTCTTTATGGTGTCTACTTTTGATATCAAACTTAGAAATTCCTTCTCCATTGCAATAGTATTTTGAAGTTGTTTTATAGTTTCATATTTTATATCTTAACCTTTTATTTATCTGGAATTAATTTTGTTGCATGAGGTAAGGATTCAACTTATTTTTTTCCCAAATGTTTAGTATATTCTCTCAACACCTTTAATTGATACTTGCGATGCTGCTTTTATTATATTTTTATACGTACTTGGGTATACTTTTGGTCTCCCCTTATAAACTGTCTCTTAACAGTAGATTCACGCTGTTCATATCAATATGCCTTTCAGTATATTTTAATACGTGGTAAGGCAAATCCTTCTTTGTTAGTTTTCCAAAAGTTTTAGGTTATTCCAAAATTTATTTTTCCAGATGACTTTAGAGTCCTTTTGTCTGATTCCATTCAAAAGCCTGTTAAAATGTATTGGTTGATTTGGACAGAACTGATGTCTTTATAGTTTTCTAACTCATAAAATGACATACTTTCTTTTATTAGTCATCTTTTTGACTTTGGCTAAAATTTTGTAATACATTTTTAGGTGGTATTGTGAGTGAGGTTATTTTTCCATTGTATTTTGTAACCTATTTGTAGTTAATGTACAAACAAGTTATTAATTGTATGTGTAAACTATTCAACTTATTTAACTTTCTTAGTTTGAGCAATTTTTCAGTTGATTCTATTGGGCATTAACATATATATAATATCTATATAATGGTAAGTTTGGTAAAGCAACTTTAGTATGTTTATTCTCAGTTGATTTAGTTTACATTAGAAGTACTTACTGTAGGGATAGTATATTGAGTTTGGTTAGTGTTTTTATATCATGGTTTTCTTTACAGTGCAAAGTTAGTGTTCATTGATTTCTTCAGTCTTTATTTGGTGAATAGTGACACTTCATCTTTATTTGGTGGTCATATATCTCATATCTGTAAAAGTTATTTTAGCATAATGTTTTAGTTTTTTCTGTGTTTGTTTTTACTATTCTAATTATTTTGTTTGTTTCTGCTTAGGATAGCAGGACAATTTTTCTTTCATTTCTGGAGGCTAAACTTTTGAAATTAAGTTGTTGCTTGGAGTCGTGCTCCCTTGGACAGTGTTTGGAAAGGATCTGTTCCAGGCATGTTTCCTAACTTCTGGTAGCCTCAGGCATTCTTTGGGTTGTAGATGGCCATCTTCTTCTGGTTTCTCTTAACATGCCTGTGTCCAAATTTCCTCTTTTTATAGGGACACCAGTCACTGAATTAGGGCCCACTCCTACGACCTCTTTTTAACTTGGTGACCTCCTCTATGAAGACACAATCTCCAAATAAGGTCACATTCTGAGGTACTGAGGATTAGGACCACAATACGTAAACTTAATTTATTTATGTTTTAATTTTGAAATTACTTGATACATAGAAAAGATGTAGATTAGCACAGTGAACTCCCATGTCCTCTTTACCTAGGTTGATCAATTTTTAACATTTTGCCACTTTTGCATCATTCTCTGGTTCTCTCCCTCTTTCTTTGGCCCCTCTCTATATGCAATTTATTTTTGATGAACTCTTTGAGAAAGTGAAGTTTTATATAGTATATATACCCTTTTACCCTTACTGTTGCAGTTTGTTTTTCAAAAACAAGAATATTGTCATATGAAATCACACTTAGGTTATCCAATTCAGGAAATTTAACATTGATACAGTACTTTAGTCTATATTCCAGTTTTGTCAGTTGTCTCAATTAAGTCCTTTTTAGGTTTCTTTTTCCTCTAATAGAAGATTCAGTCTGGGATCACATATTGTATTTAGTTGTCATGTCCCTTTAATCTGGAACAGTTCCTTAGCTGTCTTTTATCTTTTGTGACATTGACATTTTTGAAGAATATAGGTCAGTTATTTTATACAGTATTTCAGTTTGGCGTTACCTGTCATTTCCTCATTAGATTTAGATGATGCATCTCTAGCCAGAATGCTACCTAAAGGATGTTATGTCCTTTCTCAGGATATCACTTTCAGAGTCATAGTATATTTGTCTCCTACCTGTCACTGGTAATGTTAATTTTGATCACCAGGTCAAGGGTTTCTCCATTGATTAGTTATATTTTCCCCTTTCCAACTAGTAAGCAATCTGTGGGAAAATACTTGAAGATGATGCAGATTTCTTGTTCCTTGTAAAATTCTCACTCCTCCCTATTTAACTGGTCTTTACTATTTATAGTTGTAGTAGGGTGATTTTCTAATTTCATCATTTTTTCTACATTTATCATTCTGCATTTGTGCTGTAAGAACCCTTCTTACACTGTTAATGTAATCTATTTATCTAGCTCTCATAAGGATGGACTAATGGGCTTTTTTATTAGTGGGTTTTAATCTATTATAAATAACCCTTACGATTTTTGATGTTCATCTTGTCCCAGATTTTGACAGTGAGAGTCCCTTCATCCTGGCCCTGGTTTCCTTTGGATGTGGCCCCATCTTTTTTTTTTTTCCTTGTGCACCTCTTTACATTCTGACACGATAACATTCCAGGCTAATGTTGGACCTTCTTTGCCCCATCTATGGGGCAGAATTAGTCATGTCTCTAAGGAGGCTAGGTTTCTCTTAATGAGGAAATGATATGTAGAAATAATTATTTCTTATCAGTCATTTACATTTTATATTGCTAGAATTGAGCTGCAAAAATGTCAATATTTCTAAAAGGATTATTATCACTGTATTTTTCTAATTCTGAATTGTGATGGTAAAGAAAACAAAGTATGTATTTCCTTATAAGTGCATGAACAACATTGTAGTTTCTAGAGTTTGGCCAAGTTTTCTTAGGTGTTTTCTATAGATTAATGGCACTATCCACAGAAATGTATAACTTTAAACAGTATCCTTTTTTTAACTGATGGAGCAGAAATGGACAGTGTTTAATTTTCAACAAGAAGACATGAGTTTGATTTAAAAAGAGTTATTTCCAGAGTTGGAGAATCTGATTTTTTAAATTAATTTTACAGTTTACTCTGTAGTGCCAGATCAGTAAGATTTTGGAGGACTGGAGAAAAGACCAAGAGGGGAAAAAAAGAAGAAAAATTGGTAAAAAATTATTATGGTAGAAGGAACAATAGTGGTAGAATTCACTAGAGAACCCATCTGAGCCTGATGCTTTCTGTTTTGGAAGGTGATTAATTGCGGTTCAACTTCTCTAATAGATAGAGGGCTGTTCAGATTGTTTCTTCATGGGTGAGTTTTGGCAGATTGTGTCTTTCAAGGAATTGGAAGTTCCATTTCATCTAAGTTATCTCACTTGTGGGCATAGAGTTGTTCATGGTATTCCTTGATTATCCTTTTAATGATAGTGAGACCTATAGTGATGTCTCTTCTTAATTTCTGAGATCAATAATTTGTACCGTTTCTCTCTTTATCAATTGTATTGATCTTTTCAGAGAATCAGCTTTTGGTTTCATTGATTTTCTCCTTTTCCTGTTTTCAGTTTTATTGTTTTCTGCTTTAATTTTTATTATTTTCATCTGCTTACCTTGGATTTAATTTCCTCACCTTTTTCTACTTTTTTGAGACAGCAGCTTAGGTTATTGATGTTAGATTTTTCTTTTCTAATTTATGCGTTCAGTGCTGTAAATACCCTCTAAGCACTGCTTTCACTGTAGTCCACAAATTTTGAAAAGTTGTGTTTTCATTTTCACTTAGTTCAAGTTATTTTTAAATTTCTCTTTGAGATTTTTTTCTTTGACTGACTTGTTATTTAGATGCACATTGTTTACACACATTGTTTAGGTATTACGTGATATTCTAGCTGTTTTTCTGTTTTTTATTCTAGTTTGATTCCACTGTGGTCTGTCTCGTAGGAGATACTGTATGATTTCTATTTTAAAAATACAGATTATGGCCCAGAATGTTGTTTATCTTGGTGAATATTCTATGTGAGCTTTAGAATAATGTGTCTTCTGCCATTGTTGGATGAAATAGTTGATAGATAGCAATTATATCCAATTTATTGATGGTGTTGAGTTCAACTATGTCCTTACTGGTTTTCTGCCTGCTGGATCTGTCCATTTCTGATAGAGGTGTATTGAAGTCTCCCAACTGTAATAGTGGATTCATCTGTTTTTTTCCTTGCATTTCTGTCAGCTTTTGTCCTTGTATCTTGATGCTCTGTTGTTAGCTATACAAACATTAAGGATTGTTGTGTCTTCTTGGAGAATTGACCCCCTTTATCATTATGTAATTCCCCTGTTTATCTCTGATAACTTTCCTTGGTCTGAAGTCTACTTGTCTGAAATTAATACAGCTACTCTTTCGCATAGAGTTAGTGTGGTATATCTTTCTCCATCCATTTACTTTTGATGTACATATGTTTTACATTTAGAGTGGGTTTCCTGTAGACCACATATACAGCTGACTGTTGAACAACATGGGGGGTTAGGGGTGCTGACCCCCACTACCTCATTCCCCAGTCAAAAATCTGAGTATAACTTTTGACTCTCTGAAAGTTAATTAATAGCCTACTGTTGACCAAAAGTCTTACCAATAACAAACAGCTGACTAACATGTTTTGTATGTTATATGTATTATCTACTGTATTACAGTAGAGAAAGAAATTTTCAAACTGTTGATCTCTCCAAAACTTTCCAATATATTTATTTTAAAAATCTGTGTATAAGTGGACCTGCACAGTTCAAACCTGTGTTGTTCAAGTTGTCATCTGTATATCATTCTTTTTACCTCTGAACTTCTCAGAATGGTAGTCTATACCTGAATAACTCTTGTCACTTTTTTTACTCACTTCCCCCTTGCCATTGCCATTTTTGCCTATAGTCTCTTGAATTCATCAGCAACCCATTTAGCAAATGTAGCAACTTCTTCTATATTCTTTTGTTACTTGTCTTTTCTGCAGTACTTGAAATTGTCACTATCTTTTTACTTTTTTTAAGGACCTCACCTTAAAAGTTGACCTAGCAATACAAAATGGAGAAAATACAGCAAAGTGTAAAAAAGATGATTGTCCATTGTAAATACCACCTTTCAGAGATATCCACTGTTAAATTTGAGGCTGTATCTTTTCCATCTTTTTTTTAAATGAATTAAACAAAAGAAGGATTGTACTGTGCCTATTTTGATATCTGATTATTTTCTATTTTAATATATTGTATGTTTCTAAGTACTTAGTTCTTCTGCAGTATAAAATAGTAGCCACACAAACTGGCAGTGTTGAGACTGCCTAGGTTGAAGTCCTGGCTCTAGGTACTCAGCACTAGCTCTGCAGCCTTGAGCTAGTTACTACTCTGGATTTCAGTTTCCTCATCTGGAAAACTGAGATTTCATTCTTATCTAACTCCTACGATTGTTGTAAGTAATAAATATGATAAAACATAAAAATAATTCTTAGCACTAGTAAATATTAGCCGTCAGTATAGTATATGAATTTATTATAATTTCTTTAGATTATTTCTATTTTATTTGTTTAGATTATTTCTATCTTAATGTAATCTTGCCACATTAAGGATGTGATAAGACCGTCCTCATAGCTAAATGCACATCATGATTTGTTTCTGGTAGATTTTTATTAATGAAATATAAAAATCTCTAAGTGAAATTGTTGGGTTAGTGGGTACATGGTACATACTGCTAAATTGCCCTCCAGAGATGTTATACTCAAGTATACCCCACAAGATTGTACAAGAGACCATTAGCCCATTACATTTTTCGAAAAATTTCATGCCTACATTTTGTACCACTTCCCTTGCTAAAAGTGAGTAACCTTACAATGAATATGTTGTTTTCCCTCTTTTGTCAAAATGTTGGACTTGTTTGAAAGGGAATACTGTTAACATTGTGGTTAACTACATTTCTTGATCTACATTTCATTCATTATTTAGATCTAACTTAGCATAGGTATATATTTATTTACTTATTGACTATAAATGTTTCTGTTTTCAAAATATTTATTTTTCTATCCTAAATGAATTAAAATCTCTCTTATTATGTACCACATTGTGTGTAGATAAAAGCCTAATCACCATCTAGCCTAATGTTAATATTTTTCATTTTATTTATTTATTTGTTTGTTTATTTTATTTTTATTTTGGTATTATTAATGCACTATTACATGAGCAACATTATGGTTACTAGACTCCCCCAATTATCAAGTCCCCACCACATACCCCATTAGTCACTGTCCATCAACGTAGTAAGATGCTATAGAATCACTACTTGTCTTCTCTGTGTTATACTGCTTTCCCCGTATCCCCCCCCTCCCCACCCGCTATATTATGTGTGCTAATTGTAATATCCCTTTTTCCCCTTTATCCCTCCCTTCCTACCCATCTTCCCCAGTCCCTTTCCCTTTGGTAACTGTTAGTCCATCCTTGGGTTCTGGGAGGCTGCTGCTGTTTTGTTCCTTCAGTTTTTGCTTTGTTCTTAAACTCCACAGATGAGTGAAATCATTTGATACTTGGCTTTCTCCACCTAGCTTATTTCACTGAGCACAATACCCCCTAGCTCCATTCATGTTGTTGCAAATGGTAGGATTTGTTTTCTTCTTATGGCTGAATAATATTCCATTGTGTATATGTACCACCTCTTCTTTATCCATTCATCTACTGATGGACACTTAGGTTGCTTCCATGTCTTGGCTATTGTAAATAGTGCTGTGATAAATATAGGGGTGCATATGTCTTTTTGAAACTGGGCTCCTGCATTCTTAGGGTAAATTTCTAGGAGTGGAATTCCTAATGTTACTATTTTTAAAAGAATTTGTGCTGTACTTTCAACCCCATGACTAGTTTATCTTACAAGTAAGGGATAAATGTACCTCTTTATCCTCTTCACCTGTTTTGCCTATCTCCTTCCTCTTCCCCTTCTTTGGCAATCACCAGCTCTCTGTATTTATGAGTGTCTTCTGGGTTTTTGTTCGTTGGTTTGATTTTTAGATTCCACATATAAGTGAAATCATATGGTATTTGTCCTTCTCTATCTGACTTATTTTATTTAGCATAATGCCTTCTGGGTCTATCATATTGTTGCAAATTTTAAGATTTCATTCTTTTTTATGGATGAGTAATACTCCATTATGTATGTGTACTTTATCCATTTGTCTGTTGATGGACATTTAGGTTGCTTCCACATCTTGGCTATTGTAAATAATGTGACAATAAATATAGCTGTGCATATATCTTTTCAAATTAGTGATTTTGGGATTTTTTTGGATAAATTCCCAGAAGTGGAATTATGGGGTCATATGGTATTTCTATTTTTAGTTTTTTGAGAACCCTCCATACTGCTTTCCATAGTAGCTGCACCAATTTACATTCCCACCAGAAGTGTTTGAGACTTCCTTTTCTACAATATATCCTTGCCAATACTTGTTATTTCTTGGCTCACTGATATTAGCTACTCTGGCTGGTGTGAGGTGATAACTCACGTGGTTTTGATTTGCATTTCCCTGATGATTAGTGATGTGGAGCATCCTTTCATGTGTACCTTGGCCTTCTGCATGTCTTCTTTGGAAAAAAGTCTATTCAGGGCCCTGCCCATTTTTTAATCAGATTATTTGTTTTGTTTGTATTGAGTTGTATGTTTTTTTATATTTTGGACATTAATCCCTTATTGGATATATTGTTTGTAAATGTCTTCTCCCATTTAGTAGGTTGCCTTTTCATTTTGTCGATGGTTTCCTTTGCCTTGTAGAAGCTTTTTAGTGTGATACCATCCCACTTGTTTATTTTGCTTTTATTTCCTTTGCTTGGGGAGACTTATCCAGAAAAAAATTACTCTTGCTGATATTTAAGAGTTTACTGCCTGTTTTCTTCAAAGAGTTTTATAGTTTTAGTTCTTATTTAGGTCTTCAATCTGTTATTTTTTGTATGGTGTAAGAAGGTGGTACAGTTTCATTCTCTTGCATGTAGCTGTCCAATTTTTCCAGTGCCATTTATTGGAGAGACTGTCTTTCCCCAATTGTATGTTCTTGTCTTCTTTGTCTAATAGTAATTGACCATATAAGTGTGGGTTTATTTCTGGGCTTTCTATTCTGTTCCATTGATCTTTGTGTCTGTTTTTGTGACAGTGCCATATTGTTTTTTTTTTTTAAGTTTATTTTTGTATCATTAATCTACAATTACATATGCAATATTATGGTGATTAAACTACCCCCTTCATCAGGTCCCCCCCACCAACCCCATTACAGTCACTGTTCATCAGCATAGTGAGATGCTATAGAGTCACTACTTGTCTTCTCTGAGTTGTACAGCCCTCCCCGTGCCCCCTAACATTACATCTGCTAATTGTAATGCCCCCTTTTCCTCCTTGTCCCTCCCTTCCCACTCATCCTCCCCAGGCCATATTGTTTTGATTACAGTAACTTTGTAGTAGCTTTGCCTTTTATTTGATATACAGTAGCTGAATCGTGGAGTGTGATACCCTTAACTTTTGTTCTTTCTCAAGGTTGCTTTGGCTATTTGAGGTCTTTTGTGGTTCCGTTTAAATTTTAAGATTATTTGTTGTAGTTTTCTGAAAAATGCCATTGGTATTTTGATAGGAATTGCATTGACTTGTAGATTGCTTGGGTAATGTGTCCATTTTTAACAGTATTCTTCCTATCCACAAGCATGGAGTAACTTCTCATTTGTATGTGGCATCTTCAGTTTCTTTCATCAGTGTCTTACAGTTTTCAGAGTACAGGTCTCTTACTCCTTGCTTAGATTTATTCCTAGGTTTTTTGGAGTTTTTTTTAATATACATTTGGAAATGGGATTGTTTTCTTAATTTCTCTTTCTGCTAGTTATTTGTATATAGAAATGCAATACATTTGTGTATATTGATTTTTGTATCCTATACTTAATTCATTTATTCTAATAGTTTTTTGGTGGTGTCTTTAGGGTTTTCTGTACTACCATGTTCATATGTGAAAGTGACAATTTTATTTCTTACTAATTTAGATGCTCTTTTTTTCCTTGTCTGAAAATTTTACTGAGATACAGTTCACATACCATATATTAAAAGAGTACGCTTAAGTGGCTTTTAGGAAATCCACAGATATGTGCAAATATTATCACAATTTTAGAACATTTTCATCACCTCCGAATGAAACCTCATACCCTTAGGCTGTCACCCCCTCCCCCTTATAAATTTTATTATTTTCAAATGGTATCTTATATTTATCCTATTATACGATGGCCATTTTTTTGGTCTAGGATTTAGAAAGAGAAAGTACCTTAGCTCCTTTATCCATTGTTTTGCTTTCTGCAGTTTCAGTTACCCATGGTCTGGAAGCAGTTGACCCTCCTGATGTATTGTCAGAAGGTCATTAGTATCCTAACACTATATAACAGTTCCCACATCATTCACATCACTTCATCTCATCATATAGACATTTTGTCATCTCACACTGTCACAAGAAGGGTGAGGAAATATTTTAATAGAAAGGTCATATTCACATAACTTTTGTTGCAGTATAATTGTTCTATCTTTTTATTATTGTTATTGTTTTTAATCTCTTACTGTGCCTAATATAATTTAAACATTTTTGTGTGGAAAAACATACTATACATAGTGCTAGGTCCTATCTGTGGTTTCAGGAATCCACTGGGGATCTTGGAACATATGTCCTGTGGATAAGAAGGGGACTACTGTATGGTTTAGGATTAAAAGTGCAGTCTTAGAATCTGACTGGGTTAAAATCCCGCTCTACTATATATTAACTGTGTGATCTTGGGCAGGTTACTTACTTACTCTGATGCCTCTAGTTTTCTTACCTGTAATGGAATTAGTAGAGTTACCTGCTTTGTAAGTTTGTTTTAAGGCTTAAGCAAGGTAACAACCATATAGAACTTAACACAGTAATGGGCACATAGAAAATGTTCAATAAATGGAGCTCAATAAATCAATCTTTGTTGTGAATTTTGTTCTTAAATCAACTAACAAGTATTTGATGCTATTAGGCGTTGTTCCTAAGTACTAAATGGTTTCCATCAGTGATTCAGAATGTTTTCTGTACCTGACAACCTTACACATTTTATATTATCCTTCATATAAAATTCTAGTTACTCTCTGAGAATACAGTTGAATGCTTATTAGTAGAGAACAATAACACTAACTTACACCTTCAAAATATTTACATTTTCTTGGTATTGTTCTAAGTGTTACACCTACATTAACTCCACTGATACATGAAATTATTGTCCCTATTTTGCAGTCTGGGTACAGAGGAAGTTAAGCAGCTTGATCAAAGGTTAGTAGTAGAGCCAGGATTCTAACCTTGGTACTCAGCCTATGCTCTTAACCCTGTGTTCTTCTCTTTATCCTCTGGTTCCTAAAAGAACAGTAGGTAGATTTTTGACATCTTAGCCATTGAGGGGTTCTGTATGCAGAAAGACTGGAATTTTTAACGCTTGATTGAAGGAGAACTAAAATGAGTATTGATATCTGCTATGGGCATGGGCATCAAGGTGTCTATTTGTTTATTATCTGGGTCAGGCTATACATTGATAATCCTGTGTCTCACCACTCCAGAACCTGGGACAATGGCCAGGCACAAGGCACCCTCCCTGGGCCCCTGGCCCTCTTGGTATAATGCCCCTTTGAACTTGGACCACTCGCTCCTTGCAAACTATGCTAGTCTTTGGAAGGCCACTTTTAAGTTCAGCCCACAGGGATCTCTCACCTATGAAGCAATAGTTTTTTGTACTTCTTAGTTAATCATCATGTGTGTTGTTGGTATGACATTTATGACTGTCTTGTCATCTAGTCCTATTATTTAACCTCTGTTTATGACATGACCTCTCAAGTTGATTAAAAAATGTCTGCTGACAGGACATGATTTTAAATGTTTTAAAATTTACTAAAAAATGTCTGCTGACAGGACATGATCTTAAATGTTTTAAAATTTACTATAGTGCCGTGGGAAGTTATCGAGTGATCTTTTCTTACCCCTTCTCTTTCAGTCTCACTTGCCTGTTAATAATACAGGTATTCTCTAAAATTCAGACACGTCTAGCCTCACAAATTTAGCCCCGAAAGTACATGATATGTTTTGCAAGAAGGTGGGTAGTCCATAGTCAGACTGTTGGGTTATGTGCATTGTATTGGGATAGTTGGTTTTAATTGATTGTCTGAAATTCTGCAAAACCGATTTTTGCTGCTTTTTGATATTTTACTTAATTTCCCTGGTTGTTGCTCATCCTGCTTACAAGCCCCTCCCTTAGGCATGTGATACACTGATTTAAAAGACAGTGCTGTTCAGTAATTAACTACTGGCCTTTCATCACATAGAGATGAGAATTCAAATGCACACTTCCCAGCTAAAACTTTCTTTCCTATGTGTTTACCCACCTACTGACCTGTAGCAACACTGTCCCACACCTGGCTTTTAGAGGAAATATCTGTGATCCATTTCCCTTTGCTGTTGGAGGTGGTTAGTTTTCATATTCCTGTACAAATGATAGATTTTATATGGGTGCTGTTAATTGAAGATATTTTTTTTCTGTAATTCCTAGGATGTCATTTTAAACATCTCATTGATGCACATATTTGGATGAATGACAATTAGATATTTAATGAAGGTAGTTTGAAGTTTTAGTAAATAATAATTAAGCCAACTATTACACAACAGGTTAATTGGCTTAAATTCTGATATAACCAGTACATCTGGAGGTGGCAGGTGGTTATCCATTTTTATGAAGTATAATTAATTTTTTAGGAAACTACCCATGTTTTAAAGGACTTTGTTCCATCTTTACTACCTTGCCTTAGCAATCCTGAAAATTTTGGTTATGCATCATTAGGAAACATCTGTTCTCAGAAAGAAATTTTAAGACATTCTTCTATATACTAAGTAGGACATTTAAAAATATTATGTCCAAATGTGTCAGAATGGTTATTTTGGCAGTATCAAATAAAAACTTTGCAAATTATATATAGTATAGTTGCCTTGCCAAACAATTTTATTACAAAGCCCAAAGCTCTCTGACTTATGATACTGTTTCTGAAGTTCAGTTGTAATCTTTGAGCTATTAAGCAAAATGTAATTTTTCATCCTGTTGAACAACTTAAAATTTACAGTTTCTAGGAAAAAAGTTTTAAAGTTTGCTGGTGGAGGAAAGATCCTCGCGACTTTCTTATAGGCCTACCAACATATTTGATTTTAATAACCTCTGTCATACTGACGTTGTTTACTAAAACCTGTGTGTAAAGTTGTATCTTGTAACTGATAAAGTGAATATTTTCCCCGTTTTTTTACTTTAAAAACTTTTCAATTGGTATAAAATTTGAACAGATAATAAACAATCCATTTTCAGCTCTATTCACCAGTTCACTTGATAACATTTTGCCTCATCTGCTTTCTCTTTCTCTTTCTATGTTTATAAAAACAGTTTTTTTCTGAGCCATTTGAAAGTAAGCTTCAAACATCTCAATATTTTACTCCTAAGTATTTTAGCAAGTGTATCCTAAGAACAAGGTTCTTAGGTTTTCTTTAAGGAATTACATTATTTATCTAAGAAATTTAATATTAATACAATATTATATCATGTATTGTCCTTGTTTAAATTTCCTCCGGTTTTCCAACCTTCAAAAGGATTCTTTATTGCTATTTTGTTTTTTGATCCAGTCAAGGAATATATATTTCATTTAGTTGTCATATTTCTTTAGTGTTCTTTAATTCAGAATAATCTACTATTTCCATCCTCCCATTCTCCCCACCCCTTTATCCTCCCCATGGTCTTTTATGAAATCTCATGTAGTTCTTTTTTTTTTTTTAACTAGAATACCCCACAATTTGCTGTTTGTATTTTTGCATTTTATGACTGAAGTTAAATTTTTTTGGAATGAGTACCATATAGATAGCATTGTGTATTTTCTATTGCATTATATCAGGAGCTGAAAGAAATTTTTTTCCTTGATTTCTTTCCTTTTATACTAGCTTAATACATACTTGTTTTGATTTATTGCTGCTAAGAATTTGTGATACTGTGTCCTTAAATTTCAGAATACAATTTTGTAGTGCTTTGCTTTTAATTTTTAAAAAGTTAAGTTATGAGAGTTTCCAAAAATAAAGTGGTGTAACAGATATCTGTGAACCTAATCCCCCAATTAAAAAAATACTAAGATTTAACCATATTTGCTTTAGATTAAAATTAAATTTTTATTTTAAAGTCTATCCTGTGTACAAGGGTATATATACTATAGATGTACATTTTACAGAGTGATAATAATAACTGAATATATCTGTCCCAACGTCCTATCTCAAGAAATGTAATGGCATTTTTGAAACTTTACAAGACTCAGGACAGTGACTTCTCCATCCCTGGAAGAAACCATCATCCTAAATTTGATATTACTGTATTACTTTTCCTGAAGTTTTCCCACCTTTTTTTTTTTAGTGTTTCCTATTTGTGAACTTCATATGAATGGCATCACAAGTTATATATGTATTCTTTTTGGACTGTTGTTTGACACTATGATTTTGAGATTTTGCTCATGTTGACATACTTATCTGAGTACATTAATTTTTACTACTAAGTGGTAATACCATTATATGAATATACTGTAATTTATTCATTTTACTGTTGTACACTTGGTTTCCTCTAGTTTTTGCTGTTAAAGTGCTGCTCTAAATATTCTTATATATGCTTTCTGGTAGACATACAGAAGGTTCTCTGGGTTATATGCCTAGAGCTAGAATTTTTGAGTGTTTGGGTATGTACATTGTTAACTTTGCGAAGTAATGGCAAAAAATTCTCTTGTAAACAGTTGTACATTAAGCCCAGTAAGGAATTCAAGAGGAGCAGGTTTGTGAGAGGATGAACAAGATAGTTTTATTTTGTATTTTTTGAATTCTAGCATCTTGTTAGAAGTGTTGAGTAGGCATTGAGGTGTGTTTATAGTTTTTAGCTGCACCCACCTTTGTTTTTTCCTGGGTTGACTCATTGAGGTGTCCCATCTTTTTCTTCTCCTTGGTGTGGTCTTTTAAAAATTATAATATCACTGCATAGAAATTACTTGATCATAATAGAAGATATGTTCAGTTTTTATATCCTCAGCCTCAGGCTATCATATGCAGCCTTTTTATTTCTATTGACCCTGAAACACAAAGCTATATTAAGCTAGTTTTCTGCTTTCCAGGGATGATGTAAATAAAAAGTGGGGAGAGACTGCTATAATTATATTAGCAAACTTGCATCATTCTAGGTAGCTGTAAGCAAGGGGAAGAAAACTTAACAACAAAACCTGGGTGGGATGCAAGCTAAAACAAACAAGTAATTAAATCAATAAACACAACACTCTTCTGGGACCATTTACTAGTACTACATATTGATAGTCCTGAGCAAACTACTACATATTAATATAAGTCCCTAATGATTTTGCTATAGTGTGGCATAACTCTTAATTGGTGTTCATAATGTTACTTTTCAATAATCATTATACTTCATTTGGGAAGGTGCAACAACACCCATTTAGAATTGGTGAACCTATAGCAGTCTAGAATTAATTCCTGATGATTCCTGACAGCAGAAATTTTACTGTTTATATGTAGTGAAACTCTCCAGAGGAACTTGCTCCATGGTGCTATCACTTATTAACTAATAAATGATCTATTGACAATGTCTCAGAATTCTATGTGAAAAAAATGAGTGATACATATTTCTCTAACTGACTGGATTGGATGTACTTGTAAAGGGAAAGATGTATCAAGTAATCTAAATTACTTTGAATATTATGCAATTATAGAGAAAAGTTAAAAAGAGGATGTGGAAGTGGTTTTCATGCTTTGTTCTTAACAAGGATAAAATAAAAAGAACATACAGGTAGATGGTTATTTGGGGGCTATTCTGCTGCAGGTGTCTGCATCACACTTGCTGAGTTTGCTACCCAGAAAAGATTGACACTCACGTAGGAGTAGCCACTGCTTCCCAGAGCCGAGGGTGAGGCCTACAGAGGGGACTGAAGACTGTGAATTTAGTCTAGGAACTGCTGGATTATTTAGATGTCTGTTATTGGGACTCCTCATTCCTGCAGGATTCTAGAAAAACCAATGCAAACTGCAGTTTCCTAGCTGATTTGAAAAATCTAAGTTAAAGCAGAGATAAAAACATTTTTATGAAGTAGGTTTTAAATTTCAAAATTTTGATAGATTCATAGGAAATTACAAAAATAGTAAAGAGAGATCCCTTGTACCCTTCACCTTCTTCCAGTGGTTACTTCATATTACATGTAGTATATTATCAAGCCAGAAATTGACATTGGTGCACTTTGTACCTGTAAGTCTACCACTTAAACATTCGTGTAGGCTCGTGTAACTCTCACAGCATCAAGACACAGTTTTCATCATAACGAAGATCTCCCTTGCATTCATGGCCATCTCTATAATTTTGTCATTTTGAGAGTGTTTGGTAAATGGAATAATATAGCAATTTTTTTCACTCAGATGGCATTCATTTAGGTTGTTGTGTGAATTTATAGTTCATTCCTTTCTATTGCTGAGTAGGATTCCATTGTATGGTTGTAACATGGTTTAACCATTCACCTTTTGAAGGACATTTTGTTTTTCTAGTTTTTGGCTATTAAAAATAAAGCTACTGTGAACATTCATTTTCATATCTTTGGGATAGGTCCCAGGAGTGCATTTGGTTACATGTAAGTGTATATTTCATTTTTAAAGAAACTTCCAGGCCATTTTCCAAAGTGAGTGTGCCATTTTACATTCTCAGCAGCAATGTGTGAGAGATCCATTTCCTTCACATTCTTGTCAGCATTTGTTGACAAGACACTTGTTAGTTTTTTATTTTTAGTTGTTCCTAGTAGGTGCATAGTGATATCTCAACCTAGTCTTAATTTGCATTTCCCTGATGGCTAGTGTTGTTGACCATATCTTTTCATGTGCTTATTTGTCATCCGAATAGCTTCTTCAATGAAATACCTCTTCATATTCTTGCCCATTTCAGCAGATTTTTTTAAATATTTTGAGTTTTGAGATTTTTTTCATATAGTCTGAGTCTTGTGTCAAATGTGGTTTGTGAATATATTTTCCCAGTCTGCACCTTGTTTTTTTAATCTTCGTAACTGAGTCATTTGTAGAGGAAACATTTTCAATTTTGATGAAGTCCTATTTTTTTTTTTCTTTCATGGATCATCCTTTTGGTGTCTTTCTCCATTGTCACTCTATCCACCCCCAGTTCCAGACAACGATTAATTTATTTTCTGTCTGCAGAATTGCATATTCTGGATATTTCATATAAATGGAATCAATTATGTGGCCTTTGTGTCTGGCTTCTTTCCCTTAGCATAATGTTTTCAAGGTTCATTCATGTTATGTTGGAATTGGTTCTTTGTATGGCTCCATTTATTCTTATGGCTGAATAATATTCCATCAGATGGATCTACCACCTTTTACATATCCATTCATCAGTTGATGGACATTTAGGTTGTTTCTACTTTTTTGCCTGCACTCAGAACAGGTGGCACATACCCTTTAAACTCCTCATCTTCCTCACACATGTGCATTCATGCAAACACATACACTCCTGTTTGTGTATATAGTGTTTTTTGTTTTTAATAATGGAGAGTGGCTTATTTTATAATTTTTTAAATTTAAGGGTATTTGGAATATCTGTGTCAGTACAGATAGGTAAGATGCATCTCATTCTTTTTAATGACTGTATAGTATTCAATGTGGCTATTTAATTGATTCCACAGTGATAAGCATTTAGGTGACACTGGGTGACTTCCTGTTTTTCTTTCGTATGTAACATTAACAATAACCATCCTTTTACAGGTGTCTGTGGTGCAGAGCTTATTTTACCTACTTTGGGATTTTTCCCTTCCTTGTCACTCTTCATCAGTCATTTATTAAAAAAAAATAAGTTTCCCTCCAATGCTCTGCTCACTGGACTATGCTTAAAACACTAGGGACACAAACATTGCTAAAATACTGTTGCTGTACCTAGGGTGGTTATCTTAATAAAGAAGATATATCTAAGTAGATAATCATAATTCAGTATGATAAGTGCTACAAGGTGTTATTCCCAACCTCCTGTGGAACAAGTAGTTACATAGGGAGTGGGGAGGGTTCAACAAAAGAAGGAGGAATTTGTGACGGATATATGTGACGACAAATGGAAGTTTACTTGGCTAAGGATAAAGATAAGAACATTTTGATTTGAATTAGAATAGCAAACTTTAAGAAAAGTAAAACCATTAAAGAGCCTGACATATTTAGGGAATAGCAAACAGTTTGGCCAGTAGGAGGCTTTTTAGCAGAGATTATACCAGAAGATAAAGCAGGTTAAATAGTTTGAAAGCAGATTATCGCCATCTCTGAATGCCCTCCTAAAGAATTTGGACTTCATTTTGTACATAATTGAAAATCATTGAAAAAATTTAAAGCATACTTGTGATTTTTAATGTTTTGTAAATTTTTAGAGTTGTACTATGAATATTTTAGAATGTTGCCATCACTTCCCCAAATTTCCCACATCCACCCCTTGTTCTAGGCAACCACTTCTTTGCTTTCTATCTAATTTGCCTTTTCTGAGCATCTTACGTACACAGACTTATACAGTATTACAGTATTAAGAAATATCCAAACTGTTTCCCAGAGTGGCTGCATCATTTTACAGCAATGTGTGAGAGTTCTAGTTTTTCTGTCTTACTTTACCAACACTTGGTATTGTCTGTCTGCTTGATTATGGTCATTCCAGTGGGTATTTAGTGGTATCGAATTATAGTTCTAATTTGTATTTCCTAATGACTTACGGTGTTTGTAATCTTTTCATGAGGCACGGTTGTATTTTAGAATACAGATAGAGTGGAAGAGGTAAGAATGGTGGGAGGGTATGAAAGATAAAATCCAGCACTGTATATGTATGGAGATGAAACAGATTGAAAAATACATCAAATTAGAGTGGGCTGCATTTTGTGTCTACCAAATGTAACAGGTGAAGCAGAGGGCTGTGGGGCTAGTGATCCCAAGATTTCTAACTGATAATTGGGTAGATGGTGCTGCATAGCCAGAATAGTGAATTTGGGTGCAAAAACAATTTTTTAAAATAATTAATTTTGGTATCATTAATCTACAGTTACATGTGCAATATTATGGTTATTAAACTACCCCCTTCATCAGGTCCCCCCCACCAACCCCATTACACTCACTGTCCATCAGCATAGTGAGATGCTATAGAATCACTACTTGTCTTCTCTGAGTTGTACAGCCCTCCCCATGCCCCGCCAACATTACACCTGCTAATCGTAATGCCCCCTTTTCCCCCTTATCCCCCTTATCCCACCCTTCCCACCCATCTTTCCCAGTCCCTTTGCCTTTGGTAACTATTAGTCCGTTCTTGGGTTCTGTGAGTCTGCTGCTGTTTTGTTCCTCCAGTTTTTTTTCTTTGTTCTTATACTCCACATATGAGTGAAATCATTTGATACTTGTCTTTTTCAGCTTGGCTTATTTCACTGAGCATAATACCCTCTAGCTCCATCCATGTTGTTGCAAATGGTAGGATTTGTTTTCTTCCTTTGGCTGAATAATATTCCATTGTGTATATGTACCACATCTTCTTTATCCATTCATTTACTAATGGACACTTAGGTTGCTGCCATTTCTTGGCTACTGTAAATAGTGCTGTGATAAACGTACGGATGCATATGTCTTTTTCAAACTGGACTGCTGCAGTCTTAGGGTTAATTCCTAGGAGTGGAATTCCTGGGTCAAATGGTATTTCTGTTTTGAGTTTTTTGAGGAACCTCCATACTGCTTTCCACAATAGTTGAACTAATTTGCATTCCCACCAGCAGTGTAGGAGGGCTCCCTTTTCTCCACATCCTCGCGAACATTTGTTGTTGTTTGTGTTTTGGATGTTGGCCATTATCACTCATGTGAGGTGATACCTCATTGTGGTTTTAATCTGCATTTCTCTGATGATTAGCGATGTGGAGCATCTTTTCATATGCCTGTTGGCCATCTGAATTTCTTCTTTAGAGAAGTGTCTATTCATGTCCTCTGCCCATTTCTTAATTGGATTATTTGCTTTTTGTTTGTTAAGGTGCGTGAGTTCTTTATATATTTTGGATGTCAACCCCTTATCGGATATGTCATTTACGAATATATTCTCCCATACTGTAGGATGTCTTTTTGTTCTACTGATGGTGTCCTTTGCTGTACAGAAGCTTTTCAGCTTGATATAGTCCCACTTGTTCATTTTTGCCCTTGTTTCCCTTGCCTGGGGAGATATGTTCATGAAGAAGTCGCTCATGTTTATGTCCAAGGGATTTTTGCCTATGTTTTTTTCTAAGAGTTTTATGGTTTCATGACTTACATTCAGGTCTTTGATCCACCTTGAGTTTACCTTTGTGTATGGGGCTAGACAGTAGTCCAGTTTCATTCTCTTACATGTAGCTGTCCAGTTTTCCAACACCAGCTGCTGAAGAGGCTGTCATCTCCCCACTGTATATCCAAGGCTACTTTATCAAATATTAATTGACTATATATATTTGGGTTGATGTTTGGATTTTCTGTTCCGTTCCACTGGTCTGTGGGTCTGTTTTTGTGCCAATACCAAATTGTCTTGATTACTGTGGATTTGTAGTAGAGCTTAAAGTCAGGGAGCATAATTTCTCCTGTTTTATTCCTCTTCCTCAGGATTGCTTTGGCTATTCGGGGTCTTTTGTGGTTCCATATGAATTTTAGAATTATTTGTTCCAGTTCATTGAAGAAAGCTGTTGGTATTTTGATAGGGATTGCGTTGAATCTGTAGATTGCTTTAGGTAGTATAGCCATTTTGACAATATTTATTCTTCCTAGCCAAGAGCATGGGATGCATTTCCATTTGTTAGTGTCCTCTTTAATTTCTCTTAGGAGTGTCTTGTAGTTTTCAGAGTACAGGTCTTTCACTTCCTTCGTTAGGTTTATTCCTAGGTATTTTATTCTTTTTGATGCAATTGTGAATGGAATTGTTTTTCTGATTTCTCTTTCTGTTAGTTCATCATTAGTGTATAGGAAAGCAACAGATTTCTGTGTGTTAATTTTGTATCCTGCAACTTTGCTGAATTCAGATATTAGTTCTAGTAGTTTTGGAATGGAATCTTTAGGGTTTTTTATGTACAGTATCATGTCATCTGCAAATAGTGACAATTTGACTTCTTCTTTACCAATCTGGATGCCTTGTATGTCTTTGTTTTGTCTGATTGCCGTGGCTAGGACTTCCAGTACTATGTTGAATAACAGTGGAGAGAGTGGGCATCCCTGTCTTGTTCCCGATCTTAGATGAAAAGCTTTCAGCTTCTCGCTGTTAAGTATGACGTAAGCTGTTGGTTTGTCATATATGGCCTTTATGATGCTGAAGTACTTGCCCTCTGTACCCATTTTGTTGAGAGTTTTAATCAGGAATGGATGCTGAATTTTGTCAAATGCTTTTTCAGCATCTATGGAGATGATCATGTGGTTTTTGTTCTTCTTTTTGTTGATGTGGTGGATGATGTTGATGGATTTTCGAATGTTGTACCATCCTTGCATCCCTGGGATGAATCCCACTTGATCATGGTGTATGATCCTCTTGATGTATTTTTGAATTCGGTTTGCTAATATTTTGTTGAGTATTTTTGCATCTACGTTCATCAGGGATATTGGTCTGTAATTTTCTTTTTTGGTGAGGTCTTTGCCCGGTTTTGGTATTAGAGTGATGCTGGTTTCATAGAATGAGTTTGGAAGTATTCCCTCCTCTTCTATTATTTGGAAAACTTTAAGGAGAATGGGTGTTATTTCTTCTCTATGTGTCTGGTAGAATTCAGAGGTGAATCCATCTGGTCCGGGGGTTTTGTTCTTGGGTAGTGTTTTGATTACTGATTCAATTTCGTTGCTGGTGATTGGTCTGTTTAGTTTTTCTGTTTCTTGCTTGGTCAGTCTTGTAAGGTTGTATTTTTCTAAGAAGTTGTCCATTTCTTCTATGTTTTCCAGCTTGTTAGCATATAGATTCTCATAATATTCTCTTATAATTCTTTGTATTTCTGTGTGGTCCATCGTGATTTTTCCTTTCTCATTTCTGATTCTGTTTATGTATGTAGATTCTCTTTTTCTCTTAATGAGTCTGGCTAGGGGTTTATCCATTTTGTTTATTTTATCAAAGAACCAGCTCTTGGTTTCATTGATTTTTTTCTATTGTTTTTTTTCTTCTCAATTTTATTTATTTCTTCTCTAATCTTTATTATGTCACTCCTTTTGGTGACATTGGGCCTCATTTGTTCTTCTTTTTCTAATTTCAGTAATTGTGTCTTCAGACTATTCATTTGGGAATGTTCTTCTTTCTTTAGATAGGCCTGAATTGCAATATACTTTCCTCTTACAACTGCCTTTGCTGCGTCCCACAGAAGTTGTGGCTTTGTGTTGTTGTTGTCATTTGTCTCCATATACTCGTTGATTTCTGTTTTGATTTGGTCAGTAACCCATTGATTAATGAGGAGAATGTTGTTAAGTCTCCATGTATTTGTGAGCTTTTTTGTTTTCTTTCTAAAATTTAATTCTAGTTTAATACCTTTATGATCTGAGAAGTTGGTTGGTAGAATTTCAGTATTTTCGACTTTACTGAGGTTCTTTTTGTGGCCTAATATGTGGTCTATTCTGGAAAATGTTCCATGTGTACTTGAGAAGAATGTGTAACCTGCTGCTTTTGGGTGCAGAGTTCTGTAGATGTCTGTTAGGTCCATCTGTTCTAGTGTGTTGTTCAGTGCCTCTGTGTCTTTACTTATTTTCTGTCTTGTTGATCTGTCCTTTGGAGTGAGTGGTATGTTGAAGTCACCTAAAATGAATGCATTGCTGTCTCTTTCCTCCTTTAATTCTGTTAGTATTTGTTTCACATATGCCGGTGCTCCTGTGTTGGGTGCATATATATTTATAATGGTGATACCTTCTTGTTGGATTCACCCCTTTATCATTATGTAGTGTCCTTCTTTATCTCTTGCTACTTTCTTCATTTTGAAGTCTATTTTGTCTGATACAAGTACTGGAACACCTGCTCTTTTCTCCTTGTTGTTTGCATGAAATATCTTTTTCCATCCCTTCACTTTTAGTCTGGGGATATCTTTGTGTTTGAGGTGAGCTTCTTGTAAGCAGCATATAGATGGGTCTTGCTTTTTTATCCATTCTGTTACTCTGTGTCTTTTGATTGGTGCATTCAGACCATTTACATTTAGGGTGATTATCGATAGATACATACTCATTGTCATTACTGGCTTTAGATTCGTTGTTACCAAACGTTCAGGGGTTGCTTTTTAACTATCTAACAATCTAACTTAACTTTCTTGTTATGTTGTTGTAAACACTGTCTGATGTTTCTTTATTTCTCTCCCTTCTTATTCTTCCTCTTCCGTTCTTTATATACTAGGTGTTTTATTCTTTGCCTTTAGTTAGTATTTGGATGGTCTGCTTTCTTTGCTATGATTTTATTTTCTCTGGTGACATCTTTTTAGCCTTAGGAGTGCTTCCCTCTCGAGCAGTTCCTTTAAGATGTCCTGTAGAGGTGGTTTATGGGAGGCAAATTCTCTCAGCTTTTGCCTGTCTGAAAATTGTTTAATCCCTCCGTCATATTTAAATGATAATCGTGCTGGATACAGTGTTCTTGGTTCGAGGCCCTTCTGTTTCATTGCGTTAAATATATCATGCCATTCTCTTCTAGCCTGTAAGGTTTCTGTTGAGAAGTTTGATGATAGTCTGATGGATTTTCCTTTGAAGCTGATCTGTTTTCTTTCTCTAGCTGCCTTTAATACTCTGTCCTTATCTTTGATCTTTGCCATTTTAATTATTATGTGTCTTGGTGTTGTCTTCCTGGGGTCCCATGTGCAGGAGATCTGTGGGCTTCCATGGACTGCGAGACTATTTCCTATCCCATCATGGGGAAGTTTTCAGCGTTATTTCTTCAAAGACACTTTCTATCCCTTTTTCTCTCTCTTCTTCCTCTGGTACTCATATAATGCGAATTTTGTTCCGTTTGGATTGGTCACACAGTTCTCTTAATATTCTTTCATTCCTAGAGATCCTTTTGTCTGTCTCTGCCTCAGCTTCTCTGTATTCCTGTTCTCTGATTTCTATTCCATTAACAGTCTCTTGCATCTCATCCAGTCTGCTGTTAAGCCCGTTGATCGCTTGTCTGATTTCTATATTGCCTTTCCTCACCTCCCTCACTTCCTCCCTCAGCTCTTGCACATTTCTCTGTAGATCCATCAGCATTGTTATGACGTTTATTCTGAATTCTTTTTCAGAAAGATTGTGCATTTCCATCCCTTAAGGCTCCCTCTCTGGGGTGGTCTGGTTGATCTCAGTCTGGACCATATTTTTTTGTCTTTTCATGGCTATAGAAGTGGTCGCTGTAGGTGCCACGTATGTCAGGTGCGCTCTTTAAGACTTTAAAATGCGAAAAAAAAGAAGGAAAAGAAGAGAGAAAGAGAAGAAAAAACAACAAAACAAAACAAAACACCCACTGGGAGTAGAGTCTGTGGGGATGCTGTAGGTGGCGCTGTTGCTCCACTATTCCGCAGCCGTGGCCCCGCCACTCCACAGGGCCCTTTGTAGCTCTGGCTACGGTGGGCAAGTATGGGAGGCTGTTGATCTCTGTGGGAAGTCTAAGTCCGGCCACCCATTCCCAGTCGCCAGCTAAGGGGTCCGAAACTCCCCAGGACTCCCAGCCTGCTGGGCTGAGTGTGCCAGGGCGATCCGGCTCCTCCGTTGGGCTCCTGTCTCTTTGAAACCACTGAAAATAGCGCACGCTTTTCTTTTTTTTTCTTCCCGGGAGCTGGCTTCAAGGACCTGGGTGTGTTCTCTGCTCACATCCTATACCCTCTGTCTCTCCAATCTCCGCTACACCACGCGATGTGTGTCAGTGCTCCCGGCGCAGATCCCCAGGGCTGGTTATTTCGCGGGGTGTACTTCCACTCCCTCCCAGCTCTGAATCCTCTCCTCCCGCTGGTGCCCTATGGTGCGGGAGTGCTCAGGTCCACCGGGTCACAGCTCCTTATTTTACCCGCCTCGTGGGGTGCCGAGTCCTCTCAGGTGTAGCTGCAGGCCATATCTTCTGGTCTCTTTTTTAGGAATAGTTGTACTTGTTGTATTTTCATAAATACATATGGTTTTAGGAGGAGATTTCCGCCGCCCTGCTCACACCACCATCTTCCCATAAACAATTTTTGTTCTGGTAGATAATGGCTTTTGTATTAATCCTGTTCTCTTTATAAAGGTGCCACTGGAATAAATATTTATATTTGGTAGTTCAGAAATATGCTTCTAGTTCAGAAGAAGAATCTGGATTGAGAAATCAGTTTAGGGTGTCATCATTATGTAGATAACAGTTGAATTCATGAAAATAAATGGTGTGTCTGTCTAAATTGGTATATCTGCTGGGTTTCTTTTGGTAATTGAAAACTGCCTTAAAAAAATAAAAGGATTTAATATAATATAGTACGAATATCCACGTTAATAAGTCATTCCAGGATTGATTCATTCAATCATAACATCACCAAGGACTCAGTTTCTTTTTCCCTGTTATAATGCTGCCATTTGGGTTGTCCTTTTAGGCTGTCTCCTTCCTTGTGACCCTAAGGTTGCTTGACAAATTCAAAGCCAGTTTGCCTGAAAAAAAAAAAAAGGAGTTTTCACCTAGGTATCTTCTTTTCATCAGCCCGGAAAACCCTTCTAAAAGCTCCACAGCAAACTTGGTCTTTTGTCTTATTGGCCAGAATTACACCAGATACCTTTTGCTGAACCACTCCTTGTCAAGGAGAATGGAAATTGCTTCAGTCAGCTTAGACCAGAGCTTTCTAACCCTGTTGAGCATCTCTTTCTTGTGTCTCTTTTGGAAGAAGTTTTTCATGTTGCATTTTCCTTCTGTGCTGTAGTTCACGAAAGTATGGTATTTTAGATAGCTCAGTTTCATATCATTGGGTTGTTGCTATTCAGTACTTCCGATCAACAAGTATTTGTTGAAATCCTTCCCTGTGTCACAACTGTGATAGATTCTAGGATATAGCAACGAATAAGAAACTTACAGTTTGGTATGGAAATAAGCTAAGTAGAAGAATGCTGATAGAATTGTGCACTAAACATTTGTATTATAGGTTTAATACTGCTGCTTCTGTCTGTGGTTTTATGAGAAAAGCCATAATGAGTTTCAAAATCAAGATTATATTCACTTTATAAACGAACTGTTGGAACATCTAGAACACTACCCATTCATAAGTTGATCTCCCTTTCTGTGCTATGTGGTTTAATTGTTTTATTTTAGAAGTGCATGGTAAGGGGGGGAACCTGATGAAGGGGGTAGTATAATCACCATAATATTACTCATTTAACTGTAGATTAATGATATCAAAATAAACTTAAAAAAAAAGAAGTGCATGGTAAGCTAACCTAAATTATACTGTTCATTTGAGTTACATACAGCTAAAACTGTATTATGTTTTTCTGAAGCATACTGTTTGAATTTTCCAGGTAATATACTGAAGGTTTTAACAGTGGTAATACCTTTAGTTTAAAGGGCTCAACTGAAATGTTTTATAAAATACTGATTATTTTGTAATTTGATTCTGATTTTTTTAAAATGTTAGAGAAAGCAGTTATAATGTTTACAGCAGTATTTGTACAGTATGTAGGGGGCTTTTTGTGGATGCTAAGAGAAGAGAAATGAAGAGGAAGGGGGGATCTGGTGTGGTGGAAGGAAAAAATGTATAGTTAATATTGATGACCTTGTGAATACTAAAAAATCCACTCTGACATTTGGAACAAACTCAAAAGTAATCTTAAATTTTGTCTTAGCTGAATATATGTGTTTATCAAGAGCATATTTATACTGTTCTTACCTATAAAGCAAATCTTAACTAATATAGGATGTTAGTGAGTGATGTTCTAACACCTCAGAGTCAAAGATAATACCACAATCAATGGTTTGTCATTGATGGTTTCTGTATGGTTAGTGATGTTTAAAGTATTCAGTTGTCTGAAGATTTAACCACTTTAATAATTCTGAAAACCAGGGGAGATGTGTTCATTTTAATGGCCAGAAAAGATACTTTGTAAAGGCAGTGTGAGATTAAAGGGAACTTTTCACATTTGTTTGCAACTACTAACTTTGAAGAAATTCTAATGTTAACTCTGAATTAGAAAATGTTAGAATGTATCTAGAAAAGTTTGACTTTATTTTGAGTCATTAAGAAGTTTGATGTGTTTTTAAAAGAATTGCCTTTTGCTTAATGTGTTTTCTAGACTGAACATGCTTGAAAATTTCAGACACACAATCTTTAGTGAAAATATTATTTTACCTGTTTAGTGTTCAGTTTTGACTGGATCTGTTGTGTTTGTTAAACATAAGTTCATAGTGCTAAAAGCTTGTGAAAGTGATTAAAAAGTTTTGGAGAACATTTTGCCTATGTAAGTCCTATTATGTGCATGTATATATTTATAGATCTCTGCTTATAGGACTGTAACAGCACTATATTGCAGAGGTTAGGAAAAGCTTTACTTTATTCACACAATTTCTAGTATGTAAAAAGTGATTTGCAGACCTGTACTATGAAGCTTATCATATCCTTTGTCTTTTATTTACCACTTGGTGTAATGAGGTCAAATCTTACTTGGTTTTCCTTAGCTATTGTTAAATTTAACCTTTAGAAAAGATTTTCTATAGGTAATGTTGTGTCATGTGTCATACTCCATATGAGAGTATGGAGGGAGGATATATGATTCTGGGTCTTGGACTTTGAAGATGGTGTATTAGATTGTTTTCATTATTCTCCTTTTTTTTATTAACTTCAGGTTAAGCCTAAATCTTGAAACTTTTTAAAATTTGACTCATTGGAAATATCTGGTAGAATTAGAATCAGACCATATTTTTAAAAACACTCATTTTGACAGGCTGTTGTAACCTTTGTGAGAATAGGTTAATCGGTGCTTCATTTAATATAATGAGTGCCTCCCCTCTCTCCCACATACAGCCTTAGGGAAGAATGGAGTTGTTGGCAAGAATGGCTTTGGAGCAAACCCTTTATGCCATTTCTAAAACGGGAACACAATGCATTTGTTTTTATTTTTTTGATTAACATAAGGGAAATTTTTTTTAAGACTATAAACATCTCAGAAAAAAACTAAACACCAAGTCTCCATTCTTTCCCTCCCCATTTCTCTGAATGATGATCTAAGAATTTTACAGTAATGTGAATACTCTGAGAAATGTTAGGGACCTGGTTAGTTGTAAGAAACTAGTGCATTGAGAAGACTGTTAAGGCTCCTAAATGCACACAGAGCATTACTGATTGCTTTCAGGGTCAGTCTGTTTTTAGTTGACCAGGAAAGATGTAGCATGGTCCTATAGCAGCGTGTCTGCTGAGTGGAGACTCGTCTTTAAGAAAGGCTGCTAACTGATATGCTAGGCCGTTTCAGGTTGCCCCAGCTTACATGAATTTAGTCATTATTGCCAAGACTACTAAACCTCAGTGTGACACAAATGATACTTCTAAATGGACTTGAAGACAAAGGCATTTTGACCTTGTAGTGGATCATAGGTAATGTTCATACAGCTTAAGTTTTTCTTTTTAAAATATGAAACAGAATTCTTTGCTATTTGAAATCTCAGTTAAAAGATACATCCAATGAAAATTTTAAAGCTCTCATAGTACACAGCGCACCTATCTTTAAATAAATTAAAATTTTTAATGGTTTTCATTATTTAAATTTATAAACGTTTTCAGAGTAGGATGTTACTAATGGCAATAGTAACATAGTTGAAACTTATCTCATGGACTTAGAGCAAGTAGTGCAATTAATTCTTGACTCTCACCATTCCTAATATTGTAGATATATAGACATTAGACTGCAATTAAAACTGCTTACTGAGACTTTGTGATTAAAAAGTGAAAATAGGGGTACTAGCTGGTGGTTAAATATATTTTTGCTTAAGTAGGAATCAGAATATTATAGAATTATGAATTTTAGTGCTGCTTCTGGCTGTTTCTGTTTTTTCAATTTCAGATGTGTTTTTTTTTTTCAAAAGTACGCTAATACAGATATTTTACATGTGAGTAATTTTTTCCACAGAGCTGTTACCTTGGTAGAGTTGAACGTACTCAAAAAGGAAAACTTCTTAGGGCAGAGGTTGGGAAAATGGTGAGGTGATAGGTTTCTAGTATAGTTTTACACATGATAAATTTTTACTGTTGCTTCTTCATGTGTTATTCAGACAAAAAGTTTTTACAGTTTTAAATACTTTTTCTTTTCTAAACAGATTTATGAAAATATGCATCAGTTTAATACTGTCTTGGAATTCATGAGGTGGAAGCATAGGTCAAAGCTGTTTGGAGAAAATTGGAAGTACAGTTTTATCTAGTCACATCTTTGAGGTAAGGAAAAGACTTCTAAGAAGATAATTGGAATACTGCTTCTTCTTATTGTAAGAAATACCTTATTTTTTAACAATTGAAAATAGTCTTCTGTATCTTTGCTGCAGTTTTATTTTAGATTCTTTAGTTTCTTTAATCACCTTCCTTATGAGTTGATAAGTAGTTCTAATATATTGTCCTCTCCTTAGAAATGTTGAACCTCTTCAGGAGTAAAAAGTATTTATTACTAGTATCACTTTCTTTAATTGTAGAAAATAAGCATTAAATTATTTATTTCTTCCCTTTAAGATGAGAAGGCAGAGTACAGAATGGAAGATTGTATTGATGAATGTTTACATTTTTCTGAAACTTCTCACACATTTTAGAATGTAGGACAAAATTATAATTTTAGAATATTAGATCTTGGAGATAGAATCTGTATAAAGCAGGAACTATGGTAACACCAGGAATAGGGAAGAATAAACTATTCTAAGAGAAATCAAGTTCATTATTTTCAAATCCAAAATTTAGAGACTCAGATTATCAGGTTAAAGGTTTGAATTCTTAAGGGATCTACATTTAAAAAAACATAGGTAGAACATACACAAACATAGGTAGGACGTACACAATGAAGTGGTCTCTTTTTTTTCCTCCTGAAATTGTAGAAATCTGCCAAAGGGTGGTGGCTTTGGGAGTGAAATTCTTGAGCGGGTACTTGGACAGAGATTGTTGTGTTAGTAGTAACTGACTATAACTGGAAGGTTTGGAGATGCATTTGTAGAAGTCAGTATACTAATAAAGAAGTTATAGAGTCTCTTGCATGATTTTATAGTTGGTTTAACTCCCCAGTTGTTTCCTTTAAGGTATTAATATTATTTTTTACTCTTCATTCATTTTTTGAACATTTATTGCTTTGCTTTAGTAGTGTGCTAGAAATGGAGATTACAAGTGCTATAAGATAAGTAAAAAAAGTCACTTTATAATAAGAGGAATCACATCTTTTTCATTTACTGTTATATAATCAGTGTAGACCACATACCAAGTAACTAATAAATAGTTTCTGAAGGCATATTAGTTGAGCCATGAAGCAGCTGTGGTGCATGTTCTGGATACACTAAAATTATAGAGATGGGCCACCTCACTCAGCCTGATGAGTAGGGGTCAGGGGCTGCTTACAAAGGTTAGTTGTAGATGAGGTCTTGAAGAATGAATTATGCTTAACTTGGTGAAAAACGAAGAGCACAAAGAATGTGCAAAAGAATGGCAGTCTAAAAGGGAGTGCTTATGCAGAGAGAGGCTGCAGTGATTTCAGTATAGTTGAGGCACTGTAAGGGTCTGGAGGTGTGGGAAGACAGTGTTAGGCCAGATCGCAACAGTTCTTCCTGTGTCTTGCTAATGCCATCCTGTGAAATATTTAAAGATTTTTAAGCAGAGAGCACGAAAAGTTCATTTGATTTTAGATATTAGACCAAAAGTGAAGGTTTGGTTTCAGAAGTTAGCATTTTATTAAAAGTGGACATTTATCTAGCCATGGCAGTCAGACAACACAAAGAAATAAAAGGCATCCAGATTGGCAGGGAAGAAGTTAAACTGTCTCTGTTTGTAGATGACATGATATTGTACATAAAAAAACCCTAAAGAATTCACTCCCAAACTACTAGTTCTAATATCTGAATTCAGCAAAGTTGCAGGATACAAAATTAATACACAGAAATCTGTTGCATTCCTATACACTAATGATGAACTAGCAGAAAGAGAAATCAGGAAAACCATTCCATTCACAATTACATCAAAAAGAATAAAATACCTAGGAATAAACCTAACCAAGGAAGTGAAAGACCTATACTCTGAAAACCACAAGACACTCATGAGAGAAATTAAAGAAGATACCAATAAATGGAAACACATCCCGTGCTCACGGATAGGAAGAATTAATATTGTCAAAACGGCCATCCTGCCTAAAGCAATCTACAGATTCAGTGCAATCCCTATCAAAATACCAACAGCATTCTTCAACGAACTAGAGCAAATAGTTCTAGAATTCTATGGAACCACAAATGACCCCGAATAGCCAAAGCAGTCATGAGAAGGAAGAATAAAGTGGGGGGAATTACGCTCCCTGACTTCAAACTCTACTACAAAGGCACAGTAATCAAGACACTTTGGTACTGGCACAAGAACAGACCCATAGACCAATGGAACAGACTAGAGAGCCCAGGTATAAACCCAAGAATATATTGTCAATTAATATATGATAAAGGAGTCATGGATATACAGTGGGGAAATGACAGCTTCTTCAACAGCTGGTGTTGGCAAAACCTGTCAGCTATATGAAAGAGAATGAAACTGGATTATTGTCTAACCCTATACACAGGTAAACTCAAAAAGGATCAAAGACCTGAATGTAAGTCATGAAGCAATAAAACGCTTAGAAGAAAACATAGGCAAAAATCTCTTGAATGTAAGCATGAGCAACTTTTTCCTGAACGCATCTCCTCAGGCAAGGGAAACAAAATAAAAAATGAACAAATGGGACTACATCGTGCTAAAAAGCTTCTGTACAGCAAAGGACACTATCAGCAGAACAAAAAGGCATCCTACAGTATGGGAGAATATATTTGTAAATGACGTATCTGACAAGGGGTTAACATCCAAAATATGTAAAGAACTCATATGCCTCAACACCCAAAAAGAAAATAACTCTATTTAAAAATGGGCAGAAGATATGAAGAGGCAGTTCCCCAAAGAAGAAATTCAGATGGCCAACAGGCACATGAAAAGATGCTCCACATCACTAATTATCAGGGAACTGCAAATTAAAACCACAATGAGATATCACCTCACATCAGTTAGGATGGCCAACATAGAAAAGAATAGGAAGAACAGATGCTGGTGAGGTTCCAGAGAAAGGGGAATCCTCCTACACTGCTGGTGGAAATGTAAACTAGTTCAACCATTATGGAAACCAGTTTGGAGAAAAACTCAAAATAGAAATACCATTTGACCCAGGAATTCCACTCCTAGGAATTTACCCTGAGAATGCAGGAGCCCAGTTTCAAAAAGACATATGCACCCCTATGTTTATCGCAGCACTATTTACAATAGCCAAGACATGGAAGCAACCTAAGTGTCCATCAGTAAATGAATGGATAAAGAAGAGGTGATGCATATACACAATGGAATATTATTCAGCCATAAGAAGAAAACAAATCCTACCATTTGCAACAATATGGATGGAGCTAGAGGGTATTATGCTCAGTGAAATAAGCCAGGCGGAGAAAGACAAGTACCAAATGATTTCACTCACCTGTGGAGCATAAGAACAAAGCAAAAACTGAAGGAAGAAAACAGCAGCAGACTCAACAGAACCCAAGAATGGACTAACAGTTGCCAAAGGGAAAGGGACTGGGGACGGTGGGTGGGAAGGAGGGATAAGGGGATAAGGGGCATTACGATTAACATACATAATGTGGGGGAGGGGACGGGGAAGGCAGTATAGCACAGAGAAGACAAGTAGTGACTGTATAGCATCTTACTACGCTGATGGACAGTGACTGTAATGGGTCATGTGGTGGGGACTTGATAATGGGGGAATCTAGTAACCACAGTGTTGCTCATGTAATTGTATATTAATGATACCAAAATAAAAAAATAAAATAAATAAAGTGACCATTTACTAGGCTGAATAATAGGTTCTAATATATTTCAAATTATCTGAAAGTTTCCTGTAGTTTGTGGTTCATGTTTGTCTGGGAAGAATTGTTAACTATTTGATTTTAACATCCTCTAGTCTTACTCAGGCCCTTCAGTGACTTGACGATTTACATATAAATATTACCTTGGTAACTTTACTAATATCTATCTCCTGAAAGGTTACAGTTGAGTTTAGATAGTGCTTTAAAGTTCCCTTTGTCAGAGCACATTTTTTGTACCAAAGAAAGGACTGTATTTTCTTTTCATCTGCGATTATTTTTCCACAGTTATTCAACTTGCTATAACTATGTGTTACTGTCAGAGTATGACCCAAGCCATTGTTTGCCTTAAGCAATATTTTGTATCTTGGGAAGTGATTTTTGCTCATCCAAACCTTTCTTAAGACCTTTTAATTTATATCTGAAAGTTGAGTATATGCAGTGAAAACAGTGGAAAATTCTCCTCATTGGATCTTGACATAAGGGCTTGAAGTGAGCCAAAAGGAAGTGGTGTGGGTTTTTTTTTTATGGTTTCAGTTGTGTTGAGATAAGGAAATGGAATAGTTTATCCACAGCACAGCCCTTTTGGGAAGGTCTCGTTTGTATATAAAAGTAAAGGAATTGGCATAACATTTTAATTCCTTCTGTTACATTCAGTCATTCCTGCAGCAAATATTTATTTTGTACCAACTATGTGCCACACACTGTTCTAGGAGCTAGAAATGCAGAGTGAAAAAATGGACTAACAACCCTGCCCTTATGGAGCATACATTTTGGAACAGGTGGCAGGCAATAAACAAAATAAACAGGAAATTATATATCAAATTACATGATGACAAGTGCTATCTGAAGAGAAAAACCATCAGGGAAGGAAGATAGCAGTGCCAGGAATGAGGTTGTGATTACAATTTTAAATCACTTTACAGTGAGCAAGAACACTGTCAATGAGAAAGGGTATTTGGGAAAGCACTCAGAAGAGGTAAGGTAGCAAGTTGTACAGATGTCTTGGGGAGGATGTTATAGGTAGAGGGACCTGTGAATGCAAAGGTCCCTGTGGCAGGGCCATGCTTGGGCATGTTTAAGAAGCAAGGAGGCCAGTGCAGCTGGAGTGGAGGAGTTGAGGGTCCTGTGAGCCATTGTAGACTTCAGCTTTTGCTCTGAGTGACTTGGGGGGCCATTGGAGGGTTTTGAAGACAAGAGTGATGTAATCTAATAGGGTTTTTTATCACTACTTTGGCTGCTGTGTTGAGAATATTATGTAGATAGATAGGGGTAGCAGGGAGACCAGTTAGGAGGCAGTTTTCAATAATCCAGGTAAAAGATGTTAGTGGCTTGGACGAGAGAGAGAGCAGCAGAAGTAGTGAGAAGTGTGTAAGTTATGGATACATTTTGAAGGTAGAACCAACAAGATTTGCTGACAGATAGGATATGGAATATGAGAAGGAGAAAGGAATGGTTAAGAATGACTCCCAAGGCTTTAGATCTTGGAAACTAGAAGAATAGAGAGGTTGTTAGCTCAGGTGAGAAAGACCAAGGGTCTAGCAGATTTGGGGGGTAAGAGGAGAAAGACCAGGAGTGATAAATTACCTAGCTGCTGCTCATATTGTTAAGTACATTTTAATACCATTTGAGCTATCTTAAAAGTAACTCACCTAAAAGTGTATGGGTCCTTTTCTTTAATAGAAATATAGTTGATACAAAATATTATATTCATTTCAAGTATATAATACAGTGTGGTTCAGCAGTTGCACACGTTATTAAATCCTCACCCCAGCTACTGCAGTTACTATCAACATAGAAAGATATTACAGAACCATTGGCTATATTCTCCATGCTGCACTTCCATCCCCATGACAAACTTACATTATGATTAAGATTTTTGTGCCCTTTTACCCTCTCAGTGCCCCCTCCCACACACCCCAACCCCTTCCCCATGTCTCTGAGTCTGCTTGCTGTTTTGTTTTTAGATTACGTATATAAGTGAAATCATATGGTATTTGTCTTTCTCCACCTGGCTTATTTCACCTAGCATGATACCCTCTAGGTCCATCCATGTTGTTGGCCAGTGGCAGGATTTTTTTTTTCCTGTGGCTGAATAACACTCCGATGTGTATATGTACCACATCTTTATGCATTTATCTGTTGATGGACACTTTGGTTGCTTCCATATCTTGGTTTTTGTAAATAATGCAGTGATAAACATAGGGATGCATATATCTTTTCAAATCAGGGATTTTGTTTTTTTTGGGTAATTTCCTAGAAGTGGAATTACTGGGTCATATGGTTTCTCTGCTTTTAGTTTTTTGAGGAGCCTCCGTACCCCTTTCCATAGTGGCTGCACCAATTTACACTCCCACCAACAGAATAGGAAGGTTCCCTTTTCTCCACAGCCTTGCCAACACTTGTTATTTCTTGACTTTTGGGTAGTGGCCATTCTAACTGGTGTGAGGTGATACCTCATTGTGGTTTGGATTTGCATTTCCCTGATGACTAGCCATGTGGAACATCTTTTCATGTGCCTGTTGGCCATCTGTGTTTCTTTAGAAAAATATCTGTTCAGGTCCTCCACCATTAAAAAAAAAATTTTTTTTTTTTGGTGTTGAAGCGTATGAGTTCTTTATATATTTTGGATGTTAACCCCTTATTGGATTAATCATTTGTGAATATATTCTTCCATACTGTAGGCTGCCTTTTTGTTCCTTTGATGGTGTCCTTTGCTATACAGAAGCTTTTTAATTTAGTTCGACTTGTTCATTTTTTATTTTATTTCCTTTGCCCTGGGAGATATGTCCAGAAAAAAATTACTCAGGCTTATGTTGAAGAGAACTTTGCCTATGTTTTCTTCACAGAGTTTTATGGTTTCATGTCTTATATTTAGGTCTTTAATCCATTTCCAGTTTACTTTTGTTTATGGAGTTAGACAATAATCCAGTTTCATTCCCTTGCATATAGCTGTCCAGTTTTACCAGCACCATTTATTGAAGAGATTGTCTTTTCCCCATTTTATATTTATTGATGGCTCCTTTATCATATATTGATTGACCATGGGTTTTTTTTTTGCATATGTGTTATCAAGTATCTTCTCTAAAATACTTGACTTTATTCAGAATTACTAATTTTATGCTAATCTAACCCAAAATACTCAAAGGAATAAAATTCCTTTAATTTTCCTTCATGTCAGCTAGAATGTTTTTGATTGTTGAAGAAAAACTGACTCTTTTTCTGATCTTAAAAAAAACAAAGGGGTTTCATAGGTTGCTAACTGAAAAGTCCCTAAGTAATTGAGGCTTCAGGCAGGGTTGCTTAAGCAGTGCATTAACTGCTCCAAGGATCTGGATTCTTTTAGTCTCCTAGCTCTGCCTTTTGCTTCCCCTTCTAGTCCCAGTGTAGCTGCCAAAAGCTTCTTGGGCTGCTATTTTCTTACTCATATCCACTCAGAAAGAATGACTTTGTCCCTGCAGGCCCAGCGAAAGTCTTGAGACTGTATGAGACCAGCTCATGTCTGAACTTTTTCCTGTGGCAGAGGATAGAATATGCTGATTGGCTTACTGCAGAGCCCCTACTCTTGGAGCTTCAGGGAAACCTGTGTCCTCTGAATTTTTAAAAAATTATAAATTGAGAAAAAAGTGAAATGGTGGATTTTTAAATTGCTTTTACATTTGTGCAGGCAGTATGTTTAGCAGAAGAATATGATGCCTTTTTAAAGTGATCAAGTTAAATGAGAAGGAAAAAGTAAAAGTAAAATTACATTCAGACATTATTAGTTTGATCAAGATAATCTGCCCTCACAGGCCTAATACTATTGCTTCCTGAACATTTAGATCTGCAGAAGAGCCCTCAGATAATAATGGAATCTGATAGTCAGGTCACTCTAGTCAAGAACTGGTATTTCTTAACAAGGGTAGCATTGTTGGCATTTGGTTGAGACAGTTCTTTGTTTTGAGGGTTCATCCCTGCACATTGCTTTGCATTTTCTATTTTGGTCCCAGGTCACTACATGTCTTGTCATACTCTAGTCATTGTTTAAACCAAAATATTCACTGTACATTTCCAGATTTTCTTAGGGAGGGACAAGTTTGCAAAAACTTGTGACTGTTTTTGAAAGGGCATTCTTTCATTTCAAGGGCATAAATAACAGATACATTTTGATTTGGCTTCTTGAGAGAAATGTGGGCTTGGTTTTATTTTTGAAGTTCTGCTTTAATATTTTTTCCCCCTAGTTCTAGAAGTTAGGTGTATTCCCCTTAAAGACTTATTTAGCATTTGATTTGATTTTTTTTTTTTGCCACAGGGATTTACTGCGTTAACTCAAAAAGTCTTTTATTAAATTTAGTGTTGCTTAAGGAAAAGAGAAATCTATTTTGATAGCCAAATTTTGGTACTCTTTCAAGCATTTTGACTTGGGTCACATAGGTTAAAATAGAAAGCCCAAATAATCTTGAACAAATTTCCTGATAGATTAAAATTATTTGTGGTGAGAAAAAGTGAAATATACTGAGTCTATTCATTTAAAGCTCTTTGACTATATATTAAAACACATTTTATAAGTACTTAGGAAATGTTAGATATATTATTAGTTTCTCTTTGATGAAGTGAATATATATAAAAATATGTGTGTGGTGTGTGTTTATAGCCAATCTGTTACTCAGATCTATTTTCTGAAAGTCTTTGTATCAATCAGGGCCCAGTCAGGAAACCACACTGGGTATTTTAACCAAAAGAATTTGGTTTAGGGAATTGACCACATCGGTACTAGAGGATTTAAAAAGCTAAAGGAACACTGGAATTTAACAGAAATAGTAACTGTGGACAGAAGACACCACCCATGAGAGGTTGGGGTTTCAAAACCTGTAGAAAGTGTGTCCCTGTCCATCCATAAGCCAGCCCTCTGGAGGAAGCTATAGGAGCCCAGCTGCTGCTGACACCTAATGAGCTCAGAGCAGGGGTCTTGTGGAGGTGGCACTCAGACCCTGATGTGTGGGCACCCCTGGGTCTGAATGGCGGTGAGGCTGGTTCTGGGGGTGTGGAGGGAAGCTGGAAATTGGAACCTGCTGCTGCCAATGTGAAGGGTGTTGTTAGGTGACTTCCAGAACAGCAAACAAAATCAGGAGGAAGTCCCTTCTCCCCTCCTCCAGCTTTCTCTAGAACCTTTATTGGCAGAATTTTGAACCAGCTGGTGAAAGACAGGTTACCAGTATCCCAGCTCACTCAGCATCACAGTGCAGAGTATTTAGGGGGCTTGGGGATTTTTTTGTTTGTTTTTTTCTGAAAAGCAAGAGAATAATAAGGGGCACAGTACTTTTTTATTTTTCTCATTACCTACCAGCTCCCAACTATTGCAGTATTGAGTCGGTTTGGGACTTTGTCAGCAGCAGACATGCCACTTACTGGTTGTGTGAACTTGAGCAAGCTTCTTAACTTTGCTGAGCTACATTTTGCTTGCCAAGTTGTGAAGATGAAATAAAATCTTATGTGGCTCAATAAAAAGTAACTTCCTGTTTCCCTTTTGATGAACTTACTGGTTAAGACACTGCACTTGGTGTTAGAAAACCTGGGGTTTAGTTTGCCCTAAGTTACTAGATTCATGAAATTGAGCAAGTCACTTTAGCTCCCTGAACCCTGTTCACTGTAAAAGTAGGAAAATTTTTACTTACATAAGGGTCATACAGATGGTATAATTCATGTAAAACTAATTTGTGAACTATAAATGTGGTGATGTGCGAAAATAAAGTTACCATTCAGTACTATATATGAGTTCCTCGCATTTAATCTGCACAGAAGACCTAGATCTGTCTTCTGACCCTGAACGCTTCACCACCACGTTATGTTGATTTTATCTCTATAAAAGTACTATACAGAAAGACAGTATTGTTTACTCTTACCCAAAATATACCTATAGGAATGACCAAACTCTGTTCCCTGCCAGGCATTTCTGCAACAGCTGATTCACTTCAATTGTTTTTTGGTCATTTGTGCTTATTCCAGAGGAGAGACAGAAGAGTAACACCCAGGTCCCCTCAACAGCTGGCATTAAGAATCTCAACTAAGCACAGATATGCCAAAGATTGATGTTCTAATTATTTGTGAGGTTTTTTTGATTAATACAATTAAGCAAACAGCCTTGGAGAAACTAGGTTAAGGAGTTTGTAGTACGAAGTTGGTGTTTTAAAAATAGATTGTCTCCTTTTTCTTAAAATAATTCATATATCAAGAAGTATTTATTGTGTATCTAATATTGAGTTCCCTAGTGAGGGATAAAAAAAGATCAATGCATCGACTATGTATAATGCCATACTAATTTGTCTTGCCTCTCTGTTCTTGAATAGTTTATACTTGTATTGGCCAGAGTAGTCTTTTGGTACAGAAGGAACGTGAAAGATTTTTTTTTATTTTGGTATCATTAATGTACAATCACATGAGCAACATTGTGGTTACTAGATTCCCCTCATTCTCATGTCCCTACCACATACCCATTACAGTCACTGTCCATCAGCGTAGTAAGATGCTATATAGTCACTACTTGTCTTCTCTGTGCTATACTGCCTTCCCTGTACCCCCACCCCATGTTATGTATGCTAATTGTAATGCCCCTTATCCCCTTATCCCTCCTTCCCACCCACCGTCCCCAGTCCCTTTCTCTTTGGCAACTGTTAGTCCATTCTTGGGTTCTGTTGAGTCTGCTGCTGTTTTCTTCCTTCAGTTTTTGCTTTGTTCTTATGCTTTACAGGTGAGTGAAATCATTTGGTACTTGTCTTTCTCCGCCTGGCTTATTTCACTGAGCATAATACCCTCTAGCTCCATCCATATTGTTGCAAATGGTAGGATTTGTTTTCTTCTTATGGCTGAATAATATTCCATTGTGTATATGTACCACCTCTTTATCCATTCATCTACTGATGGACACTTAGGTTGCTTCCATTTCTTGGCTATTGTAAATAGTGCTGCAATAAACATAGGGGTGCATCTGTCCTTTTCAAATTGGGCTGCTGCATTCTTAGGGTAAATTCCTAGGAGTGGAATTCCTGGGTCAAATGGTATTTCTATTTTGAGTTTTTTGAGGAACCTCCATACTGCTTTCCACAATGGCTGAACTAGTTTACATTCCCACCAGCAGTGTAGGAGAGTTTCTCTTTCTCTGTATCCTTGCCAGCATTTGTTGTTCCTAGGGAATGTGTAAGATTTTGAATGAAGGAGGGACAATTGAGCAGAAATACAGTGGTTGAATGTGTTAAGTTTACTTTGAATAAATAATTGAGCACTGGGGAAAGGTAAGGTCTAGTCGTAAAGTAGTGCCAGGGGTGACGATGAAAGTAGTGACCTCAAGGTGATGAAGACAGGGCAGTTAGAATTGTCTCTGTAAACTGGAGCTTCCCCAATCCCTGTTGTACATCAGAATTTAGCTAGATGGTTGGTTGGTTCTCTTTGCTCCTTTTTCAGACTTTCCAAAAGAGTGTCTTTTCAAAAGACAGTCATTATGAGTGTCTCGCCATCACAAGTTCTCACAGCATGGACTCCAGGACAGGCTTTTTGGTGAGATTCTTGTGTATTACCACAGATAGACTCACATACGTATTTATTTAAGCATGTTGTTTTTTAAGCGTTTATGTTTAGATTTGGGTGAGATTGTTTTTTATACTGATACAAAAATAACCATGAGTAGTGTTGCTCCAGTTGTGTGTGTATATTAGCTCAGAGGTTAGAAATGGATGAGCTGCTTGTTAAGGGAAAAGACTATATTCTTATGCTAATCAAAGCTCTGGATAAGGAGCAAAGCAGCCTTGCAAACAATGGCTCTGGAGCCAGAAAGTCTGTAGTAAGTCTAGTCCTCCTCAGAAAGCTTGTCAGACCAGGCGCCTGGAGCTGCCTCCCCTCACAAGAGGGGGAGTTTTCTCCCTGCTACTTTGTGGAATTGGCAGCTGGCCAGCTTGTTGGAAATTCCCAAACCTCACTACTAGAAAGTAAAAATTAAGGGTGGGGGGCTTAACGGGAAGAGGAGAGAATGACTTCAGTCTGTTTTTTCAGCTGACTTCAGCCTTTTCCTGTTTTTAAAATTCTGATTGAACTATCAGTTCTGCCTTCTTGCTTTTGGTGAAGCTTTACCTTTTTAAAATTTAAAAACAAACAATTTCTGCTTTATTGAGTAATTTTGCCTTAGTGTTATTTTCCTGAAGAACAAACCACCCATCTGTGTATATAGTAAAGGAAAGGAGATGTATTTAGATGCTATTTGGATAAATATTTAATAATAACTTTTTAAATGCTAGCATTATTTTAAAATGTTAATCATGCAGCATTTCAAATGTCTGCATTTCCTTATATCCTTAACACTGTAAAATTAGATTTTAGTTTTAATATAAAAATTTTGGTGAATTCTAGAAATTTAAAAAATCTTTTCTATTCAGATGTTAGAATTATAAAATGCTCAGTTTCAAGAATGGTTGTAAAATAAGGTTATTCTTTTGCTATATCATGATTATGGAAGCACTTAGTAGTAAGATGGGTCAAATGAAGGGAAAGCCATCAGTACATTAGTAGTAACAATCACAAGACCAACTGACATCTGTTATTTATTAAATGTTTTATACTGAGATGCGAGATGGTCATTCGGGTTAGTAGTATCACCCCCATTTTGTGGCTAAGGAAACTGAGACCTAGATAGCTTGAGTAACTTCTCCAAAATTACGTAGCAAATAAATACTGAGCTGCTATTTGAAACCAGTAAAATGACATCAGAATTCACTGTCTTAAATTTGCGAAGATACTGTATTAAAAGTGCCTTTACTTAGAACACAAAACTGATGTCGTCTTTATGGAATCCATAGTTTAAAAAGGCAGAGATAACAGTGTAATAGAGTAGAACCAGGGACAGTTTTCCCACCACCAAAAAGTAAGCCATACTTGTCATAATTTAAAAACAGAAAGCATATTTTTGTTACTCCTTTGGAAAAAGATGTTAATAATATTATTTAGCTAGTTCTTTGGGCATTGTGACTGTTTTTTTTTATAAGTTTATTTTGAATATCATTAATCTGCAATTACATGTGCAATATTATGGTGATTAAACTACCCCCTTCATCAGGTCCCCCCAACCAACCCCATTACAGTCACTGTCGATCAGCATAGTGAGATGCTACAGAGTCACTACTTGTCTTCTCTGAGTTGTACAGCCCTCCCCATGCCTCCCTAACATTACATCTGCTGATCGTAATGCCCCTTTTTCCCCCTTGTCCCTCCCGTCGCACCCATCCTCCCCAGTCCCTTTCCCTTTGGTAACTATTAGTCTGTTCTTGGGTTCTGTGAGTCTGCTGCTGTTTTGTTCCTTCAGTTTTTTTCTTAGTTCTTATACTCCACATATGAGTGAAATCATTTGGTACTTGTCTTTTTGGGCTTGGCTTATTTCACTGAGCATAATACCCTCTAGCTCCATCCATGTTGTTGCAAATGGTAGGACTTGTTTTCTTCTTATGGCTGAATAATATTCCATTGTGTATATGTACCACATCTTCTTTATCCATTCATCTACTGATGGACACTTAGTTGCTTCCATTTCTTGGCTATTGTAAATAGTGCTGCGATAAACATAGGGGTGCATCTGTCTTTTTCAAACTGGGCTGCTGCATTCTTAGGGTAAATTCCTAGGAGTGGAATTCCTGGGTCGAATGGTATTTCTATTTTGAGTTTCTTGAGGAGCCTCCATACTGCTTCCCACAATGGGTGAACTAATTTGCATTCCCACCAGCAGTGTAGGAGGGTTCCCTTTTCTCCACATCCTCGTCAACATTTATTGTTGTTTGTGTTTTGGATGTTGGCTATCCTCACTGGTGTAAGGTGGTATCTCATTGTGGTTTTAATCTGCATTTCTCTGATGATTAGTGATATGGAGCATCTTTTCATGTGCCTGTTGGCCATCTGAATTTCTTCTTTAGAGAAGTGTCTATTCATGTCCTCTGCCCATTTCTTAATTGGACTGTTTGCTCTTTGTTTGTGGAGGTGCGTGAGTTCTTTATATATTTTGGATGTCAACCCCTTATTGGATACATCATTTATGAATATATTCTCCCATACTGTAGGGTGTCTTCTTGTTCTACTGATGGTGTCCTATGCTGTACAGAAGCTTTTCAGCTTGATATAGTCCCACTTGTTCATTTTTGCTTTTGTTTCCCTCGCCTGGGGAGATATGTTCATGAAGAAGTCGCTCATGTTTATGTCCAAGAGATTTTTGCCTATGTTTTTTTCTAAGAGTTTTATGGTTTCATGACTTACATTCAGGTCTTTGATCCACCTTGAGTTTACCTTTGTGTATGGGGCCAGACAGTAGTCCAGTTTCATTCTCTTACATGTAGCTGTCCAGTTTTTCCAACACCAGCTGCTGAAGAGGCTGTCATCTCCCCTTTGTATATCCAAGGCTCCTTTATCAAATATTAATTGACTTTATATGTTTGGGTTAATGTTTGGATTTTCTATTCTGTTCCACTGGTCTGTGGGTCTGTTTTTGTGCCAATACCAAATTGTCTTAATTACTGTGGCTTTGTAGTAGAGCTTGAAGTCAGGGAGTGTAATTCCCCCTGTTTTATTCCTCCTTCTCAGGATTGATTTGGCTATTCGTGGTCTTTTGTGGTTCCATATGAATTTTAGAATTATTTGTTCCAGTTCATTGAAGAAAGCTGTTGGTAGTTTGATAGGGATTGCATTGAATCTGTATATTGCTTTAGGTAGTATAGCCATTTTGACAATATTTATTCTTTGTAGCCAAGAGCATGGGTGAATTTCCATTTGTTAGTGTCCTCTTTAATTTCTCTTAGGAGTGTCTTGTAGTTTTCAGAGTACAGGTCTTTCACTTCCTTCGTTAGGTTTATTCCTAGGTATCTTATTCTTTTTGATGCAATTGTGAATGGAATTGTTTTTCTGATTTCTCTTTCTGTGAGTTCATCATTAGTGTATAGGAAAGCAACAGATTTCTGTGTGTTATTTTTGTATCCTGCAACTTTGCTGAATTCAGATATTAGTTCTAGTGGAGTCTTTAGGGTTTTTTATGTACAATATCATGTCACCTGCAAATAGTGACAATTTGACTTCTTCTTTACCAATCTGGATGCCTTGTATATCTTTGTTTTGTCTGATTGCTGTGGCTAGGACCTCCAATACTATTTTGAATAACAGTGGAGAGAGTGGGCATCCCTGTCTTGTTCGCAATCTTAGATGAAAAGCTTTCAGCGTCTCGCTGTTAAGTATGATGTTAGCTGTGGGTTTGTCATATATAGCCTTTATGATGTTGAGGTACTTGCCGTCTATACCCATTTTGTTGAGAGTTTTAATCAGGAATGGATGCTGAATTTTGTCAAATGCCTTTTCAGCATCTATGGAGATGATCATGTGGTTTTTGTTCTTCTTTTGTTGATGTGGTGGATGATGTTGATGGATTTTCGAATGTTGTACCATCCTTGCATCCCTGGGATGAATCCCACTTGATCATAGTGTATGATCCTCTTGATGTATTTTTGAATTCGGTTTGCTAATATTTTGTTGAGTATTTTTGCATCTACGTTCATCAGGGATATTGGTCTGTAATTTTCTTTTTTGGTGAGGTCTTTGCCAAGTTTTGGTATTAGAGTGATGCTGGCTTCATAGAATGAGTTTGGAAGTATTCCCTCCTCTTCTATTTTTTGGAAAACTTTAAGGAGAATGGGTGTTATTTCTTCTCTATATGTCTGGTAGAATTCAGAAGTGAATCCATCTGGTCTGGGGGTTTTGTTCTTGGGTAGTTTTTTGATTACCGATTCAATTTCGTTGCTGGTGATTGGTCTGTTTAGTTTTTCTGTTTCTTGTTTGGTCAGTTTTGGAAGGTTGTATTTTTCTAAGAAGTTGTCCATTTCGTCTAGGTTTTCCAGCTTGTTAGCATATAGATTCTCATAATATTCTCTTATAATTCTTTGTATTTCTGTGGGGTCCGTCGTGATTTTTCCTTTCTCATTTCTGATTCTGTTTATGTGTGTAGATTCTCTTTTTCTCTTAATGAGTCTGGCTAGGGGTTTATCTATTTTGTTTATTTTTTCAAAGAACCAGCTCTTGGTTTCATTGATTTTTTTCTATTGTTTCATTCTTCTCAATTTTATTTATTTCTTCTCTGATCTTTATTATGTCTCTCCTTCTGGTGACATTGGGCCTCATTTGTTCTTCTTTTTCCAATTTCAGTAATTATGTCTTTATTCATTTGGGAATGTTCTTCTTTCTTTAGATAGGCCTGGATTGCAATATACTTTCCTCTTAGAACTGCCTTTGCTGCGTCCCACAGAAGTTGTGGCTTTGTGTTGTTGTTGTCATTTGTCTCCATATACTCGTTGATTTCTGTTTTGATTTGGTCATTAACCCATTGATAAATGAGGAGAATGTTGTTAAATCTCCATGTATTTGTGAGCCGTTTTGTTTTCTATCTAAAGTTTAATTCTAGTTTAATACCTTTATGATCTGAGAAGTTGGTTGGTAGAATTTCAATATTTTCGACTTTACTGAGGTTCTTTTTGAGGCCTAGTATGTGGTCTATTCTGGAAAATGTTCCATGTGTACTTGAGAAGAATGTGTATCCTGTTGCTTTTGGGTGTAGAGTTCTGTAGATGTCTGTTAGGTCCATCTGTTCTAGTGTGTTCAGTGCCTCTGTGTCTTTACTTCTTCTCTGTCTTGTTGATCTGTCCTTTGGAGTGAGTGGTGTGTTGAAGTCACCTAAAATGAATGCATTGCTGTCTATTTCCTCCTTTAATTCTGTTAGTATTTGTTTCACATATGCCGGTGCTCCTGTGTTGGGTGCATATATATTTATAATGGTGATATCTTCTTGTTGGACTGACCCCTTTATCATTATGTAATGTCCTTCTTTATCTCTTGCTACTTTCTTCATTTTGAAGTCTATTTTGTCTGATACAAGTACTGCAACACCTGCTTTTTTCTCCTTGTTGTTTGCATGAAATATCTTTTTCCATCCCTTCACTTTTAGCCTGGGGGTATCTTTGCGTTTGAGGTGAGCTTCTTGTAAGCAGCATATAGATGGGTCTTGCTTTTTTATCCATTCTGTTACTCTGTGTCTTTTGATTGGTGCATTCAGTCCATTTACATTTAGGGTGATTATCGATAGATATGTACTTATTGTCATTGCTGGCTTTAGAATCGTGGTTACCAAATGTTCAGTGGTTGCTTCTTAACTATCTAACAATCTAACTTAACTTTCTTGTTATGTTATTGTAAACACAGTCTGATGTTTCTTTATTTCTCTCCCTTCTTATTCTTCCTCCTCCATTCTTTATATACTAGGTGTTTTATTCTTTGCCTTTAGTTAGTATTTGGATGGTCTGCTTTCTTTGCCATGATTTTGTTTTCTCTGGTGACATCTTTTTAGCCTTAGGAGTGCTTCCCTCTCGAGCAGTTCCTTTAAGATGTCCTGTAGAGGTGGTTTATGGGAGGCGAATTCTCTCAGCTTTTGCTTGTCTGAAAATTGTTTAATCCCTCCGTCATATTTAAGTGATAATTGTGCTGGATACAGTGTTCTTGGTTTGAGGGCCTTCTGTTTCATTACGTTAAATATATCATGCCATTCTCTTCTAGCCTGTAAGGTTTCTGTTGAGAAGTCTGATGATAGTCTGATGGATTTTCCTTTGAAGGTGATCTGTTTTCTTTTTCTAGCTGCCTTTAATACTCTCTCCTTATCTTTGATCTTTGCCATTTTAATTATTATGTGTCTTGGTGTTGTCTTCCTGGGGTCCCATGTGCAGGAGATCTGTGGGCTTCCATGGACTGCGAGACTATTTCCTACCCCATCATGGGGAAGTTTTCAGCCGTTATTTCTTCAAAGACACTTTCTATCCCTTTTTCTGTCTCTTCTTCCTCTGGTACTCCTATAATGCGAATATTGTTCCGTTTGGATTGGTCACACAGTTCTCTTAATATTCTTTCATTCCTAGAGATCCTTTTATCTCTCTCTGCCTCCGCTGCTCTGTGTTCTTCTTCTCTGATTTCTATTGCATTAACAGTCTCTTGCATCTCGTCCAGTCTGCTGCTAAGCCCGTCGATCGCTTGTCTCATTTCTGCATTGTCTTTCCTGACTTCCCTCACTTCCTCTCTCAGCTCTTGCATATTTCTCTGTAGATCCATCAGCATGGTTATGACTTTTATTCTGCATTCTTTTTCAGGAAGATTCTGCATTTCCATTCCTTCAGTTTCCCTCTCAGGACTTGTCTGGTTCTGGTTGATTTTTGTCTGTACCATATTCCACTGTCTTTTCATGTTGATAGGAGTGGTCGCTGGTAGGTGCCACGTATGTCAGCTGGGCTCTTTAAGACTCAAAAAAAAAAGAAGAAAAAAAACAAAGCAGCTAAAAAAGAAGGAAGAGAAAGAAAAGAGAGAAAGAAAGAAAAAAGAAAAGGGAAAAGAAAAAAAACCGCCCACCAGGAGTGGATTCTGTAAGGGTGCTGTAGGTGTTGCTGTTGCTCCACTATTCCACAGCCGCGGCCGCGCCGCTCTTTGTAGCTCTGGCCGGGGCAGGAACGAATGGGAGGCTGTTGTTCTCTGTATAAAGTTTTAGTGTGGCTGCTACCTTTTCTTAGTCACCAGCCAAGGGGTCCAACATTCCTCAGGACTCCCAGCCCACTGGGCTGAGTGTGCCGGGGCGATGGGGTTCCCTCGCTGCGCCCCCCCGCCTCTCTAAGACCGCTACCAACTGTGTGCGCTTTTCTCTTGTCCCGGGGCACTGGTTGCATGTACCTCGCACGTTCCCGGCTCAAAACCCTCACCTTCTGCCTCTCCAAAGTCCGATGTACCGTGCGATGTGTGTCAGCGCTCCCGGCGCAGACCACCCAGGCTGGTTATTTCCGGGCCTGCTCTTCCACTCCCTCCCGGCTCTGAATCCTCTCCTCCTGCCAGGGCGCCGGGATGGGTTAGTGCTCAGGTGCCACCGGGTCGCGGCTCTGTATCTTACCCGCCTCGTGGGGTGCCAAGTCCTCTCAGGTGTAGCTGCACGCTGTGCGCTTTCCTGTGTATTCTGGTCTCTCTTTTAGGAATAGTTGTGTTTGCTGTGTTTTTGTAGATAAATATATTGTTGGGAGGAGATTTCTGCCGCCCTGCTCACGCCTCCATCTTCCCCGAAGTCCATTGTGACTATTTATCTTACACTTTTGTTGTTATACTCTGACTTGACTGTGGTTTCCAGATTTCTGTCTTTTGGTTCACTGTGCAGTAACCGTGATTAGACTTTTATTATTTAAGCAAATTTCTCAAAATGACTGTATTAGAATGATGAATGTTATCTTTTGCTGCCCAACAAATTACTCCAAACTTGAGCAGCTTAAAACAGCCAACATTTATTGTCTCATTTTCTGAGTCAGGAGTCCACCAGGGGCTTAGCTGGATGGTTCCAGTTTAGGATCTCATGAATTGTGTTTGTGAAGCTGTGGCCATCTGAAAACTTCCCTGGGTTGATGGATCTGTGCCCAAGGTGGCACACTCATGTGGCTCTTGGCAGGAGGCCTTGGTTCCTTGTCACAGGGGCTTCTCTGTAAGGCTGCTTGAGTGTCCTAATGATAGGGCAGCTCGTTTCTTCAAGAGTGAATGTTTCAAGAGGCAGCAAGAGGAATCTGAAGTACCTTTTATAATTCAGTCTTAGAAGTCACATTCTGCTTTACATCTTGTTATTAAAAGCGAGTTGATGAAGTCCAGTGGGAATTTGTGGGATGACACTAGGCTCCATCTTTTAAAGGTAGGGTCAGAACATTTGTGGACATATTTTAGAACACTAATATATTTTGGTAGATTTTTTTTTTAACCTGTGGAAAAAATATCACTCTTGAATAATTAAATTTTAGGTGTGGTAATACACACTACATTAATATCATACATGATGGATCCTTGGGCCATGAACTGCTTTTACCAGTGAATGCCAAATATATGTGGTCTTAATGCTTTCATTAATTTACATGAACATTGTTGTTCTGGGGCCCTCTTCTCTTTCATTCTTAAAAGGCCATTTCATAGCTTTAAATATCTCTATGCTGTTGATGGAACAGATTTATATATCTTCAATCCCAAATATTTCCTTTAAGCTTCAGAAGCAAATGCCCATTAGATATTCCCTTTGGATAATCTCAAACATCTAAAATTGAACCCTTGATTTCTTTTCCTCAGTCCTTTCAAGATCTACTTGTCCTCATTTCAGTAACTGCTCATGCCAGACATGCGGGCATCATATTTGACCCCTCACTCTCCCTTTCTCCCTTTCTCCCACATTAATTCTATTACCAGTGCTAACAAGTCTATATGTAAAGTATACCTTGAATCCAGCTGCTGTGCCACCACCACCCTAACCTTAACCACCATTGTCCACCCTTGTCACTGGTCTATTTGCTTCCATTTTGTCCCCTCCAGTTCCTTACACAGAAACCAGATAATTGTCTTCCCATCCCATTTAGATTTAAATCTCAAATCCTTCATATGATCTTGCTGGATCTGGTCCTTATCTTTTCTGTCTCTTCAACCTCATCTTCCACCACACTACCCCTTATTCTCAGCATTTCAGAAACATCACTCTTCCTTTGTTCTGATTTGCCTAAAGATGTTTGCACAGGCTGTTCCCATGCCTAGAACTTACCCCCCTTTCTTTACATGGCTAACTCATTTATTCTTCAGATCTCAACATAAGATAAGTGTCACTTTTCAGCAATGCTTACTTTGACTTCTCTATCTAGATTAGGTTAGGTCATTACCCTGTGTCCCTCTAGGACCTGGCACTTTTTGTTCTTTGCATTTACCACAAGTTGTAGTTATGTATCATTTATAGTGTCTTGTTTGATGTCTGAAAATCTTAATTGTCTTGTTTAATGACTGAACTCCATGAAGGCTGGTCTCTTTTGCCCTCATCACTATGTTCTCAGTGTCTAATACGGAATCATGCATATGAGAGGCACTTAATAAATATTTAGGAAATAAATTATTCAATGGCAAAAACACTGTTCACACAGGACTTCAGATAGGAAGGAATCTGATGAATCATTTAATTAGTCTCTTTTTCATCATGCCTGTCACGTCCTTGACAAAGGTGCATTCATACCCTGTTCCTTTGATACTCTTGTGAGCGAAGACCCAAGTTCTTTCAGTTGTGTAGTCATTTCTCTGTCCTTTGCATTCCTGTCATACTTCTTGAAAGTGTTCGAGAGGCCTGACCAGGTGGAATAAAGTAAGATGGTTACCTTCTTTGATTACAGCAGTATGCTTCTATCAATGCTTGGTAAGATTGCCTTAATGGCTCAGCAGTGGCTTAAGCACTGCTGCGAACTGAGCCTTGTTGTCAGTTAAAACTTTTTTTTTTTTTTTTAAGATTAGGCAATTCCTTTGTTAGATTATAAATGAGGCATTTGAAGCCATTTTTACCTCTAGACTTCCCTTGGCTGATAGCTTTTCTCCATACAAGTTATTGCAGGTTTTTAATCTATAGAAATTTCTTGCAGATGAGATTGTCATGGACAGCACCTGTTACTTTCTGTGTCATGTTGGCAAGTGTGTTATACACATGTATAAGAGGAAACTTTGAGTGCATACTCTGTACCAGCCTCTCCTATGTACTTTATAATGTATAATTTACATTATATAATGTATATCCAGCAGGGCAATTTAGGTTAGCAGTTAACACATGGACTCTGGAATCAGGTTTTCTTGATTAGACTTATAACCCTACCACTTACCAGCTGTATGATCTTTGATAAACTCCTCAAGCTCTACTTGCCTCAGTTTCCTCATCTGTGAAATTCAAATAATAATTGTACCTATCTTATAAGATGGATGATGATTCGATAAATTAATAACTGAAAGCATTTATAATGGTGCTGGTACATATTTAGATATGAATGTATTAGCTATAATCACATTTAGTTCTCAACATAATTGTGAGTTAGTAATATAATTCCAGTTTTACAGAACTCACCCAGAAAGGTTAGGTTACTTATTTAAGGCAGATTCAGGATTTGAAGTTATACCCAGCAGAGTCACAGATGTTTATGTGAAAGGAATCTCATAATCCCTTTCCCCTAAAAGGGACTGTGAGTGTGGCAATTGCTTAAAGTCTCATCAGTACTCTGAGGATGCCATGGTTGTACTTATAATGAGACAAGACCACGTACTAAGAAAATTGAGACACTGAAAGATGGAATCATAGAAATTTCCCACCCAAGACTATGAGTTCCTCAAAGCAGAAAATGTCATATATTTGTGTTTCCAGCACCTTGAACTAATGTATAATATGTATTCAAAAAATGCTGTTGGTGAATGAATGACTGAATGAATAAATGACTGCAAGTATGGAGAGAGAGTGAGAGCTGAGGGAGGCAGAAATGATGCCAGGGTTTTAGACATGGGTGACTGGAGAGATTGGCACTACCTTTCTCTGTAATAGCAATAGAGAGGCAGTTCTAGGGGAGTGAGAAGGAAGTTAATGAGGTTGACTTAGACAGGTGGAGTGTAGTCCTACTAGAGATATTTAATAAGCAAATAGAAATAAGGAGAGAGATCAAGGTTGGAAGTACAATGGAAACTACTTGTGAATTGAAACCTGAACACAATATCCTTAGAATCACAATTGTATAATTTTAAGAAGTGAGTTTTCCCAAGAAATGCTGTCAAGTCACATTACAGATGTTACTCTGTAATTATTTGAGACTATATCTTAACTCTTATCAGCATTATGTAGATGGGAAGCCTTTACATTTTATAGTAGAGAAGTGAGAAATCACAGGAATTTTAGAAGTAAGCCATTTATAAAATGTACAATATGAATGACATCTCACTGTAAACCTTATTTCCTTAGTACTATTAAGTGCCTTTGGAGAGCAAATTTAAGTGAAAAATTCTTAGGTAGGTAAAAAATAGAAAGCTCAGGTTAGTTATGGTAGAATCATACCAGGGGTAGTTGTGTCATAAATAAAATCTTTTTCATTCAGGATTGTTCAGGCTAAACTCAATAAAATCAAACTGCCTGATCTGATGGGATGAGGGAGGAGAGAGTTATATTGATTTTTATATAGACTGGCCCTTTTTTCTGTTACCTATTTAAATATTTTATAATTGCCAAGCCTTAATTAAAAAAGGTTATAGTTCATGACATCCACATTAAAAGCTCAGATTTATCATAATGAAGTCAGATTTGTAATATTTTAGGAAAATAATTTTATTTAAGATAGACTTTTGTTTTTGCTTTAATGGTGAAGTATACTGCATATTTAAGTATGTGTAATTTTTTAGGTAGGCTTTCTCTTCTACCTGTAGAATAAATTGCTTATTAGAAAGATTCAAGGTGTTTTTATCACATCTTCTAGGATTTGAAAGATTAATAGCTTAGTATTTTAAATTCAACTTTTCCTGCTCTATTCTTAATATATTTAGAAATTTTCTTGATAGTAATAAAATAATTACTTAAGAGCAACAAGAAAAGACCATTGAGATTAATTAGTATACTTGTTTTACATATGGCTAATCTAAGGTCAGGAGAAGTGGCAATCTATTACTAAATTATTTAAGCTTTTGAATTACAGTGTATTTTTTAAAAAAACAAAGATAGCTTTAATCTTTAAAAATGAATTTCATTGTTTAAAGATATGTTTCGGTATTTGTTTTTCTCTCTGAGTTTTTGAAAACGTTCCAATATTCATTACCTTTTTAATATTTTTATCTTTCAGGAGTCAGGAGAAAGTAGTGGAAGTTGGAGTCATTGTCAAGTGATCGAAAACTTTTACAAGAAAATTTCATTGAATAAAGGTCATTTAAATTAGTGACATAACAAGACCAGTTATTGAAGGTGACAGTGTACAAGAAACATTAAAATTGAACAATGACTCAGCTATATATTTACATCAGATTATTGGGAGCCTATCTGTTCATCATTTCTCATGTTCAAGGTAAATCAGTGTTATTTAAGCAATCTTCACATTTTTTTTAGTAATTTATTTCCATATATAAAAAAGCACTTGTTCTTGCAATTGCTCTTTGAGCTGATGTCCCTTTTTGAATAGCTAGGCGCCCTGTACTCCAGCATGGCTTTTAAGTAAAGAGGCAAAGAACAAACAGTGTTTGAACCTGCATGTGAGAGAAACATTTTGAAGTATTTATAGAATCTCAGCTTCCCTAACCTCTTCTCTTATCTGTAATATAGACATTATGGATACACAACATCAGGTCTTGTGAGGAGGATTAAATTAAATAAAGTACAAGACCTAGTGCCTAACACAGGGTAACTAGAACTCAAGACTTAGTTTAAAATTCCTATCTCCCTTAATATATTTATTAATAGAATAAATATAAATAATTAAAAAATAATTTTATTGTTATAGTCTTAAAGCCATGTCTTAATACGTCAGAAAGATAAATGGTACTTGTGTGTGCTGAATACTAACATTTTGTCATAGAGTACTCAAGTTTTATTTATGACCAATGTTGTAATTTCACTATTGTGCATTCACAGCTCAGAACTCCCAAACAGGAAGTTATTGTGACTACTCTTAGGATCAGATGGGCTATGTTTGCACATGAGCTTTCTCCTGTATGCTTTGATTAGGACAGTATTTTAAACTGAAGAGATAGTACTATTTTTCAAAAAAGATTTTGGATAGAACTCGTTAGACATCTTCATTCTCTCTTTTTTGATATACAATATGCTGGTTTTATGTATTCACCATAGTGATACAACAGTTATCTACATTAAATACTCACCCCTACGAGTGTAGTTACTCTCTGTCAGTATATAGAAAGATGTTACGGAACCATTGACTCTATATTCTCTATGCTTTACTTTCATCCCCATGTCTAGTTTCTATTGCGATTGAGATTCCGTGCTTCTTTATCCTCTTCACCTATTTCATCCACTCCAGCCCCACCCCCCTGGTTAACCACCAGTCTCTTCTCAGTGTCTGTGAGTCTGTTGCTGTTTTGCTCGTTTTGTTTATAGATTCCACAGATAAGTGAGATCATTTGGTATTTGGCTTTCACTGCCCTACTTATTTCACTTAGCATAATACCCTCCAGGTCCATCCATGATGTCACAAGTGGCAGGATTCCTTTCTTTTTATGAGTAAAATTCCATTGTGTGTATGTACCACATCTTCTTTATGCATTCATCTATTGATGGACACTTTGGTTGCTCCCATATCTTAGCTACTATAGCTAATGTGGCACTGAACATAGGGGTGGATGTATCTTTTTGAATCAGAGATTTTGTTTTCTTTGGGTAAATTTCTAGAAATGAAATTACTGAGTTGAATGGTATTTCTAATTTGAGTTTTTTGAGCAACCTCCATACTGCTTTCTGCAGTCGCTGCACCAGTTTACATTCCCACCAACAGTGTAGGGGGGTTCCCTTTTCTCCACATCCTCACCAACACTTGGTATTTCTTGTCAGTGAGGTATTACCTCACACCAGTGGCCATTCTGTCTAGTGTGAGGTGAGATCTTGTGGTTTTGATTGATAGTTCCCTGATGTTTAGTGTTGTGGAGCAATGTTTCATGTGCCTGTTGGCCATCTGTATTTCTTCTTTGGAAAAATGTCTGTTTAGGTCCTCTGCCCCTTTTTTAATTGGGTTATGTGTTTTTTTGGTGGTGTGGTTTATGAGTTCCTTACATGTTTTGGATGTTTACCCTTTATCAAATATATCATTTCCGAACATCTTCTCCCATACTGTAGGTTGCCTTTTTGTTTTGTTGATGGTGTCCTTTGCTGTACAGAAGCTTTTTAGTTTGATGTAGTTCCACTTGTTCATTTTTGCATTTGTTTCCCTTGCCCGGGGAAATGTATCCAGAAAAAAATTACTCATGTTATGTTCCAAGAGATTTTTCTCTCTGGGTTTTTTTTTTTCTAACAGTTTTATGGTTTCATGTCTTACCTTTATGTCTTTAATCCATTTAGAGTTTACTTCTGTGTGTTGTTAGGGAGTGGTCCAGTTTCATTCTTTTGCTTGTAGCTGTCCAATTTTCCCAACATCATTTATTGAAAGAACTTTTTCTCCATTGTGTATTTTTGCCTCCTTTGTCATTTGTTAAATCTTAAGTTCATAGTTTATGATTTCACAGATTCTCTTTTATAATATTTTGTGCAGTGATATAGATTAATATTTCCTGACAAGAAATATGATTAACAGTATAAATCTTAACACATTTTTATTTTAAAGAGTAAATGTAATAATGAAATCTGTAGCTTCTTTGTATTTTGTCTTAAATTATTACCATACCCAGAACAGAGCCCTCTTGCAAAAGCCACTTTTTTGGTGAAACACCACATTATTTAATGAAACACCTTTATTTTATTTAAAAAATTTTCTTTGTTAAGGTATTATTGATATACACTCTTATGTAGGTTTCACATGAAAAACGGTGTGGTTACTACATTCACCCATATTATCGAGTCCCTCCATCATACCCCATTGCAATCACTGTCCATCAGTGTAGTAAGATGCCACAGAGTCACTATTTGCCTTCTCTGAAAACACCTTATTTTTAATATCTGTTTTTATATGCCTTGTTGTTAGCATGAATCAAAGCTGCCATAGTTTTGGAGATGAGTTAAATTAATAGTAACATTTATATTTGTCACCTTACTCCCAGTGAGGTAATGCCAATTGCTATTTGATACTTTTTAAATCTGTATAGATCACACAGAGACAGTATGATCACAAAACACTCATTCCCCTCCCTGGTTCAAGTTGTTCTATAATAACCTTGTATTAAATGAAATATTGGTAATTAGTTACCAGACATAGGTGGAAAATCTAAGAGTTGTATTTCTCTGCTAAAGTGCAAATTTTGTTAACATTTCCTTTCAAAAAAGATTAGCTAGATCGTTGCTTCAAATGTTAAGATAAAAATATTTGCTCTTAAAGAGCTAAAACCAATATAGGAGAAATAATACACTTTAGAGATTGCTAAGAAAGATTGCAGAGTGGCGTTAGTGGAAATAGCTTTTAGCTTAAGTGTCAGTTCTTATCTTGAATTGTGTTTTGGGGAAACAAATTTCTCTGTAGCTTCGTTTCCTTGTTATAAAATAGAAATAGTAACACTTATCCTTGATTTAAATAAGAATTTTTTGAACATCAAATGTTATGATAAAGATTTAAATGCTTTATACTGAGATGAAGTTATTCAAGATGGAACAGAAGAATGAGTCATCTGATATTAACATGTGATAGATACTTAATCCTTGTTTTTGACTTGGTTATAAATTTTAGAAATGTATTTTAGCTTTAAGTAACTGATTACCCAGTGAAAAGTGACTTAAACAAATAGAATTTATTTTCCAACATAGATGGCAGGTGTTTGCTAGTGTTCATTCAGTAATTGAAAAGTGTCACGGTTGACATCTCTGCAGTTCTCTTGGCTTTTCCTCAAGATTACAAAATGGCTGCTATTATCTGCATTGGAGGAAGGAAAAATGGGGAAAACTGGCTTAAGCTGGGCCTTCTATCTGGAAAGCAAAAGTGTCCCCAGAAGTAAAGCCCCTGCCGGCAGATTTTATCTTATTTTACTGGGTAAATGGAGACAGTTGCTTAGGGCTACTAGAAAACTAGGAAACAGAATTGTCACCATCAGATTAATCTAAATCCATTGCTAGGACTGAACACAGTGTGACCCCAGACAAAATGAGAGTTCAGTTAGCTAGGAAGACTGGAAAAATAGGAATCTGTTGGGCAAGTAAAAGGGTCACCAGTGCTGTCCTCCATATATCAGTTTAGTTTTAGGTAACCTAACTCACATCATGGCCATAGTGTGGCTGCTGAGGGGCCAGATGGGGCAACTATGAGTTGACAACATTCAGTAGAATATGAGGGATGTATATCTCTTGTGTGTCTTTTTAATTGATAAAGAAGTATTTTCCCACACCCCCCCCCCCATCACCCTCTCCACTGCAGCAGACTTCTGATCTTATTGGCCAGAATTTATTATATGCTTTTGTGTAAGCAATGGCAAGGGGAATGGAAATAAAATTGTTGAGTTAGACAAAAAGTTGTTTGCACTGAGGGTAGGAATGTGCTTCCCTGAATCACGTGGAGAAGGGGCAACATTTAAACCAAAAAGGGTGTATGTGTATGTGTGTGTGTGTGTGTGTATGTGTGTGTGTGTGTGTGGCCAACAATGTAAAGGGGAGAACAGCTAACAGTGTCACGGGCGTCCCATCTGTGTGCCTAATATCATACATACCCTTTCACACATGCATATACTAAAGTGCTCATGTTGATATGACATACTCAATTCCTCCTCAAAGGGATACATAACCCAGAGTTTCATCCATTTAGTGCCCTCTGCTGCTGATTCTGGACTTCTGGGTAGTACGTAGGCTTCTCCATCAGATCCAGATGTGCCCATTCAAGGTCCTGTGGTGTGTGGATTAAAGAGCAGTTATAGATGCCCAACACACCCAATATTCAATCCTGAAGAAGAAACAGGGTAAGTACTGTGTAAATTCCACCAAGAGGAAGGAATACTTGGAAACAACCTTCAGTAGTCACTGCTCCATACAACACAGATAATGAAAACTACCATTATTGATTACCTCATACATGACGTGCATTAATAGCTCATTGGCCTCTCCAGCTGTCCTACCTTTTGCCTTCTGATTTCTACTGTAGGTATTCTGTCTTAAGGATAGGGAAGGGGAACTTCTGCTTTATACAAAGGAAACCAATAGATTACTGGGAAAGTAGAAAAAATTATTTAGCCAGGAATAAAAATCTAGTAAAATCATTGATGCTAAAAAAGCTGCTATTATATTGTGGAGCATTATGTAAATATGCCTTTATGTAGTCACTGTATCTTTCAGCTATTTGTCTCTGTGTTTATATATACTTGTGTGTTTTTCTGAATTCTTACACTTGAAATGTAAGCTGTTAAATATTTTTTGTGTTTGTTTGTTTTGAAATATAACCTATAGCCCCAGCCCACTGTGGGCCCCATAATTTTATGCTGTGAACACAGAACTTGGAGTTAGAGATTGGCATGCTCTAGGAACTGACAGAAGGCCGTGTCAGGGGGGATGGGAGGTGCTATGAGCTGCTCAGGGTCAGCCTCAGTAGACATGGTGAAGGAGATCAAGGGCATATGAAGCCCTTACTTGGTTTTAGGCAAGGGAATGACAGGATCAGATTTGTGTTTGTAAGATAACTATGGCTGCTCTGTGGTAAGTGGACTAGAGGGGCCAAGAACAGAAGTAGGCAGATCAGTGTGGAGATTCCTACATTGAAAGTGGCCTGATATGATAGGCTCAGGTAATAATAATGAAGTTGGGGAAAAATGGAAAAACTGGAGTTATATTTTGGAGGTTGAGCCAAAAGACTTGGGGAGGACCAGGTTTGCAGAGGAAAGTCAAGAGGTCCATTTTGGACAAGTTAATTTTGAGGTACTTAAACAAGTCAAGGCTGGAGGTGTAAATTGAGGAACCATCAAGAAGGAGATTTGCTTGAATCATGGGAATGGGTGCCGTTGCCTAGGGAGAGAGTGTAGAGAGGTAGTTGCTAGCTGTTTTTCTTTGCATCCATGCTTCTACTTAGGGAAATCTTATAACTTTTAGATGCAGCCCAGATGAATTTGTGTTTTTGGCTGCTTCCTTTGTTTACATAGCACCTTTGCATTGTGTCACTTTCCACAGTGTTTATTTATGTGCTTATCCTCCCTTTCCCCATTTGCCTCCTTCAGTTCCACTTTGTTAAGAACCAGATCAATTTCCAGTATTCCCGAACTTGTTTGCATTATAGCTTGGCCTTTAGTAGTGTTCTGTGAAATAAACATTTGAGATAATATAAACCCCAAATGCAAATTAGTATAATTAAAATTTTTATCTTCTAAATCCAAGTGGTGGTCTAGGAAGTTAAATAATATTAATCATCATACAGCTTAAAAATTTCCAGGTGTCAGTGATCTCTTAGTATGATCTTTGTTGTTAGTAATATCTTAATTTGTACACTGTTTTATACTTAGTTAAGCCCTTTATTTATATACTTATTTGGTCTATGTATAACCTCTTGACTTGAATTCGGCAGGAATTAATACCTTTTTTATGGATAGAAGAGTGAGGATTAAGGAGCAACTTATCTTAGGGACATATTCTGGACTTGAAATCTTGACTTCTCAGTGTTATTTCTACCACAGCATTACTGCTTTTTCTGTGCACCATTTGATTTTTGAAAAATCAGTTGCATGTGATAGATTATTTGCCATTTGTTTTCTGTAGTTAAATCCGTGCTTCCTTGTATATCACAATAGAATTTTAAAGCTAGTTAAGAGAACCAGTAACAACTGTCATCTTGTTGAAGAAATGAGGCCTGGAGAAGTGACATGGTTCATCCGTGATCATCCAGCTAGCTGAACTGTGATAGAACCAGAATAGATCACAATCCAGGTCTCCTCATTTCTAACCCAGTGGATTTCTTCCCTTCCTGCCTACAGAAATAGGGTCTTTAGGTTTTGTAGCAATTTAGAGGATTAAGTGAAAATTACTAAAATTCAAGGCACAGAGTCACTAAGACATTTAACAGCACATTCTTTTCTTTTCCTGTTATCAATGTGTGTATATGTGTTACTTTTTCTCTTTGTAGTAGTTATCTCACCAGTGTGGCTAAATTTAAGTCAAGTCCACATTATGCCTTAGACCACTTCCTTAACATTCGTAATGAAATACATTTACAATTCTCTTAATGTTTCATACCTGTTGGGCTCTGCATTTCATCCCCTGGGGATCAACCCTGCAAGGGATAGCCTAGCCACTTTCAGCATTCAGAGGGAGGAAGGAATTACTGAAACACTGTTATAGTCCTGTTTTGCTTTCAGCCTGAAAGATTCAATACCAAATATGACAGCATCTGTCATTTGAGGCTACTGGACTCTAATTCAAGAACACAGTTCTATTTCCATAAGCTTAACTACTGCCCTGCAGTAACCTTCAGTTTCTGGCAGCATAGTCTGGATTTGAACCAGTGACCTTGAGATAAAAGGCACTGGATAATATGATTAGTCCCCGTGCTCACAATTCCCTTACATAAGCAAGATGCTTAGTAACTTACTTCCACATAGAGGCACAAATAAAGGACATATTTTTAAGCTAGTCACAAATTTTGAGCCACAGAGTTTAAGAGGAGAACCATAATTTGTCTGTTTTTCATGACTGGAAATATTCTCAGCCTCCCTGAAATTACTCTCCATTTTGTACCTTTTTTACAAGCTATGGCCATATTCTGCCTTGTGCCACTCTTGTTTGTCTTTCACTAGTGCAAAAATAGTAACAGTCATCTCCGTATATCCCATGATACCTAGCTAGGATGGTTCATCTGTGCCATAATAAGTTATTAGTACATGTTTATTGAAGAATGAAATTTACTTTTAATTAAAGAAGCACGTTAGCTGCAGTTACTGTGATCAAGAAAGCCTAAAAAAATGTCTCAACATTGAAAATTGAAATAATTAGCTTTTCGGAAGTGGTATATTTACAAATTTCACATTTGTATACAGGGCAGAATCTAGACAGTATGCTGCATGGTACTGGGATGAAATCAGACTCCGACCAGAAAAAGTCAGAAAATGGAGTAACCTTAGCACCAGAGGATACTTTGCCTTTTTTAAAGTGCTACTGCTCAGGACACTGCCCGGATGATGCTATTAATAACACATGCATGTAAGTATTTTATCCAGTCCTTCTTAAAGTTATGAGAATAGAGTTGCATTTAGTGCTATTTTAAGAATTGTTTGTGCTAAGTTTTTTTTTCCCTTTAACTTTATATGGTATCTTTGCAAAGAGTCAAAAGCTTCTTGCTCTGTATATTGGAATATTTATTACTATTAAGTGATTGATGGTTACTTTCTTATAGTAACACTGTGATATATAGCTTTTTAAAGGAGATAGAGGGAATCTAGTATTCATCCAACATTTTGAGTTTATTTAATGATCTTTTAGCAATAAAGTTATTGATACTTACTGTAGAAAACTTAGAGATTACCAGAAAGAAACCATGAAAACTCATCCAAAACCCTGTAACTCTAAATTTGCTGAAGTATTTTACAGATAGATAAGAACAGTATTGTGGTAGTTAATTAGTTTTGTTATTTTCTTACTAGTGAACTCCCCAATGCAAATCTGATATATATAACCATTTAAATTTTCCTACTTAATTTTTTTTCACACTTTCAGTTTTAAAAATTTTTCACCCTTTTTCAGAGAGATTCCCGTCTGTTTTTAATTTCAAAAATCATCACCAGCACTACTTAATTTTATGTTAACTATTTAGCACATTTATGTATGATCACGTAATTCTATTCCATGTTCTTTGGGAACATTGAAGAATTGTCTTACTAGCCAAAAAAAGTTCCTTGAACAATTTGATCTCAGTCAATTAATGGTCTATAATTAATAATTAGTGTCTTCTTTTGTACTTTCCTAAAATTGTGTATTCTTTGAATGACCAGATGTAAAGTAAAAAACTATATACATGTAAGATATTGAAGTTATATGATGGCTCATCACATCTTAGATTGTTAGTTATCCTTTGGTAGTGGTTAACTTTATTGTGACAGATGGACTAGGTAATCTGTTGTAGGGGAGTGCTCCCCACTATCTCACCAAGTAATACCACTCCAGATTTCTTGTCTGTAGTGTGTGCTTGACATGTGTGGGCTATCATCAGTTTAAATAGAATTTTGTCCCATTCTTAACATTTTCTCCTTATAGAAAATAAATGATTATGCAAGATTCTTTTAAATAGAATCAGTACACTTACTGATGGGAACAGTAAGTTGGAACATCAAAAAGAAAAAAAGGTTTTAGAAGTTTCTTCCTACCCAGTAAAGTCTAAATGAGTATATTACAGGAAAACTTCAGCATACTAATACTAAAATGAAAAAATTGCCTTAAATATAAATAGATTTATGTAAATTTCTTTAAAATAGAGGTACTCAAAAGTTCTCCCTCTTTTCCATCACATTCACTAAAAAGTGGCTCTTAGGACCTTAATCTTTTCTTCCCAAATACACTTTTCTTTGTCTTAAGTCTGTGTTTATGTTTCACAGAAGTTTGTTTTAATTTATTATTGTGTATAGTGTGTGAACACTGAAAATCTTATGGATAAAAAGAGACAGTTATTTTTAAGTATATTTTTAAAACAATAAGATTATTTACTTTATAAAATTATATAGATCATCTTTCTGTGGTCACATTACTGTGATTAGCAAAGAGAGTTACATAATAATTCAGATTTGGAGGACTTATTTAATAGAAATCTTTTCTACCTGACATGGGGTTTTCTTACTGGACCATTAGGTTTTGTTTCAGATGGTACAACTTTCATATGCCTTAAAACACATACATCTGCCAATAAGTTACATGCAAGTGCATTTGAATGAAAAAACCATCGTACTAAAGGTAAACACCGTCAGAACCTGGGTCACAGTCAAACTGAGATTAATTAGTACTTTCTTATGTGAAATAAAGGGTATTTTTTGGTTCGGTTTTTTTCTTTTAGAACTAATGGGCATTGTTTTGCCATCATCGAAGAAGATGACCAGGGAGAAACCACATTAGCTTCAGGTTGTATGAAATATGAAGGTTCTGATTTTCAGTGCAAGGTAAGATCTAATTTTGGGGCCTATGAAGTAAAGAAGGGAGGGGCCACGTGAAAAGCTTTGCTTTCCCCTAGTAGAAGTGTGGCGGGTCTGCACATTGCTGTATGTTCTTGTGAGCAAATATATTGAGGAAGCATAGCTCTTACTTCAGGTAATACAATGGTGGTAACTGAAGTTCCAAATTATTTTACTTGAAACATTTTTTTTAAATAATTCTTTTTCTGGGATTCAAGATGGTGGCATGAGAGTTGAGACAGAGAATTCCTCCCAAAACCACATATAGTGTGAAAATATAGTTAATACAATTAACCCTAAACAGCAACAGGAAAGAAGGCTGCACCAGACTGCATACAGATCTCATGAACAGAGCAGACCTCACGAAACAGGGTAACATACAAAAGCCTTGATCCAGCGGGACCGAAGCCCTTCCCCCACCTCAGCTCACCTGTGGGAGGAAGAGAAACGGAGCGGGGAGGGGATGGAAACCAGGGACTGCTGAACACCCAGCCCTGGCAGTCAGCTTTGGAGCACAAACTACATTGTGTGGTGCTCTGGAGGTTGATGGGGTTGGGGAGCTGGGACAGATGGAGTGTTTGAGAGACTGAGATTCTGGCTGTTTCTGGAGGACAGGGATCCATTCTGGCCGCTCTGAGATAAAGGAAAGATGGGAGGTCTGAGAGGCTTCCTAGAAGCAAGAGGGCTGCTGAAGGGGCGGGGGTTGCACGGAGCTTGCTGCACAAGAGAAGGGATAGGTGGACAAGGTTGTCTGGGTGCACTCTGCCCAGCTGGTTGGGAACTTTGAGGAGCTTCAGGCACTCCATTCCCCTGGCTGCCTACTCAGCTCCAAGCCCCCTGACTCTGATACGCAGCCTGCTATACCTTCCTCCTGGCCTGCTGGCACCTGCTTGCAAACTGGCAGTCACTGCGCTGGCGTCAGGCCAGCCAGAGGGAGGCCCTGCCTACAACAGCGAGAGACACCAAGCACAGAGGCTTACACCAGTGTGCTTGGCCCACTGGCTCTGATACTGGAAACAGGCACTGCAGCGGGAATCAGGAAACAGCTCTTTCCTCCAGCTCCGCTCCCCCATGACCCCCAACCTCACTCTAGGGGCTGAGAAGCTCCAGAGACTGGAGCTTCTGGGCACTAGAGGGCACCACATAGAATTATGAAACGTCAAAGGAACCTGGTACAGACCAAAATCTCACAAACCCTAGAAAAAGGACCAAATGAAATGGAATTCACCGATCCTCCTGAAAGAGAGTTTAAAATAAAAATCATAAACATGCTCATGGAGGTTCAGAAAAATATTCAAGAACTCAGTGACGAATTTAAGACTGAGATTCAATCATTAAGGAATTCCATATCTGAAATGAAACATACAATGGAGGGATTTAAAAGCAAATTAGATGTAGTAGAAGAGAGGGTAAATGGAGAAATTAGAGAAGAGGAATACGAAGAAGCTGAGGCACAGAGAGAAAAAAGGATCTCTAAGAATGAAAGAATATTGAGAGAACTGTGTGACCAATCCAAACAGAACAATATCCGCATTATAAGGGTACCAGAAAAAAAAGAGAGAGAAAAAGGGATAGAAAGTGTCATTGAGGAGGTAATTGCTGAAAACTTCCCCAATCTGGGGAAGGAGATAGTCTCTCAAGCCATGGAGGTGCACAGATCTCCCAACACAAGGGACCCAAAGAAGACAACATCAACACATACAATAATTAAAACAGCAAAGATCAAGGATAAAGACAGACTTTTAAAAGCAGCTAGAGAGAGAAAAAAGATCACATACAAAGGAAAACCCATCAGGCTATCATCAGATTTCTCAACAGAAACCTTACAGGCCAGAAGGGAGTGGCATGATATATTTAATGCAATGAAGCAGAAGGGCCTCGAACCAAGAATACTCTACTCGGCAAGTTTATCATTTAAATTTTTTTTTTTCAAGAAAACTCTAGGAGAGTTTATTTAGAAAAGAATGAATTACAGTGGTGTAGACAGGACATAGAGGACTACAGAGCAACAGTACAGGATCCTAGAAGGTTAATGGGAAGATTTCTTGCTACCCTTAGGACCAAAGCAACAAGCTAAGGGAGAGCTTACTAGAACCTAGAAAGAAAGAGACTCAGAGGCAGAACAGGTCAATTTACGTGTAGTAGTCATCGCTCATAAATGGACATAGCTAGTCCAAGACTACCTCCCAGAGAAGGAACCATGGGAATAAATAATTTTGAACTTTCCTCTACTTCCTATGATATTTTCTTGGAGTTTTCTATTAGCTGGACTCAACTGGAAGCCTGAAGACATAATAACCTCTAATTACAGTGGATACAGGTCAACTCATGAGGCAGAGAACAAGATAGAAAAGGGCAGAGAACAGAGCTAAAAGGAAACCAGCATCCATCTAGCCTAATGTCATTTACAGCTGCAATATGGATCTTTCCAAAAATGTCTTCTAGCATTCAGTTTACTGAATGAAATCTCACAAATATGTTTCCTTGTATTTTTTGCTAAACAACTTTGCCTTCCTCCCCACACAGAAATGGGATTAATCTATCAAGACCTGGGTCAAAAATATTCTCCCCAGTATCTCCTCCAGTCCTAGCCAGGTTATATTAACTATAATATATGTAAATAATGTCATAGCATTTTTCTTATATTCACTGAGTAAACACAGTGGTAGTAACAGTGGAAGCAGTCACAGTAGTTAACCACTTATTAATGTATCAGATACTAGGCACTTTTCTTTTTTGGCTTTACTTATATGCATACACAGTATTGTATTAGTCATCTTGGACTACCATACAAAATATCAGACTGGTTGGCTTAAACAACAGACATTTCTTTTCTCACAGTTCTGGAGACCAGAAATTCAAGACCAAAGTTCCAGTGGGGTTGGTTTCCAGTGAGACCTGTTTTCTTGGCTTGTAGATGGCTGTCTTCTCACTGTGACCTTTCCTACGCTCTTCGGGAGGCAATAGTAATGGCATCATTGTCACATCCTCATGCTTTTTAACTTATGGCAGGATAAAACTGCAGGGAGTGCAATTTCTTCTGGGAGGAAAAAAGTTTTGCCTCTTCTGTAGTAATTTGCAAAAATGAACAATAGCAAAACAAAGCAGAGGAAATAATCTGGAGTGAGTTGCTCTGAAAGATATGCTCAAGATAAAACATATTACCACCGAAGTCCCTCCTTTTCTTCCTTCCACCCTCCTTCTCTTCTTTCTCCTTCCTTCTTTTCTCCACTTAACTTCTTTTATGCCCCTGGAAAGTGGACCAGGAGGTGGTGCGGGTCGCCGTCCCCGCCGCGCACGGATGGTGCGAGGCACACGCGCCCTCTCGCTGCCGCCCCTCTAGGAGGGGCAGCCCCTTCGGGGAGCAGAGCCCCTCTGCGGAGCACCACTCTGGGGCTGCCCGCGTGCAGACTCAAGTTGCCGTCACGGCGTGCGGGCGCTGCCGCTGCTGCAGAAGGAGGTGGAGAGACACTGGGGCTATCATTTAAATTTGAAGGAAGGATTAAACAATTTTCAGATAAGCAAAATCTGAGAGAATTTACCTCCCACAAACCACCTCTACAGTGCATTTTGGAGGGACTGCTATAGATGGAAGTATTCCTAAGTCTAAATAAATGTCACCAAGGGACAGATAAAGAGTACAGAATAAGATACCTAACATACAAAGAATGGAGGAGGAAGAAAAAGGAGGGGGGGAAAAAAAAACCTTTAGGTTGTGTTTGTAATAGCATATGAAGTGAGTTAAATTAGATTGTTAGATAGGAAGGGAATTACCCTTGAACCTTTGGTAACCACGAATCTAAAGCCTGCAATGGCAATACGTACATACCTATCGTAATCACCCTAAATGTAAATGAAACATGAAACCATAAAACTCTTAGAAAAAAACATAGGCAAAAATCTCTTAGACATAAACATGAACAACTTCTTCATGAACATATCTCCCCGGGCAAGGGAAACAAAAGCACAAATGAACAAGTGGGACTATATCAAACTAAAAAGCTTCTGTACAGCAAAGGACACCATCAGTAGAAAAAAGACATCCTACAGTATGGGAGAATATATTCATAAATGACATCCGATAAGGGGTTGACATCCAAATTATATAAGGAGCTCATGTACCTCAACAAACAAAAAGCAAATAAGCCAATTAAAAAATGGGTAGAGGAGCTGAACAGACACTTCTCCAAAAAAGAAATTCAGATGGCCAATAGGCACATGAAAAGATGCTCCACATTGCTAATCATCAGAGAAATGCAGATTAAAACCACAATGAGATATCACCTCACACCAGTTAGGATGGCCAACATCCAAAACACAAACAAGTACAATTGTTGGTGAGGATGTGGAGAAAGGGGAACCCTCCGCCACTGCTGGTGGGAATGTAAATTAGTTCAACCATTGTGGAAAGCAGTATGGAAGTTCCACAAAAAACTGAAAATAGAAATACCATTTGACCCAGGAATTCCAGTCCTTGGAATTTACCCTAAGAATGCAAGAGCCCAGTTTCAAAAAGACATATGCACCCCTATGTTTATCACAGCACTATTTACAATAGCCAAGAAATGGAAGCAACCTAAGTGTCCATCACTAGATGAATGGATAAAGAAGAGGTGGTACATACACACAATGGAATATTATTCAGCCATAAGAAGAAAACAAATCCTACCATTTGCAACAACATGGATGGAGCTAGAGGGTATTATGCTCAGTGAAATAAGCCAGGCAGAAAGACAAGTATCAAATAATTTCACTCATCTGTGGAGTTAGAACAAAGAAAAAACTGAAGGAGCAAAACAGCAGTAGACTCCCCAAACCCAAGAATGAACTAATAGTTACCAAAGGGAAAGGGATTAGGGAGGATGGGTGGGAAGGGAGGGATAAGGGGGAGATAAAGGGCATTACAATTAGCAGGTATAATGTAGGGGGGAGGGTCACACGGGGAAGGCAGTATAACAGAGAAGACAAGTAGTGATTCTATAGCATCTTACTATGCTGATGGACAGTAACTGTAATGGGGTATGTGGTGTGGACTTGATAATAGGGGGACTCTAGTAACCATAATGTTCATGTAATTGTACATTAATGATAGCAAAATAAAATAAATAACCCCCCCCCCCAAATAATTCTGTTTCTAAAATGTCATGACTACAATACTGTCACAGTGTTATTTGTGGATCATAAAGTTGAAAAGATTTTAAAGTGATGAACAGTAACCTTTGTATCACTCTTAGACAAGTTCGGAACATTAAATCCTTACAGAGTCACTTCAGCGGCGGCAGCAGAGGGATCAGAGGGTCGGCAGTAAAGTTTATGGACATCCTGGTGGATTGGGGGTATAAACCTAATTCTTCCAAATTCTGTATAGTAATTTTACCCCAAGGGATCCCTTCCAATGTTTTTGAAAGACAGCTCTAGATACAAACATAGAAGAGGTTACTTTAGAAAATTATTCAAATTATTAAGAAATTCTCAGGATCGATCAACTTCTCAGCTAATGTTTGGAATCCCCCCAGCCTGCGTGTGCGTGCACACACACACACACAAACATATGCTTACACATACAAGCGTGCATGCACACACACAAAAATTACATCCCATCTATTTTATTTTCTGTGTGCTCCTCCTCTAGTGACAGTGCCTCATTCGTCACCTCCCATGACTACCACCTATTTATTTATCTATAGTATCAAACTGACCTGATCCTAGAAAGCTTTTCCTCCCAACCCCTGCAAATCTCTCTTCTTGCCACTTATGGATCATATAGAACAAATCTAATCCCTCTTTTACATTAGAGCCAATTTCTATGTGAAGATAGTTTTTTTGTTTTGTTTTGTTTTTTGGGAGGTTTTTTTGGTCCTGCTTTCCTCCTCAGACCCTCTAGTCTTTGCCTGGTGAAAATAATAGTTCACAGTGACGTCTTCTGCTCCTTATATGATTATGATTAGCTTTTGAGTTGAAGTCTCCAGTTTCTTGGTGTAATACACAGAATTGAGTGTGGTCTGACCAGGAAAAAAAGAAGAGAGTGACTTCTTTCCCTGTTTATAAATACAGCGAAATCTCATGTTAGATGTTTGCTTGTCACACCATATTCTTGAAACATACTGAGCTGTCACCTAAAATCCCCATGTCTTCCACTCATGCTTCTGCTGAGCCACATCACTTCATTCTTTATTAGTGCTGTTGATTTCTTGACACAAATAAACGTGGGAATGGGATGAATTTTTTTACAGTTTTCTATGTTAAATGTTACCATATTTTTCAACATACTCTACATTTTTCAATCACTTAAAAAATATTGAAGAAAGACCTATGGTTAGAGCACTAAGCTCAGTAGTGGTAACCAGTGTCTTGCAGGCCCCCTGTACTAGGTGTATCCTGAACCGAATTAACCAATATAAATTAGTTGCTAAAGTTGACAATCTGTGTTCAAATCCATATGCTGCCTCTTGCAAGCTGTGAAAATTTGGGGAAGGAGCTTTACTCTTAAGTGGTTTTCTCATCAAAAGGAGTTGTAAGAGTCAAATGGTATAGTATAAGAGTTTAGCACAACTGGCACAAATAATAAGGGCTTAATAAATGTTAGCTTTTACCATACTGATGATGTAAATGAGCAGTCTTTAAGCTGGGTTACACATACACTTGGGTACACACAGACTATGTTACAGGAGAATCACAAGGCACATGGATGGTTTTAAAGGAATCAGTTTACAGATCCCAAACTTGCACAGGTCCTACTGTTTAGTATTGATCTGTCCAAGAACAGAGCTTCTCAAGCCCTTTGTCTCTCCTGTCCTCCCCTTTCACAACCACCCTTTTCACAGTTTACGGATCAGAGGTCTGGGATTTAAAACCTTAAGTTTTCAAACAGTTTTGTAACTTGAAATCTAATTATCCATGTGGGGAACATGGGGAAATAAAATGGTTTTTCAGTTTTTTGTTTTTGACCAAACTGCTATATCATTGAAAATAATTTTTGGTAATAGGATTATGATGGGAGTTTCAGCATATGATTAGAAGGCCTTTAAAGAATTAACGGAACAATGGTGTAACAGACTCCTTCCATTATCATCATCTTATGTGAATGCAGTACCTTAGTACTGACCAGAAAAGGAAAAATAGAAAAATAGGAATAAAATTAATGCTACCCTCTCTTGCTAGTGATTAAGTAATATTTATCCATGAATTTATGACTTAATTTTTTTAAGTCTCATCAATTTCATAACATTCCAAGAGTTTACTCTTTGTTAGTATTTTAATACAGTATTACATATGTATATGTTATCTTGATTAGTTTATTTATAATAATTGTGATACTAAATAAAACTGATTTTTAAGACTTAATAAAGACATTGTCACAGGATGAAATCACATTAATTTATATTTCTTTATTATTTTTGATGTGGAGAATTACATACCAAAATATTACACTACGCATAATAATTGTGGGAACTGTGCAAAGGAAATAAGAGTTCAAGGAGAAAAAGAAACACTATAAAATTATCAGTTGTTAAGGAAGCAATTGTTCATTTATTTTTCAAAATAATGATGGTGGATGTCAAATTGCTATGTTATTTAGATTCTACTGAACAGATTTAGGAATGATTTAGCAGTCTTATTTTATAAGGTCATCATGTACAAATTATCATACATTCTTTGCAGCTATTTATGATGAAAAATTTTAGGTGACAGCCTAAAAATATATGAGGGGATAAATTGTTTTTCAGAATTCATTTATGGGTTACACAAGCAAACAATGTTGACCATCACTTACCTAACTTCTCTGTGTGTCTTGCTAACTATCACTACCCATTTACCTAGCCGCTAATCTGAGAACAGGTCTTTTACTCTTACTCTAAGCCATTTCCTCCCAGGATTTCACATACTGCCAGGTTTGGATCAAAACAAGTTCAAGTGATAATCACCGTGGTCCACCCAGACTTTGATTTTCCTTGCCATCCCAGTCTCTGTTGGTAAATCTTGCTTATTCTGTTCTGCTGTAGAATAAATTATTTCTCAGAAACTGCACTGCAATTCCTTGTAATTTGGCTCAGTTCCTTTCTCATGTATCATTCCTTCTCCTACCCAGCCTCCCTAAATAAAGTTTATTTAAGTTAGAATCTGTTTCATGAACGCTGAGTGTTTTCCCCACAAGAATTTCTCTTGCCCACATAAATCTGGAGAGAAAAATGGACTTGGGCAGAGGATAGGAGTGGGGTGTGGGAACTCAGGAAGGTGGTGGCACCTGTCTGCATGGTCTATAGACACACCTTACTTCTGCCTACCCAGATATACGGTTAACCTGTGTAAGAAAGGCGCAGGATAAGTCTGATGCTGTTGGTGGTGATGCCACACTGAGACTTGTAGAGGGTTAGAAGCATTTTTTGGCTTGTTCTAGAATCTCGACTAGGTTTCATGTCATGTTCACAAGAGGAAGAAGGATTGGTTCATTGAATATTTACTCTTTGCATTTGATATTCTAATACATGGTATATTCCACCGCATTTTCTCCCTGTTACCCTATCAGGCAGGTATTTTCTATCCTCTATTACAGCAGGAAGGAAACTAAAGCACCTTGCTCAGGGTCACAAAGTTAGTTAAGTGGCAAACCTAGGATTTTAAACTATTATATTCCAAAGTCCTTATTTTTTTCTATAATACTTTGTTGCCTCCAATCTGCTGTTGGCAAAGTCTGCTTTCTTTACCTTTTAAAGAAAAGTAATAGTACACTTAACTACTAGTTTCCAACACTCCTTGTTTCTAAAATCTTTCCATCACACCTGGCTGTCAGCCCTCACAGGTGCTATCATCTTCCTGGGATAAGGTTCACCTGGGTTACAAGAAAGGTGCTCATACAGAAACATTGTAGGATCTCTTCATACATCTGGTATATCAGTTCTCACTGGTGTTTGGTCCCCCTTGATTCTTGTAATCATCCTTGATAGGGAAGACTGAAACAAAACAGGAATTGAAGGATTGTACATTTTCTTTGTCCTCTGTTGCCTACTTTTTTGTTAGCAGTACACCGTAGCTTGGTCTTCTAGCACTGCCAAAGAAACCCCTCCTTGGTTTTTCTTTACATTTTTCTTCTTCAAGGCTGAAGCTCACTTTGAACTTTACATTTCCTGGAACTATTCTTGGAGGCTTTGCATTTCTTGAATTCATCTTTAGTTATAGATTTGTCATTCCATCCTTTATGTAACTTTTCTCTGCATCTGGGATTATTTCAGTCACCTGTGTCACTCCTAACATCTCTTTTCTCTTCCTTTTTATGATCATTTAAAAGTAAAAATCGTTAAAATTTAAAATTAGTTAAAATGAGGAACTTGTACTTTTGGAATTTCCAAATACTCTTGACCCATATTCTGTGATAGAATCTCAAGTCATGACTCAATATTCACCTTTTTAAAGTAATACCTGATGCTGAGGTTTTTCCTTTTTGGGCCTAGGAATAACACAGTCTGTTTCTGCTACTATTCTTGCTACTTTTATAATGACAAACAATTCCTTTCTGTTTGGTCCAGAATGGCAGTTTTCCAGGCACTACTGAAATGTCAGCGTTCAAATGAAGAACTTGTCATATACTGTACTGATAACCAAGTAATTGTTGATATTTGTTCCTATGACTACAGTCTTTCTCTGTGCTCATTTTCTGATTTATTAGAGATATGTCTCATGTCTGGTTGGTGGGCTCTAAAAAAGTCAAGAATATTGTTTCTATATTTTACCTTTATCCTCACCACAAATACCTCAACTTGCTTTGACATCAGGTTCATTAGTTTCAGCATTTTATATGCAGAATCTAGAGTATTTTCTCCCTACATAACTACCTCTCCTAGCCTATCTTTTCTTTAGAGTAGGACAACCTCCACTCCTTAGTCTGATCTTAAGTCCCATTGTCTAAGTCTCAGCACTAGTAGGAGATCATATTCTCTATTGGTTTATTATTGTAATACAATGTAGTTTTTAAGCAAAATATCTCATGACTTCAATTACTTTTTTAAATTAAAAAACACATGAATAGCAACATATTAAGATAAGTCAAAATTGGGGTAAAAAAGTACTTAAAAATTTTTGTCTGTAATTAAGTTATAGTCTGGTGTTCTGGCACACCATCCATATACATTTGTTCTCCTTACAAGAGAACATTTTTTAGCACATATTCTATTTTCTTCAATAAGTTTTACAGGTTCTTTTCACTCACTGAATTAGAAATTGCAGTATTATCAGAGTAGTATATCAAACCATTTCTAATTTTATCATTACTCTATCCTCCAGGATTCACCAAAAGCCCAGCTACGCCGGACGATAGAATGCTGTCGGACCAATTTATGTAATCAGTATTTACAGCCTACACTGCCCCCTGTTGTTATAGGTAGGTTAATGGAGAAGAGTGTGACCGTGATTCTCAGTAAAATATTTTCTCTGGTTTTAACAATACGCAAGCTTTCTAGAGTTTAATACTTCAAATTATATTTTCCTTTTAAGATGTGACAGAAAGATAACATGTTTACCTCGTTATTACTTCCACTGTCAGGTCCATTTTTCGATGGCAGCATTCGATGGCTGGTTGTGCTCATTTCTATGGCTGTGTGCATAATTGCTATGATCATCTTCTCCAGCTGCTTTTGTTACAAGTAAGATAATTATTTGGATGTAAAATATTTTGTTGAATTTTGGATATAAACCCTTTTAAGTCAGTGAGCAGAGTGCAATTCAGAAACCATTAACAGTATTCTCTGGCTATAGCTCCTTTAATTAACTAGGTTATAATTTTCTTATGGGAAAAGAGGACCATACTACCAATCAATTAATTAGATGCCCTATACATCTTGTTTTGTTCAGAAGTACTTGATATTTTCTAATTTATGGAATATTGAACTTTCTTGTATCTGAATGTTACCTGTCCCAAGAAGTCAACTATATTATCATTCTTTAGATTTAGGCCTTCAGAATTGTTTGCATTTAGTCATGATATCAAGACACTTACCAAAAGAGTAATAGGAGAATGTAAACTTCAGTAATAAAACATTTCTTATTGCATGTGAATAGCTCAATGAACAGGTTACTAGACGCATAAATAGACCCAAGTATGTAAAGAAATTCAGTATATGGTAGAGGTAACATTTCAGATCACTGCGAAAAAAAAGATGGATTCATCTGATAAATGGATTTGGGAATGGTTAGCTATTTGGGACAAAATGAAGTTGAATTGATTCCCTACACTGAAATAAATTTTAGCCACATTGGAGCTAGGTACATATAAAATGAAATGATTAAAGCACTAGAACAAACCATGAAATAATTAAAAAAAATAATCCCATAGTGTGGAAGAAAGACTGTTCTAACTTTTTGAGTCTGACACAAAATGTAGAGGCTTTTTGCACAAAAAAAAACAAAAAACCTTAAAATTAAAAAGGAAAGATTGATGGGTCAACTACATAAAAATAAAACTTTACTCTGTGTCAGAAACCACCATAAACAGAAGGAGACAGTGAAAAATAGCAGCTCATATAAAAAAGAGCTGATTTATTAAATATAGAGAGTATCTGTAAGTCAAAAAAAAAATGATGGTTCAGTGGGAAAATAAGCAAAAATAAATGAACATATAATTTATCCATAAGTAAATACATATAGCTCTTAGAAGAAAAATAAAAAGATAACTCAAGAATACTTATAATATGGAAAATGCAAAATAATTTCCTCCAGAGATGCTGTTTTTCATCTATTGGCAAAGATTCAAATGTTTGGTAATGGGTCTTTTGGATAAAGAGACAGATGAGCATACTTATTTACTTCTGCCTCCACTAAAACAGCAGTAAAGAATTTTTTTTAAATAATTTATTTTGGTATCATTATTCCACAATTACATGTGCAATATTATGGTTATTAAACTACCCCCTTCATCAGGTGCCCCCCACCAACCCCATTGCAGTCACTGTCCATTAGCATAGTGAGATGCTATAGAATCACTACTTGTCTTCTTTGAGTTGTACAGCCCTCCCCATGCTCCCCAACATTACATCCGCTAATCGTAATGCCCCTTTTTCCCTCTTATCCCTCTCTTCCCACCCATCTTCCCCAGTCCCTTTCCCTTGTGTAACTATTAGTCCGTTCTTGGGTTCTGTGAGTCTGCTCCTGTTTTGTTCCTTCAGTTTTTTTCTTTGTTCTTCTACTCCACATATGAGTGAAATCATCTGATACTTGTCTTTTTCGGCTTGGCTTATTTCACTGAGCATAATACCCTCTAGCTCCATCCACACTGTTGCAAATGGTAGGATTTGTTTTCTTCTTATGGCTGAATAATATTCCATTGTGTATATGTACCACATCTTCTTTATCCATTCATCTACTGATGGACACTTAGGTTGCTTCCATTTCTTGGCTATTGTAAATAGTGCTGCAATAAACATAGGGGTGCATCTGTCTTTCAAATTGGGCTGCTGCATTCTTAGGGTAAATTCCTAGGAGTGGAATTCCTGGGTCAAATGGTATTTCTATTTTGAGTTTTTGAGGAACCTCCATACTGCTTTCCATGATGGTTGAACTAATTTGCAGTCCCACCAGCAGTGTAGGAGGGTTCCCTTTTCTCCACATCCTCACCAACATTTGTTGTTGTTTGTGTTTTGGATGTTGGCCATCCTCACTGGTGTGAGGTGATATCTCATTGTGGTTTTAATCTGCATTTCTCTGATGATTAGCGATGTGGAGCATCTTTTCATGTGCCTGTTGGCCATCTGAATTTCTTATTTAGAGAAGTGTCTATTCATGTCCTCTGCCCATTTCTTAATTGGATTATTTGCTTTTTGTTTGTTTAGGTGCATGAGTTCTTATATATTTTGGATGTGAACCCTTTATCAGATACGTCATTTATGAATATATTCTCCCATACTGTAGGATGTCTTTTTGTTCTACTGATGGTGTCCTTTGCTGTACAGAAGCTTTTCAGCTTGATATGGTCCCACTTGTTCATTTTTGCTTTTGTTTCCCTTGCCCGGGGAGATATGTTCATGAAGAAGTCGCTCATGTTTATGTCCAAGAGATTTTTGCCTATGTTTTTTTCTAAGAGTTTTATGGTTTCATGACTTACATTCAGGTCTTTGATCCACCTTGAGTTTACCTTTGTGTATGGGGCTAGACAGTAGTCCAGTTTCATTCTCTTACATGTAGCTGTCCAGTTTTTCCAACACCAGCTGCTGAAGAGGATGTCATCTCCCCATTGTATGTACAAGGCTCCTTTATCAAATATTAATTGACTGTATATGTTTGGGTTAATGTTTGGATTTTCTATTCTGTTCCACTGGTCTGTGGGTCTGTTTTTGTGCCAATAACAAATTGTCTTGATTACTGTGGCTTTGTAGTAGAGCTTGAAGTCAGGGAGCGTAATTCCCCCTGTTTTTTATTCCTCCTTCTCAGGATTGCTTTGGCTATTCGGAGTCTTTTGTGGTGCCATATGAATTTTAGAATTATTTGTTCCAGTTCATTAAAGAAAGCTGTTGGTAGTTTGATAGGGATTGCGTTGGATCTGTAGATTGCTTTAGGTAGTATAGCCATTTTGACAATATTTATTCTTCCTAGCCAAGAGCATGGGATGCATTTCCATTTGTTAGTGTTCCCTTTTATTTTCTCTTAGGAGTGTCTTGTAGTTTTCAGAGTACAGGTCTTTCACTTCCTTCGTTAGGTTTATTCCTAGGTATTTTATTCTTTTTGATGCAATTTTGAATGGAATTGTTTTTCTGATTTCTCTTTCTGTTAGTTCATCGTTAGTGTATAGGATAGCATCAGATTTCTGTGTGTTAATTTTGTAACCTGCAACTTTGCTGAATTCAGATATTAGTTCTAGTAGTTTTGGAGTGGAGTCTTTAGGGTTTTTTATGTACAGTATCATGTCATCTGCAAATAGTGACAATTTGACTTCTTCTTTACCAATCTGGATGCCTTGTATGTCTTTGTTTTGTCTGATTGCCGTGGCTAGGACCTCCAGTACTATGTTGAATAACAGTGGAGAGAGTGGGCATCCCTGTCTTGTTCCCGATCTTAGATGAAAAGCTTTCAGCGTCTCGCCGTTAAGTATGATGTTAGCTGTGGGTTTGTCATATATAGCCTTTATGATGTTGAGGTACTTGCCGTCTATACCCATTTTGTTGAGAGTTTTAATCAGGAATGGATGCTGAATTTTGTCAAATGCTTTTTCAGCATCTATGGAGATGATCATGTGGTTTTTGTTCTTCTTTTTGTTGATGTGGTGGATGATGTTGATGGATTTTCGAATGTTGTACCATCCTTGCATCCCTGGGATGAATCCCCCTTGATCATGGTGTATGATCCTCTTGATGTATGTTTGAATTCGGTTTGCTAATATTTTGTTGAGTTTTTTGCATCTACGTTCATCAGTGATACTGTTCTGTAATTTTCTTTTTTGGTGAGGTCTTTTCCAGGTTTTGGTATTAGAATGATGCTGGCTTCATAGAATGAGTTTGGAAGTATTCTCTCCTCTTCTCTTTTTTGGAAAACTTTAAGGAGAATGGGTGTTATTTCTTCTCTATATGTCTGGTAGAATTCAGAGGTGAATCCATCTGGTCTGGGGGTTTTGTTCTTGGGTAGTTTTTTGATTACCGATTCAATTTCGTTGCTGGTGATTGGTCTGTTTAGTTTTTCTGTTTCTTGTTTGGTCAGTCTTGGAAAGTTGTATTTTTCTAAGAACTTGTCCATTTCTTCTAGGTTTTCCAGTTTGTTAGCATATAGATTCTCATAATATTCTCTTATAATTCTTTGTATTTTTGTGGGGTCCGTTGTTATTTTTCCTTTCTCATTTCTGATTCTGTTCATGTGTATAGATTCTCTTTTTCTCATAATAAGTCTGGCTAGGGGTAGCAGTAAAGAATTTTTAACTTCTATATCCAACTAGGACAAGGAGAACAGGAAATAAGATAACAAAAAAAGAGAATCTGTGAGACTTGGATGAGTAGTAAGTGACTTTGCAGGCCTAAAAAACTGACCCCTAAAGCTTCAAAGGAATCAGTTTACACTATAAAATTCCTTGAGAGGCTCAGGAGTTGGTAGCACCTCTGGACAAAGTTGGAAGTAACAGTAAAATGAAGAGGATTGCTTGAAAGTATTTTTAGGAAGTCAGATACTGTGTTATTTACACAATAGTGCATTTAAGAAATCACTCCCAAACGTAGCAATTATTATTTCTCATTCTTTCTGTGAGTCAGAAGTGACTTGATTGGGTGGCTCAGGATCCCTCATGACATCCAGTCAGATATCAGCAGAGGCTCCCCTTTCCTGAAGTCTTGACTGGAGCTGATAGATCACCTTTCAAGGTAGCTCACTTCCAGGGCTCACACGTTGGCAGGTTCCTCTGATGTGCCTACAGAACTTTTTGAATCCTCACAACATGAAGTCCAGTTTCCCCTCAGAGCGAGCAATCCAAGGGACCAAAGTGGAAGCTGCGGCGCTGTTCATAGACTCAGAAGTCGCACCATCACTTTTTCCATGTTCTGCTGGTCAGACAGGTCAGCCCTGATGCCCTGTAGAAGGGCACTCAACACGCACACATACCAGGAGGTGAGGATCTTTGCAGGCCATTTTGGATGCCAAGTACCATGGATAATGAGATCACTACTCCTACTCTGAATGATCACTTCCCCATCATCTCCCTAACAGAAAGCTAGAGGTGTATTCTCTGGAAGAGCAAAAGTAAGATTCAGCTGTGGAACCCATTAAGAGTGAGATATTATTGTAGTGAAAATAGGGAGGAAAAGTAAAAATTTACGTACTGATTGGCGGGCCCCTCAAGACTCCCAGAATCCTGTCAGCCAAGTGTGTTCCCTCCAGACAATAGATAGGAAGATTCTTCTTGGGTAAATCCATCCAGGGAAGAGAAGACTTAGACATCCTGACCTCAGTGGGCCCAGTGAAGTGGCCCAAGTACATTATCTTACAGTGAAGCCTATAATTAATAAGCCCCATTCATATACTAACCATACCAATCAGGCAGTGAAGGACACTTGACAGAGAAAGAACTCTGGACATCCACAGAAGGGTCCCAAGTATTCAGCTGAATCTTGATTGGCATGCAGATGCCTGAAAAGATTGGAGGAAGCAGTATCCAGTACTCACACAAGGCTAGGAATAGTGTCAGTTGTGAAACTTGAAAACCTCATAATTGATGGGTTTTGGTTAGAGTACTGAAGAAAGTCTTGCCCTCAGTATTGGGAAATATTTAGCCCTAGACTAAACATGGCTCTGACACCACTGCAAAAGCAAGACCCAAAAGGATTGTGCTGTTTCCAGATAGTTGCATCCTAGAACAAATTTCAAGAAAGTTACTAGGAATGCAAAAATTCCCAGGACCTAATGAGGTGAAATTCACAGTATCTGCCATCCAGTCAGCAGTTACCAGGTATGCAAAAATTAGGAAAATACAACCAATAGTGAAGAATCAAAACCACCAAACCAGTACTAATAGAGATTTTAGAGTTAGCAGACAAGCACATTAAAACAGTTATAATTGTATTTTATATGTTCATAAATTAGAGACATGGAAGATATAAAAAAAACTCAAACTTCAGGAAACAAAATCTAATCTCTGAGATGAAATATACACTAGGTGAGATTAATGTCAGATTGGACACTGAATGAACATGAAGATTTAGCAATAGAAACTAAACACAATGGAAAAAGAACTTAAAAAATGAATTAGCCCCAGTGAATTGTGGGACTTGAAGCAAATATATAATGGGAGATCCCAGAGTAGAGAGGAGGATAGGACAGAATAAAATATTTTAAGAAATAATGGTCAAATTTTTTTCCAAATTTAATGAAAACTGTAAAGCCATAGATCCAAAAAACTCAGCCAAAAACATATGAGAAATAAAAAATGTTACACTAAGGCAAATCATTATCAAATTACTATAAACCATTAATAAAGAGAAAAATACTAAATGCAGCCAAAGGGAAAAAGGCAGATTATGTACAGAGGAAGAAAGATAAGGATGATAGCTGACTTCATGGGAAACAGTGCAAGCAGGAGTGCACAGAACTACATCTTTAAAGTACTCAAAGAAAAAAAGCCACAAGTCTAGAATTCTTTACTCAGAGAAAATGTTTTTTCAAAAATGAAGATGGAATAGACTTTCACATATACAGAAGCTTGAAAGAATTGATCACTAGCAGATTTGCACCATAAGAAACACTAAAGGTGGACATTCTTCAAGTAGAATGGAAATTGTGCCAGGTGGCAATAAGAAGTTTTGCAAAATAAAATGAAGAGCACTGAACATGGAGATCAGGGTAATCCTGATGCAAATTAGCAGTGTCTTTTAAGATGAACTGAAAATAACACATCTCAGAATCAAGCTATGGATACTCAAGTCAGTGGACCAGTTGAAGAGTTCATGATATACACAATTAGACTCATTTAGACTTTTTTTGTATGATTTTAACTAAAAATTGTAGAGAACTTGATGCCTGCCTGTTTATTTAGCTTTTGAATTTTATGTACTAGTTTTACTTATTTGAAGACCTGTTATTGATCAGATTACAAGATAAGTAATTTGGGGTCTTCATTCACATTTAGCTCTTTTTTTTTAACAAAAAACAGCGTGCTCTCTATAGCAAGCCATAAAGGGCTAAGATTAATGTTAAAGAGGGATGTATCTTTTTAGATAGGCTAGTCTCTTTTATGTATCTCATTAATATTGTTTCATTTCTTTCTAATGACTTTTCTTTCTGTTCACCTGTCTTCGAGTTCACTCAACTGTGTTCAGTCTGCTTGAGCCTATCAGAGAAATTCTTCATCATTGACATCATGTTTTACATTTATAGAATTTCCATTTGACTACATTTCTCTGACAGGGAGATTTACCTTGATCTCATGTACATATCCTCTTTATTCATGTTGCCCACCTTTTCCTCTAGATCCTTTTAAACATAGTTATTTTTAAATATCTGTCTGGTAATTCCCACATATGAGTCATCTCTGAGACTGATTCTGTTGAGTGCCTGACCCCTTGGCACAGGGCTCTTTAGTGTCTTACAACTTTTGATTGAGTGCTGTACATCATATTTAGAATAATAGAGAAAATAAATATACACATCTAAAAATGCACATGCCTTTTCTTCTCTTAGGCTATTAGTGTGGGGGTGTGAATCAGTCTAGTCAGCAGTTGAGTTGCACTCAGGCTTTGTTTAGTGTTTGAGTCTGGGCGGTGCAAAGATTTCAAATTCCTTTGGTGATGATTGGTATGACATTGTGCCTAGAGTGGGGGTTTGGTTGTGGAAAGGATTTTTCTGTGCCTGCTAACCCCCCAGCTTTCAGCTTTCACTGCATGCCTGCACCACACAAGGGTCACTCTCCAGGCTTTTGCTCTTCCTCAAAGGTAGTCTGCTGTTGCACATTAATCCCGGTGTGGAACGGGTTGAAGGTGGGGTAAAGGATGTCTGTTGTACTTGGGCAGGCTCCTGTGTTGCTGGACCTTAAAGATGAGGCTTTTTCAGAGTTTCCACCCTGTCTCACTATCAGTGGATCTTTGCCAGGTGGGTGCAAGGGAAATGTTTCCTACACATTCCCCAGAGGCAGGGAGATTTGCTTCTGCTCTTTACCCAGAAGTAATGAGTCTTCGGCTATGTACTTGGCGGGCAGAAGGGTTTATAGGGAGAAAAAAAATCATGGTATGCATGAAATCTGTTTGTGGCTAGAGCTTACATAGTTATAATAATATAAACTTTGAATACTGATCTAAACAAATGTTATAACTGTTAGGAGGATGTGAGGATAGAAGTTTTTCTGTTTGGGGAAGGGGTGGGGGTGTTAAATAATGAGTGAAATCCTTATCACAGTGTGAAGTCAATAGTTAAAGCCTAAGACTGGAAAACCAAAAATGTCAATATAAGAATGTTATTTAGAAATAATGAGTTAAACATTAAACAGATCAGCATAGAAACTGATCTGTTTGGGAATGTTTGCCTCTAAGGAGTGGGTGGGAGGAGGAGAGGAGATAGGTTACTGTTTTGTTACTGACCCATGAAGAGCTTTATAAAAATGGATGAATATTGATAAAATTAGAAACAAAGTTCTGAAAGTTATGAGCAAGGATGTGAATGAGAGTGTAGGGAAATGGGCCCTCTCATAAAATGGTGGTGGATTGGTAAATGGGATAGCCTTCAAGGAGGTCAGTAGAGCATTCCATCAACATTCCAAATTCAGTTCTGACCTTATTTGTATGACAGATAAGCCAGAAAGTGTTCCATTTCAGCCTTTATGAAATAGGACTAGAAACAATCTAAATCTTATTGGTAGAGGAATGGTTGACAGCCATACAATGTAATACTGTTTAGCTATTAAAGAGAAAGGAGGTCTTTATGTAATGCGTAGAGCGATCCCTCTGACACATCACTAAGTGAAAAAATAAGGTGCAGAACAGCATGTACGGTGTGTTACCAGTTCTGGGAATAAAAACAGCAAAGGGGATGAACACCAATGTGTATGTTTTCGTTTGAATATGCATAAACAGTCTCCAGAAGATTACCCAAGAAACTGGAAACAGTTCCAGTTTTCTTCTAGAGAAGTAAACTTGATGGCTTAGGGATAGGAGTAGGAGGAAGCTTTTCATTGTATGCCCTTTTGCACTGGTTGAATTTTTTTTATTAAGGTATTATTGATACACAGTCTTATGAATGTTTCACATGAAAAACAATGTGGTTATTACATTCACCCATATTATCAAGTCTCCACCCATACCCCATTGCAGTCACTGTCCTTCAGTGTAGTAAGATGCCACAGATACATTATTTGCCTTTTCTGTGCTACACGGTCTTCCCTGTGACCCCCCACACCATGTATACTAATCATAATACCCCACAATCCCCTTCTCTCACCCTCCCCACCCACCCTCCCACACCCCTCCCCTTTGGTAACCCCTAGTCCCTTCTTGGAGTCTGTGAGTCTGCTGCTGTTTTATTCCTTCAGTTTTGCTTCGTTGTTATACTCCACAAATGAGGGAAATCATTTGGCACTTGTCTTTCTCCGCCTGGCTTATTTCACTGAGCATAATATCCAGCTCCATCCATGTTGTTGCAAATGGTAGAATTTGTTTCTTTCTTATGCACCTGTTGAATTTTAAGCTGTTTAGGTCAATTACCCACATAAAGTTTAAAAAGTAAGATTACAAAAAGTGTTAAGTATACTGGGCTATTCATATGGAAAATAAATCTCACTTGATGTATTCACTCAATTCTGTCCTTTACTATAAATTTCAAAAGGGTTAAAGGACTGAGAGAATCAAAATTTAAAATCTTTAAAAATGTGTTTAGGGCATTAGAGTTGCGAATGTTGTCTTGAACAAGACACAGAAGCATGTGTCAGAAAGGGAAAAAAGAAGATTGATAATTTTACAACATTATTAAAAACTGACATAAAACACCATAAATGGAATGACATGACAGTGACAGAAAAGACTGTTGTAACATAATTATCAAAGGTTTAGTGTCCAGATTATATATAAAGAACTCCTCTGAATTAATAGGAAAAAAAGATTAACTCCTCCCCCCCAAATTGAATTACATGAATAGGCAGTTCATAGAATAGGAAAAAAACAGCATGAATAGGCAGTTCACAGAAAAAACTGAGCTGTGAAAGAAAAACTCAGCCTCCCTACTAATCAGGGGGAAACAAATTAAAACAAGCCACTATTTCATACTCATCAGGTTTGCTAAAAGTCTATAAATATGACAGCTCCAAGTCTGCATTAGAATGTGGAGAAGTACCCATTGTGAATAACACTTTTGGCCAATGTATAAATTATTCCACTCTGGAGAGCAATTTGGTGATACTAGTAAAATTGATGTATCTTCAAGAAATTATTTTACCTCTAGATTAGAGACAGGCACAAAACTGTTTCTTGCAACACTATTAATTATATTAACAAACTTTTGGAAACAATTGAAATATGGCTGTCAGAGTAAATTGTGGTGTATTTATAACAGGAATATAAGGTATCACTTAAATTATTTCCTTGACAGAACTGTGGTGACTAAGACCATGTATTCTAGACCCAGACCTCTGGGTTTATTAGCAACCCTACTTTACCACTTGGCCAGCCATCTGACTTGAGACAAATGAGGATCCCTTGGGCCATGGCTTCCTCATTTGTAAAATACGAACCACAGTACTTACCTCATACGAATTTTCTTAAGACAAAGTGAGTCATAGAATAATGCATGACATACTCATCATCAATAAAAATGAGGTATTTGGGGGGGGAGGTTGGGGATGGCCTGAGCTCAGGGTGAGCCGTCAGTGTATGTATGAGTCTGGAGGTCGGAGGCTGAGGCCCGGGGAGCGTGGGGGAAGATTTTTGTCAAGGTCATGGGTGCCTTTTCATTTTGTTAATGATAACCAGTTAACTAAATACAAGTGGGGTACACATGGGCCTTCTGTGAGACTGTGTCACGACTGCGACCAGTGGGCTAACGAAAGGCAGTGATTAACTCAGTTGTGTGCAACTGGGGTCCGGTAACAAAAACACCCCAAGCATCCTTGGTGCAGCTATGAATTTCCTCGGATCACTTCCGTGGGGCAGGCCCGTGAGTGTTCCTCGGGGTGGAAGGCGGTTGGGTGTTTTTTCTTTTTAATATAATTTATTTTGGTATCATTAATCTACAATTACATGTGCAATATTATGGTTATTAAACTACCCCTTCATCAGGTCCCCCCACCAACCCCATTACAGTCACTGTCCATCAGCGTAGTGAGATGCTATGGAATCACTACTTGTCTTCTCTGAGTTGTACAGCCCTCCCCGTGCCCCCCAACATTATGTCTGCTAATCGTAATGCCCCTTTTTCCCTCTTATCCCTCCCTTCCCACCCATTTTCCCCAGTCCCTTTCCCTTTGGTAACTATTAGTCCGTTCTTGGGTTCTGTGAGTCTGCTGCTGTTTTGTTTCTTCAGTATTTTTTCTTTGTTCTTATACTCCACATATGAGTGAAATCATTTGATACTTGTCTTTTTCGGCTTGGCTTATTTCACTGAGCATAATACCCTCTAGCTCCATCCATGTTGTTGCAAATGGTAGGATTTGTTTTCTTCCTATGGCTGAATATTCCATTGTGTATATGTACCACATCTTTATCCATTCATCTACTGATGGACACTTAGGTTGCTTCCATTTTTTTTCTTTTTTTTATAATTTATTTTGGATCATTAATCTACAATTGCATGTGCAATATTATGATTATTAAACTACCCCCTTCACCAAGTCCCCCCCACCAACCCCATTACAGTCACTGTCCATCAGTGTAGTGAGATGCTATAGAGTTACTACTTGTCTTCTCTGAGTTGTACAGCCCTCCCCATGCCCCCCCCGCCAACATTACATCTGCAGTCATAATGCCCCTTTTTCCCTCTTATCCTTCCCTTCCCACCCATCTTTCCCAGTCCCTTTCCCTTTGGTAACTATTAGTCCGTTCTTGGGTTCTGTGATTCTGCTGCTGTTTTGTTCCTTCGGTTTTTTTCTCAGTTCTTATATTCCACATATGAGTGAAATCATTTGGTACTTGTCTTTTTCAGCTTGGCTTATTTCACTGAGCATAATACCCTCTAGCTCCATCCATGTTGTTGCAAATGGTAGGATTTGTTTTCTTTTTATGGCTGACTACCATTCCATTGTGTATATTTCCCACCTCTTCTTTATCCATTCATCTACTGATGGACACTTAGGTTGCTTCCATTTCTTGGCTATTGTAAATTGTGCTGCGATAAACATAGGGGTGCATCTGTCTTTTTCAAATTGGGCTGCTGCATTCTTAGGGTAAATTCCAAGGAGTGGAATTCCTGGGTCAAATGGTATTTCTATTTTGAGTGTTTTGAGGAACCTCCATACTGCTTTCCACGATGGTTGAACTAATTTGCAGTCCCACCAGCAGTGTAGGAGGGTTCCCTTTTCTCCACATCCTCACCAACATTTGTTGTTGTTTGTGTTTTGGATGTTGGCCATCCTCACTGGTGTGAGGTGATATCTCATTGTGGTTTTAATCTGCATTTCTCTGATGATTAGCGATGTGGAGCATCTTTTCATGTGCCTGTTGGCCATCTGAATTTCTTCTTTGGAGAAGTGTCTATTCATGTCCTCTGCCCATTTCTTAATTGGATTATTTGCTTTTTGTTTGTTTAGGTGCATGAGTTCTTTATATATTTTGGATGTCAACCCTTTATCAGATACGTTATTTATGAATATATTCTCCCATACTGTAGGAAGTCTTTTTGTTCTACTGATGGTGTCCTTTGCTGTACAGAAGCTTTTCAACTTGATATGGTCCCACTTGTTCATTTTTGCTTTTGTTTCCCTTGCCCGGGGAGATATGTTTATGAAGAAGTCGCTCATGTTTATGTCCAAGAGATTTTTGCCTATGTTTTTTTCTAAGAGTTTTATGGTTTCATGACTTACATTCAGGTCTTTGATCCACCTTGAGTTTACCTTTGTGTATGGGTCTAGACAGTAGTCCAGTTTCAGTCTCTTGCATGTAGCGGTCCAGTTTTTCCAACACCAGCTGCTGAAGAGGATGTCATCTCCCCATTGTATGTACAAGGCTCCTTTATCAAATATTAATTGACTTTATATGTTTGGGTTAATGTTTGGATTTTCTATTCTGTTCCACTGGTCTGTGTGTCTGTTTTTGTGCCAGTACCAAATTGTCTTGATCACTGTGGCTTTGTAGTAGAGCTTGAAGTCAGGGTGTGTAATTCCCCCTGTTTTATTCCTCCTTCTCAGGATTGCTTTGGCTATTCGGGGTCTTTTGTGTTTCCATATGAATTTTAGAATTATTTGTTCGAGGTCATTGAAGAAAGCTGTTGGTAGTTTGATCGGGATTGCGTTGAATCTGTAGATTGTTTTAAGTAGTATAGCCATTTTGACAATATTTATTCTTCCTAGCCAAGAGCATGGGATGCATTTCCATTTGTTAGTGTCCTCTTTAATTTGTCTTAGGAGTGTCTTGTAGTTTTCAGAGTATAGGTCTTTCACTTCCTTTGTTAGGTTTATTCCTAGGTATTTTATTCTTTTTGATGCAATTGTGAATGGAATTGTTTTTCTAATTTCTCTTTCTGTTAGTTCATCGTTAGTGTATAGGAAAGCAACAGATTTCTGTGTTAATTTTGTATCCTGCAACTTTGCTGAATTCAGAGAGCTATTGTTTTTTAATATGTTTCAGCATGGATAAATACATAAAACAGAAGGAGGGTTTTTTTTAAAGCAAGATGTAAAATATTAATACACCATATGCCATTTATGTATATTTGTATCCAGAGAAACAGTGTTGTTTATGAATAGATACATTTATAGCAGAAGTATAAATACGTAAATAGGAAGGAAATAACCACCTTCAGGATAGTGTTTGTCTCTTAGGAGTAAAGGAAGGAAATGGAATTATCAGGGAAATAGCTGGAACTTCAGATATTTCTAATGTTTATTTAAATTTTTTCTAATATAAATATCACATAATATGTTAAATTTAAATGATCTGCACATGGATGCCCATTAATCTCTACCTTCCTATATGTTTGAAATGTTTCATAGTTAAGAGAATTTCATTTGTATAACTCCTTTTCCCTTTTTTAAAAATGGAAATATGTATATCATTCATTTTGATACAAAAATACATACTTATGAATGCAAATGAAAATACTTATGTAAAGTAGAAAGATAGATAGAACTATTTACAACTTGCTGTATATCCTTTCTGATCTTTTTAGACATATGTAGATACATGTAATTAAAAAAATTTTTTTAGCTAAGATTACACGTTGCTTGCTGTTTTTTAATCATACAAATTTTTTCACTTGTCAGTGCACATGGCCATTTTTCCATTTTAATATGGTGCATAGAACTCTATCTCATAAATTCCATTTCTTGATAGGATTTTAACAGGGTATGTTAATCCTGTGGTAAGACAGATTTGGATATGATCCTGTCTGAGGGAAGCATGATGGTGTTGACAGCCTCAAGATTTTTCTTACCTTCGAATTCTATAATTTTAAAATTTTAATGTAGATTATTTTCTGCTTTTTTAAAAGACATTATTGCAAGAGCATTTCAAGCAGACGTCGTTACAATCGTGATTTGGAACAGGATGAAGCATTTATTCCAGTTGGAGAATCATTAAAAGACCTTATTGACCAGTCACAAAGTTCTGGTAGTGGATCTGGACTACCTTTGTTGGTAAGATAAAATGGCGTATAAATATGAATGGTTTATTGATACAGAGTGTGTCCTCATATGATGGTAGGTAGCATTATAGATTAGAAAACATTGCTACCCACATTTTTTTTCTTTACTTAGAAAGATGACTGCAGTAATGCAAGATGGAATTAATTAAAAGTAAGAAATATAAAACAAGGAAAATAGAGCACAGGCAAGGTTAGGAAAGAAAATGATCATGAAGTACAATATGAGTGCTAAAGTTAGCTCACAAATGTGCTTTTAACAGCCAAGTTGAAGAGGAATCAGGTTTAAGATTACTTGCATCTGGTTGGGGGAATTATAACTGTTTCAGATTCTGAAATGAAAGGGAAGTTTCTCCATAGGACACTTCCCTTAATATAATACTGTATTACCAAAACACAGGTCATAAAAATAATTTTAAAGGGAGTTGTAAGTAGTTCTAAGAAGGCTATATGTAAAAACAATTCTAATTTAGGAGTCAAAAGGGACTCTTATAATAAATCCCAGATATCCAGATTTTTAATTGTTTAATTCATGTGTTTAAAGTAAATACATTGATCTATAATTTGAAAATTCATTGAATTAAATGATTTAATTGGATTATTCAGTTCAGTTATTCAGGTAAAAGTAAAACCATCTCTTTATGCAGATAATATGATTGTGTAGAAAATCCCAAGGATGATACCATAAAGCTGTAACAACCAATATTATTGAGTTTATCAGGGTTGCAGAATATAAGGTCATTATTCAAAAATCACTGAATTTATGTACACTGGTAACAAACAATTAGGAATTAAAAATTTAAAAATAGCATTTAAAATAGCATCAAAAAACATGGAGTTTTTGGAATAAGCTTTACAAAATTTATGTAAGACCTATACACTGAAAATTAGAAAAATGCTGGCAAAAGAAATTAACAAAGACCTAAGTAAATAGAGATGTGTAACCTGTTTGTGTATCAGAAGACTCAGTAGTAAGATTTGAGTTATCCTAAAATTGATTTATAATTTCAATTCAATCCAAATCAAAGAGCAAACTTTTTAGAAATTGATAAGCTGACTCTAATGTTTATGTGGAAATACAGAGGACCTAGTAGAGCGAAAACATTTTTGAAAAAGAACAAAGAGGATTTACTACCTGATTTCTGGCCTTGCTGTAAAGCTAGAGTAATGGACACAGTGTGGTCCTGGCAAAGGACAAATATCTATATATCAGTGGAACAGAGTAGAAAGGAATGAACACACACATATGATGATTTGGGTGTCAAAGTACTGTTAATTCAGTAGAGAAAAAGCAAATGGTACAGGAGAAGTTGGGCATCCATTTGCCAAAAAGAGTCTCTTGACACTTCATGCCATATATCAAATTAGCTTGAAGTGGATCATAGACCTATATATAAAAGTTAAAGTATAAAACTTTCAAAAGAAAAAGTTTTAGAAGATCATTGTAAACTTGGATTGAGCAAAGATTTCTTAGGACACAAAAGCATAAATCATTTAAAAAAATGATAAATTGGGCTTCCTCAAAATTTAAAACTTCCTATTTGGAGAACAGTTAAGAAAATGAAAAAATAATTCACAAACTAGCAACACAGTTCTGATAAAAAATTTGTGTTGAAGAATGTATAAAGCACTTGCATAACTCAAAGAGGAAATTCAGATGGCCAATAGGCACATGAAAAGATGCTCCACATCACTAATCATTAGGGAAATGCAAATTAAAACCCCAATGAGATATCACCTCACACCAGTAAGGATTGCCAATATAGTAAAGAGTAGGAACAAAAAATGCTGGCAAGGATGTGGAGAAAGGGGAACTCTCCTACACTGCTGGAGGGAATGTAAGCTAGTTCAACCATTGTAGAAAGCAGTATGGAAGTTCCACAAAAAACTGAAAATAGAAATACCATTTAACCCAGGAATTCCACTCCTTGGAATTTACCCTAAGAATGCAGGAGCCCAGTTTCAAAAAGACATATGCACCCCTATGTTTATCACAGCACTGTTTACAATAGCCAAGAAATGGAAGCAACCTAAGTGTCCATCAGTAGATGAATGGATAAAGAAGAGGTGGTACATACACACAATGGAATATTATTCAGCCATAGGAAGAAAACAAATCCTACCATTTGGAAAAACATGGATGGAGCTAGAGGGTATTATGCTCAGTGAAATAAGCCAAGCAAAGAAAGACAAGTATCAAAAAATAGAAACAGAAATACCATTTAACCTGGGAATTTCACTCCTAGGAATTTACCCAAAGAATACAGGTTTTCAGAGAATTGTCTCTTCATATTCTCTGCCCATTTTTTAATCAAGATTTTTGCTTTTTGGGTGTTGAGGTGTGTGAGTTCTTTATATATTTTGGATGTTAACCCCTTGTCAGATATGTCATTTACAAATATATTCTCCCATATTGTAGGATGACATTTTGTTTTGTTGATGATGTCCTTTGCCATATACAAACTTTTTAGTTTGATGTAGTCCCATGTTTTTTTGCTTTTGTTTCCCTGGCTCGAGGAGATGGGTTCAGGAAGAAGTTGCTCATGCTTATTATATTCAGGAGATTTTTGCCTGTGTTGTCTTCTAAGAGTTTTATGGTTTCATGACTTACATTTACATTCAGGTATTTGATCCATTTCGAGTTTACTTTGGTTTATGGGCTTAAACAATAATCCAGTTTCATTCTCTTGTATGTAGCTGTCCAGTTTTCCAACACCAGTTGTTAAAGAGGCTGTCATTTCCCCATTGTATGTCCATGGCTCCTTTATCGTGTATTAATTGAACATATATAGTTGGGTTTATATCAGGGCTCTCTAGTCTGTTCCATTGGTCTGTGGTTCAGTTCTTGTGCCAGTACCAAATTGTCTTGATTACTGTGGCTTTGTAATAGAGCTTGAAGTAGGGGAGCATAATCCCCCCCAGCTTTATTCTTCCTTCTCAGGATTGCTTTGGCTATTCAAGGTCTTTTGTGGTTCCATCTGAATTTTAAAACGATTTGCTCTAGTTCATTGACGAATGCTGTTGGTATTTTGATAGGAATTGCACTGAATCTGTAGATTGCTTTAGGCAGGATGGCCATTTTGAAAATATTAATTCTTCCTATCCATGAGCATGGGATGTATTTCTATTTATTGGTATCTTCTTTAATTTCTCTTAGGAGTGTCTTGTAGTTTTCAGAGTACAGGTCTTTCACTTCCTTGGTTAGGTTTATTCCTAGGTATTTTATTCTTTTTGATGCAATTTTGAATGGAATGGTTTTCCTGATTTCTCTTTCTGCTAGTTCATCGTTAGTGTATAGGAATACAACAGATCTCTGTGTATTAATTTTGTATCCTACAACTTTGCTGAATTCAGATATTAGATCTAGTAGTTTTGGAGTGAATTCTTTAGGGTTTTTTTATGTACAATATCATGTCATCTGCAAACAGGGACAGTTTAACTTCTTCCCTGCCAATCTGGATGCCTTTTATTTCTCTGTGTTGTGTGATTGCCGTGGCCAGGACCTTCAGAAGAACTATGTTGAATAAAAGTGGGGAGAGTGGGCATCCTTGTCTTGTTCCCGATCTTAAAGGAAAACCTTTCAACTTCTCACTGTTAAGTATAATGTTGGCTGTCGGTTTGTCATATATGGCTTTTATTATGTTGAGGTACTTGCCCTCTATACCCATTTTGTGAGAGTTTTTATCATGAATAGATGTTGAATTTTGTCAAATGCTTTTTCAGCATCTATGGAGATGATCCTGTGGTTTTTGACCTTTTTATTGTTGATGTGGTGGATGATGTTGATGGATTTTCAAATATTGTACCATTTTTGCATCCCTGGAATAAATCCTACTTGATCATGGTGGATGATCTTTTTGATTTTGAATTCGGTTTGCTAATATTTTGTTGAGGATTTTTGCATCTACGTTCATCAGGGATATTGGTCTGTAATTTTCTTTTTTTGTGGTGTCTTTGCCTAGTTTTGGTATTAGAGTGATGCTGGCCTCATAGAATGAGTTTGGAAGTGTTCCCTCTTCTTCTACTCTTTGGAAAACTTTAATGAGGATGGGTATTAGGTCTTCACTAAATGTTTGATAAAATTCAGCCGTGAAGCCATCTGGTCCAGGTGTTTTGTTCTTAGGTAGTTTTTTAATTACCAGTTCAATTTCATTGCTCGTAATTGGTCTGTTCAGATTTTCTGTTTCTTTCTGGGTCAGCCTTGGACGGTTGTAGTTTTCTAGAAAGTGGTCCATTTCATCTAGGTTATTCAGTTTTTTGGCATATAATTTTTCATTGTATTCTCTAATAATTCTTGGTATTTCTATGGTGTCCATAGTGATTTTTGCTTTCTCATTTCTGATTCTGTTTATGTGTGTAGACTCTCTTTTTTTCTTGGTAAGTCTGGCTAGGGGTTTATCTATTATGTTTATTTTCTCGAAGAACCAGCTCTTGCTTTCATTGATTCTTTCTGTTGTTTTATTCTTCTCGATTTTATTTATTTATGCTCTAATATTTATTATGTCCCTCCTTCTACTGACTTTGGGTCTCATTTGTTCTTCTTTTTCTAGTTTCATTAATTGTGAGTTTAGGCTGTTCATATGGGATTTTTTGTGGTAGGCCTGTATAGCAATATACTTTCCTCTTAGCACAGCCTTTGCTGCGTTCCACAGATTTCACGGTGTTGAATTATTGTTGTCATTTGTCTGTATATATTGCTTGATTTCTGTTTTTATTTGGTCATTGATCCATTGGTTATTTAGGAGCATGTTGTGAAGCCTCCATGTGTTTGTGGGATTTTTCATTTTCTCTGCCTAATTTATTTCTAGTTTCATACCTTTGTGGTCTGAGGAACTGGTTGGTAGAATTTCAATCTTTTTGAATTTACCGAGGCTCTTTTTGTGGCCTAGTATATGATCTATTCTTGAAAGTGTTCCATGTGCACTTCAGAAGAATGTATATTCTTCTGCTTTTGGGTGTAGAGTTCTGTAGATGTCTGTTAGGTCCATCTGTTCTAATGTGTTGTTCAGTGCCTCTGTGTCCTTACTTATTTTCTGTCTGGTTGATCTGACCTTCAGAGTGAGTGGTGTGTTGAAGTCTCCTAGAATGAATGCACTGCATTCTATTTTCCCTTTAATTATGTTAGTATTTGTTTGACATATGTAGGTGCTCCTGTGTTGGGTGCATGGATATTTTTAATGGTTATATCTTCTTGTTGGATTGACCCCTTCATCATTATGTAATGTCCTTCTTTGTCTCTTGTGACTTTCTTTGTATTGAAGTCTATTTTTTCTGATACAAGTACTGCAACTCCTGCTTTTTTCTCCCTATTAGTTGCATGAAATATCTTTTTCCATCCCTTCACTTTTAGTCTGTGTATGTCTTTGGCTTTGACGTGAGTCACCTGTAGGCAGCATATAGATGGGTCTTGTTTTTTTATCCATTTAGTGACTGTCTTTTGATTGGTACATTCAGTCCATTTACATTTAGGGTGATTATCGATAGGTATTTACTTATTGGCATTGCAGGTTTTAAATTCTTGGTTACCAAAGGTTCAAGGGTAACTTCCTTACTATCTAAGAGTCTAACTTAACTCACTTAATATGCTATTGCAAACACAATCTAAAGGTTCTTTTTTTCTCCTTTTTCTCCCTCCTCCATTCTTTATATATTAGGTATCATATTATGTACTCTTTGTCTACCCCTTGATTGACTTTAGGGATAGTTGATTTAATTTTGCATTTGCTCAGTGATTAGCTGTTCTACTTTCTTTACTGTGTTTTTATTACCTCTGGTGACAGCTAACACTTCTATCTATAGCAGTCCCTCCAAAATACACTGTAGAGATGGTTTGTGGGAGGTAAATTCTCTCAGCTTTTGCTTATGTGGAAATTGTTTAAACCCTCCTTCAAATTTAAATGATAAATCTTTCCGGATAAAGTATTCTTGGTTTGAGGCCCTTCTGCTTCATCGCATTAAATACATCATGCCACTCCCTTATGGCCTTAAGATTTCTGTTGAGAAGTCTGATGATAGCCTGATGGGCTTTCCTTTGTATGTGATCTTATTTCTCTCTCTGGCTGCTTTTAATAGTCTGTCCTTATCCTTGATCTTTGCCATTTTAGTTACTATATGTCTTGGTGTTGTGTTCCTTGGGTCCCTTGTTTTGGGAGATCTGTGCACCTCCATGGCCTGAGAGACTATCTCCTTCCCCAGATTGGGGACGTTTTCAGCAATTACCTCCTCCGACACTTTCTATCCCTTTTTCTCTCTTCTTCTTCTTCTCCTGGTACCCCTATAATGTGAATATTGTTACATTTGGATTGGTCACACAGTTCTCTCAATATTCTTTCATTTTTAGAGATCCTTTTTTCTCTCTGTGCCTCAGTTTGTTTGTATTCCTCTTCTCTGATTTGTTTCATTTATCATCTCCTCCACTGTATCTAATCTGGTTTTAAAACCCTCCATGGTATTCCTTAATGATTAGATCTCTGACTGGAATTCATTCCTGAGTTCTTGAGTATTTTTCTGTACCTCCATGAGCTTGTTTATGATTTTTATTTTGAAGTCTCTTTCAGGAAGATTCATGAGGGGGCTCTCTTGTTCTTCCCAAGCCTGAGCCAGGAGTTCTGTCCTTTCACTTTCTTTCTAAATAAAAGCCTCTGCCTTCCTCTCCTAAAAAAAAAAAAAGATTCATGAGGTCCATTTCATTTGACTCCTTTTCTGGTGTTTGTACGATTTTTGTGTGAACCAGGTTCCTTCGACATTTCATATTTTTATGTGGTGCCCTCTAGTGCTAAGAAGCTCTACTCTCTGGAGGTGCTCAGCTGGAGTGATGTCGGGGGTTGCAGGGGAGCAGTGTTAGTACCTGGGGGGGAAGAAAGAGCTGTTTCCTGCTTCCTAGCTGCTATTCCTGTCTCCACTGCCAGAGCCAGTGGGCCGAACACACAAGTGTAAGCCTCTATGCTTTGCGATTGTAGCTGCTGTAGGCAGGGGCTTCCCTCTGGCTGGCCTGACGCCAGGGCGGGGGCTGCCAGTTTGTGTGCCAGGGGCAGGCTGACCGGGAGGAAGGCACAGCAGGCTGTGTGTCATGGTGGGGTGCCTTGGATCTGTGTATCCAGCTAGGGGGATGGAGTGCCTGAAATTCCTGACAGTTCCCAACCTGCTGGGCAGAGTGCACCCAGACAATTTTGTCTACCTGTCCTTTCTCCTGAGCAGTAAGCTCTGTACAATCCTTGCCCCTTTTGCAGCCCTCTTGCTCTCAAGAAGTCTCTCAGATTACCTGCCTTTCTTTTGTCCCAGAGCAGCCAGGTATGGATCCCTGTTTTTGACAAGCGGCTGGAATCTCAGTCTCTCCAGGTATTCCGCCTGTCTTAGCTTTCCAGCCCCACTAATCACCAGAACCATCTAATGTAGGTTTGTGCTCCCAGAGCAAATCTCCAGGGTTAGGTGTTCAGCAGTCCCAGGCCTCCACTCCCTCCCTGCTCTGTTTCTCTTCCTCCTGCCAGTGAGCTGGGGTGGGGGAAGGGCTTTGGTCCCACCAGATCACAGCTTTGGTATCTGTGAGGTCTGTTCTTTTCTCCAGGTGTATGCAGTCTGGCGCAGCCTTCTTTCCTGTTGCTCTTTCAGTTTTAGTTGTATTAATTATACTTTCTTATTATACATGGTTTTAGGAGGAGGCCTCTCTCTCACTGCTCACAGCACCATCTTTAATCCTCTCTGACTATATGTTTCTTAAAACATAGTTCTCAAAAAGTGAGTTTTATTGTATATAAGTCATACCTCAATAATCTTGACTTTCTAAACAAAATCACCGCAGGATTCTATAATAAGTGATACAAAAATGTCAGTTTAGGTATGCACAAAATCTAGCCCATTTTAACTTCATTTCCAACCTGGATCTTAGTTTTTTTTTTAATTTAGAATGGTCACTAGTGGTTCTGAAAACATATGGTAGCAATTAATGTGCATCTTTCATTCAATAAATATTAATGAAAGCAATTATTATACTTGAGGTATTGTAAATAAATATCTATATTCTGTGAGTAGTAGGGGAATAAAATTCAAACAAATACATAAATAATAATAAAATTATAATTGTGAAGTGCAGTGACTGAGAAGTGAGTATATGTGCTATAAAGGTGTTTAACAGAGAGAAAACAATGCTGTTATAGGGAGCTGCACATGCAGAAAGCCTCTGAGACAGGAATGAGCTTGACTGATTTCTGGAAGTTGAACTAAGGTACACATAAGAGGGGTGAGTGATTATAGTGGATGATGAGGCTGGAGAGTTAGGCAGAGCCAGGTCATGTTGCATCTTAGAGACTATCATTTAGATTTTTCTGCATAATGAAGCGCCCCAAAGCTTAATGGCTTCAAACAATGAACAGTTATTATTTCTCATGATTCTGTGGGCCTGCTGGGCAGTTCTTTTTCTGGCCTTGCTCAGCTAGAGCTAGATGGTATAATCTATGCAGATGTCCAGCAGTTTACCTGGTATTGTTCATTCCTCACCAGGTTCCCCAGAACAGAAAGAAAGGGCAAGCCCCAATACACACTTTTTTCAAGTCTTACTTGCGTCACATTTGCCATTGTTCTGTTGTCCAAAGCAAGTCATGTGGCCAAGCCAGAGTCTGTGGAGACTACCCAAGGGTGCGTCCCAGAGGGGAAATTAGTTTGACTGTTTTTGCAAACCATCTGCTGCATTGATGGACTTGTTAGTTTGTGGTTTCAGAACGTATTATACATTGTTTCATCTTTTTTTAAATACATTATAAATTTTAACAATGGACTTAAGTTGTATATCTCATCGTTTTTGATGGGTGGACTCTAAGACCAATTTCTTAGTGTTACAGGTTCTTTTCATCAAGCATTCAAAACATTTTACTTTTTTCTATTAAGGTTCAGCGAACTATTGCCAAACAGATTCAGATGGTTCGGCAAGTTGGTAAAGGCCGATATGGAGAAGTGTGGATGGGTAAATGGCGTGGTGAAAAAGTGGCAGTCAAAGTGTTTTTCACCACTGAAGAAGCAAGCTGGTTTCGAGAAACAGAAATCTATCAAACTGTGCTAATGCGTCATGAAAACATACTTGGTGGGTACACATTTGATTTCAGTCAATTTCATATTCTGACAAGGTTAGTGGGGTGCAGGTGGAAGCCAGCCATAAGGGCTTTGAAAACATACGTGAATTCAGTTCTGTGCATTTGGCTAGAGAAAACCCAGTAGAATACACAGTTTAAATACAACATAGTCCTGAATGTAACCAGCCACTTTTTTACTTACTCAGTTGAGGAAACAGCAGTGAGTTTGACATTATAGGTATTGCTAGTTTATTGGACTTAACCCATCTACTAACAAAAACCAACTCTTTTAAAGGTAGTTTAAGTAATTTTCTACAGTGACTTTATTTGTACCTTTTGCCTGTTGTAAGCTAAATAACACCTCCCCCCCCCACACACACACCCATTAGATGTAGCTAGCTTCATTTATGTTTATCCTTGGTAGATCTCTCCTCCACCCCCACTTACACAACAGCAAAATAATTTGGATATGATCTGATCAGTAGTATTCATAAACTCATCTAGGTTTCCTAACTTCTTTCAGCTACCATTTCCCTCTCCTTTGAGCATGGGTAGCACATTGGCAGGAGTATGGTAGACACTTTCGTTAGTTTCCTAGGGCTCTCATTCCACAGACTAGGTAGCTTAAACAATAGAAATTTATTCTATCAGTTAGAGAAGTCAAAAATGTAAAATTAGGGAGTTGGCAGGGCTGTGCCCTCTGAAGGCTCCAGGGGTGGACCCAGTCTGGTGATTGCCAGCAATCTTTTGTGTTTCTTGGCTCGGTGACAACACTCCCCTCTGGCTTTGTTGTCACGTGGTCTTCTCCCCTGTGTGTTTGATCCACATTTCCCTCTTGAAAGAGTACCAGTCAGTGACCTTAGTATCACCTCATCTGAGCTTGATTACATATATGAGACTCTGTTTCCAAATAGGTCACCTTTACTGGTACCAGGTAGACGTGAGTTTGGCCGGTAGGGGCAGAGTAGGACTGTTCAGACCAGCACTCACTGACCTTTTTGTGAAGGGAAAGAGAAGAAAGAGCAGGAGGCTAGGAGGCCAGTATTGTGCACCTGCTTGTCAACAGCCAGGCTGAAAAAGCAGATGTGATGAGGCATTGTCAGGCAGGTGGGAGCTGGCTTAGTTAGAGGCAAGCTTTTAGTTGAACCTTTGTAACTTTATTATTTTCATGTGTCTGCTTTTCAACTTGAAATTGAGAGCCTTTTCCACATTCCTTCTTTATATTCCTTAAGCTTAGAGAATGAGGCAGCTTGGTAACACTCTTCCAGGTTCTATGGCATGTGATGTTTCTTAGTTGCATTATGGTCATTTTCATTAAATTATCATTAAGATTATTTTAAATGTATTACATAAGTGTAGAAGTGTATGTGTAAATGGCAGAAATAAAAATTTTGGTATTTTTCCTAGGCAGATTACATTTTTATTATCTGTACTGATAACCTAAGTTATTCTCAATGTCCTGAATGAGCATTCATTACTACCTCTGATAACTAACCTTTAAACTCATTAATTGAACAGGTTTTATAGCAGCAGACATTAAAGGGACAGGTTCCTGGACTCAGCTCTATTTGATTACTGATTACCATGAAAACGGATCTCTCTATGATTTCCTGAAATGCACTACACTAGACACCAGAGCCCTGCTCAAGTTGGCTTACTCAGCTGCCTGTGGTCTGTGCCATCTCCACACAGAAATTTATGGCACCCAAGGAAAGCCTGCAATTGCACATAGAGACCTAAAGAGCAAAAACATCCTCATCAAGAAAAATGGAAGTTGCTGTATTGCTGATCTGGGCCTTGCTGTGAAATTCAACAGGTGAGTGGTTCTTTGCCTGCTGTTTTGAAATTATTTTAATCTCCAGAGGATATTACCATATTTGTATTCAGGACAATGGAATGCCAGACATGTGTAGTTGTGCTAATATAGTTGTATACCTAAATAGTTGGGATTTTTTTTGTCTTCGTGGGTTTTTTTTTTAACAAAAATTACATCTTACTCTACATAATTCTTGATTTCCTGCTTTTTATTGTCTTAGGCATCCTTCTATTTCAATGTATGTAGATCTACTTCATTCTTTTTAATAGTGTTGATGCAGGCTTTTCCATTATATGGATGTACTATGATTTATTCCATCTGTGACCTGATGGGCAATAAATTTGCTTCTGCTTTATCTCTATCATTAAAAAAAGTTTTAATGAACATTGTAGTTTATTTATGTATAATATACTTGAGCTCTTCTTGTACAAGTATTTCTTCATGATGGATTCCCAGAGAATGGTCTAGACAAAGAGTATGCCCATATTAAATTACAGTATATTACAAATTATCCCTTTAGAAAGTGTGCATCAATTTATACTCCTATAAACAGGGTGGAAGTATGCCATTTCTCCATCACCACCTGATATTGTCAAATTTTTAAACAACTAGGATTACCAAATTTTTAGGAAACTATTCAAGCTGTTTTAATGTTGTTATAACTCTAGAGTATAGTAGCCATTTGACTTCAGAATTCATTTTGGGCCATAAAATAAAAGTACTAGACCATAATAAAGCAAACGTAAGAGTTAAGTCTTACCCTTTAGTTGTTACAGTGTTCTAATCCTGTGTGTGTGTTGTGTGTGTGATCAGTGCAGTGTTTGTTGGCTCAAATACTCATCAAATGTTGTTTAAGAAAATAGGATATTCTTTGTTTCAGAGTAATTTCCAGAACCTGCCAGAACAGGGGACCTAAGCAACAAAGCATGTTCATGTCTTGCAGCTCTGAAACTCAGTCCAAAACTAGCATAATTTACTGAATTTCCATAGGATTGCATAAACATTACCCACAACAGAACGAGGTTGAACCCATAAGGAAGAAAATATAATCCTGTGTTAGTAGGCTGAGTTTATCACAGAGAATGGTAAAAGCAAATGATTCCTCGCTACTTATTTTCTCATTCAGTTGTTCTGGGACATAATCATCTACACTTTTTGTTACATCTAGTATTGCCCTTTTTCTTAGAGAGGCACTAAACTTCTGACAAAACTTGACCTGACCCGCCACCGCCTCCGTCTCTGGGCCGTCTCCGGACAGCCTCCGGCCACAGGCGACGAGGAGGAGCACGGCGGCGCAGCAGCCAGGGGCAGGAGCAGGGCAGGAGCGCAGGGCCCAGCGCCAGGAAAGTCAAGGAAGGGGCAGATCGAGAAGCAGAAGCTGCAGGAGAAGCGGCGCTCCGCCGGTGTGGTCGACATCCCCACGGCTGAGTGCTTAGATGAATATGAAGATGATGAAGCAGGGCAGAAAGAATGGAAACGAGAAGATACAATTACACAACAGAACATGAAGCGGAATGAAGCCGTAAGCTTATTAGATCCAGACAGTTCCTATCTATTACAAGAGCCATGTAGAACAGTTTCAGGCAGATACAAAATATTTCTCATAAGCATCTAAAAGTCAGTATGTTTAAAAGAAAATGTGTGAGACCTGGTGGCTTTCAGTAGTTGGCATCAAAATCCACTCTTGCTCAAGTCAGAAATCTAGGTATTGTTTGTGACCCATCTTACTGTTAAGAATTCTTTGTATATTTTGGGTAACAGTCCTTTATCAGCACAACCACTGCCTCTGAAGACATCTTAAGTAGATATCCCCGAACAGGGAGAAGGGGATTCAGCAGATACAACAGGGATGCAAGTGCTTCAGGTAGTTTGGTCTCAAGTAGCACACTGGAAAATAAAATTGAAGATCCTGAAAAGAGAGAAGTAAGAGAAAGGCAAGAAAATTTAAGACTTGTGAGACTAATGCAAGATAAAAAGGAAATGATTGAAAAACTCAAAGAAGAAATTGATTTGTTAAATAGAGACCAAAATGACATAGAAGATGAACAGCTGAAGCAGGAGAATAAAACTCCTTTGAAAGTTATTGGGCAGCTAACACGAATGATGATTCTGAAATTTGGGATGATACAGCATTGATAAAAGCTTATGATAAAGCTGTGGCTTCCTTTAAGCATGCTCTAAAGAATGGTGACATTTCTGAAACTTTGGATAAACCAAAAGGCACACCAAAAAGAAAGCCTGCTAAGAAGAATAAAAAGCAAAAAAAAGAATACCAAACTCCCTTGAAGCAGTGGAAAGCTGGTGATAGATGTTCTTCCATTTGGTCAGAAGATGGCTGCATTTACCCAGCTACCATTGCTTCAGTTGATTTTAAGAGAGAAACCTGCATTGTAATTTACACTAGATATGGAAATAGAGAAGAGCAAAATCTGTCTAATCTACTTTCCCCAACCTCTGAAGCAGCTAACAGTGTAGAACAGAGTGCTCAGAAGAATGAAAATGAAAGTCAAATTTCAACAGATGAAAGTGAGAACTCCTCCAGGTCTCCTGGAAATAAACCAAATAATATCAAGTCAAAAGCTGCTCCATGGAACTCTTTTCTCCCTCCACCACTCCATGTGCCGGAATCAGGATTGGGACCAGGAAAGCCAGGCCTAAAATTCAGTGGCCACCACCACCACCACACTTCCTGTCTTGCTGGCTGCCTCCATTCCTTCTGGACCACCAATAATTCCCCCACCAGCTCCCATATGTCCAGATTCTCTTGATGATGCTGATGCTTTGGGAAGTATGTTAATCTCTTGGTACATGAGTGGCTATCATACTGGTTACTACTATATGGGTTTCAAACAAAATCAAAAAGAAGGAAGGTGTTCACATTTCAATTAAGGAGTAATTCATATATTGTGCTTTAATAGTTGCAACTCTCTCCCAAAGAGAATGATTTTTGGCTGTGCCTGGTTGATGTGAATGGAAATTTCGTCATTTTCTTCATGGACACTTGGTTGGGTGGCACAGTCATCTGCATTTTCTCTTGTTGCATGTGATTCGTGCTTATGTAACCCACCAGGTGTTTCAGTGGACAAATGTTTGAATAACTAAACATTGGAAATGTGTGTAATTAAAAGAAACTCAAGGTCACATATACTACAGAGAAGTCATGTCTGTCAAAATCACAGCTGAGCACATTTGTATATTGTAACTTTCTTAAGTATGTTAAACTTTTTATTAGTGCTTTTAAAAATAAATGATAGTTTTTTTTAAACCTTGAGGAAAAAAAAAACGACCTGAGCTGATGTGAGATGTTTATTGTCTCCATTTATTCCAGCTCGTATGCGTATTCATATTGTTTTCACTGCTGACATACTAATGACTTTGAATAAGAGCACTGCTTCAGACCCTACAGGGAATGTTATATAATATATATGTAGCATATATATATAAAGGGTATACTCCTTTTCTAAAATTTGAAAGATGCTTAATTTCAAAATATATCTGGCCCAGATTTCTGATATGAGAATGTGGAAATATTAGCTAGGTAGGCAAATAAGTACATAGATTGGCTGATTTTTATTTTATTTATATATAGTATGTATATATTACAGGGAGAGACACTGACTTTTACAAAATATGACAAAAATAGAAGATAAACAATTTTGTTCTTAGCCCAAACCTAGACATTGTCTTCTGTTTCAGCGATACAAATGAAGTTGATGTACCCTTGAATACCCGAGTGGGTACCAAACGCTATATGGCTCCAGAAGTGCTAGATGAAAGCCTGAACAAAAACCATTTCCAGCCCTACATAATGGCTGACATCTATAGCTTTGGCCTGATCATTTGGGAAATGGCTCGTCGTTGTATCACAGGAGGTAGGCGTTTAGATGGCATGTGTCTGGTTATGTATCCTCATCATTAAAAATATAAGAGCTCCAGTTATATAATTTCCATGTCATGCATGTCAGGGATCCCTAAGACCATTGCCAGGTTCTAGATTTCACGAGAAGGACTCAGAGGACTCATCATATAGTTGTCCTCACCAGTAAGACTTATTGCAGTGAAAGGAAACAAATCAAAATCAGCAAAGGGGAAAGATGCCTGGGGCAAAGTTCAGAGGAAGGTCAGGCATAAGCTTCCAAAAGTTCTCTCCTACTGGGGTCACACAGGATGTGCTTAATTCTTCCAGCAACAAATTGTGACATCGTGTAAAATGTTGCTGTCTATGGATGTTCATTAGTGGCTTAGTACCCCAGGGTACTTTGAGAGGCTGGTCACATGGGCACCCTCTGCCTAGCATGTCCAAAGACTCCAAATTGCAGAAAGCAAGCAGGTATTCAGTATATACACCACATCGTTTGTCAGTTGGGCACAGTGGACCACCTTTACCATTTAGGGAAAGTTTTATATGCGTATAGGGAACTGTACCACGTAAATTTCCAGACGCCAGTCAAGGGCCCACCTGGCCAGCAGGCCTTTTGAGGATGGCAGTCGCAGTTCTAAATATGTTAACTTTTCCTGCAAATCGTGTTGTCTTTCTACTGCAGAACAAATCAAAACAAAATAAAAACCACATTCATTAGTAGGAACTGTTACACACACAAATAATTATATTAAAAATTAAGGGAAAGAGAGCATTTCACCTTGCATATCCCTTTTTTTAAAGGATATTGTTATATCCGCAGCTGTGATGGGGACTCTGATGGAGGCTGAGGAAATGATGAGACATGAAAAAAGAGAATATATATTTATTATTAAGAGTGAATCATCCACACTATGATTTTTTTTTATGTAGAAATCAAGTTTTAGTTCCATAAAGTTCAGTAAGAGGTGCTGAATAGCTGATAGAATTTGTTCAGCCACCATTTTTGTGCTCACTCTGCTTTTTCCCTGCAGGGATAGCAGAAGAGTACCAGCTGCCATATTACAACATGGTACCCAACGATCCGTCATACGAAGATATGCGTGAGATCGTGTGTGTCAAACGTTTGCGGCCAATTGTGTCTAATCGATGGAACAGTGATGAAGTAAGTGGACCAGTCCCTTGAGGTAGTGATTGGTAAGTGTTGCCAAAGAAGGTAACCTGCTCATTACGTTCTCTTTGTTTTTCAGTGTCTACGAGCAGTTTTGAAGCTAATGTCAGAATGCTGGGCCCACAATCCAGCCTCCAGACTTACAGCTCTGAGAATCAAGAAGACACTTGCCAAGATGGTTGAATCCCAAGATGTAAAAATTTGACAGTTAAACAATCATGAAGAGAAATTCCAGACTACAAGAACTGTTTTCACCCAGCTAATGGGTGGAGTTAGTGTAGATTAAGGATGTTAACTTGGTTCTCAGACACTTTCCTCACTACACCTTCACAGGCTGCTAATATTAAACCTTCCAGTACTCTGTAGAATACAGCTGGGAACTTCTAGACACTTCATTCTTTATATATGGACAGCTTTGTTTTAAATGTGGTTTTTGATGCTGTATTTTTTTTTTTATTGGGTTTTTATGAACTGCATCAAGACTTCAATCCTGATTAAGTCTCCAGTCAAACTCTGGGTACTGAATTACCTGATCATAAAATGGTGCTTTCTGTGAAAGCCATAAGAAGGTAAATGAATTCAGCAGAGATGGAGAAGTAACACTTTTGCCTTCTACCTAAGAAAATTTAATCTATTTGTATTCTACCTTTGTAAACAGCCTATGGATCATGATCTGTTTGGGATACTGCTTAGTTTATGATAGTTGGTCATGCCTTGATAATGGGGGGGGGTGTGTGTGTGTGTGTGTCTGTGTGTGTGTACATACATGCACACCAGGATTCCTCTGCTGCCATTTGAATTAGGAGAAAATAATGCACAGGAAGATACTGGTTTGGGGCTTTAAAAAATGCATTATCTGACCAAGATTCACCAGTCACATAAAAGCCATTTACCGTGCAGGTGAGCTAGCTTCTCTACCAACTGTATTTTTTAATATAAAGTTGTTATAAAGGCCAAAAGATATTTAAAGTCTGTAAGTGTGGATTGTTTTCCTCCCTCCATCATTTTTTAAAAAAATTTTATTTTGGTATCATTAATCTACAATTACATGTGCAACATTATGGTTACTAAACTCCCCACTTCATCAGGTCCCCCCCACCTACCCCATTCATTTTTTTTAAAATAATTACTATTTTTACCACGAAAAGCATCCTGTTTAAAGTTGGAGCTTCCAATACCATGAACCTTCTAAAGATAACACTTCTTATTGAAGTGAATTACTAATTACTGCATTTGATAGCAATGTAAGTGCCTACAACCATGTTCTGTATTCTTTATTCTCAGTAACTTTTAAAAGGGAAGTTATTTATATTTTGTGTATAATATTCTTTATTTGCGAAACACCTCCTTTACAACTATTTCTTTAAAAAGCAAATGATGCCATATGTGAAATACATACATACATTCATACTGTAGAAACCAAGCTCACATGTACCTCACATCCCATGCTTTAAGGGAAGGAAATTAGAAGATTATCAGAAAAAATAATAAAGTATAACTACATATAAGTTTTAAGAATTAACACATTCAAAATAATAGATCTAGGATTTCATTAACTTCAGGCCATAGACATTCATAAAGATAGCTATCAACTCAAATTTCCTTTATGAAAGGATCTTCAACTAGAAATTTCTATTTCAGAACTGATAAAAATTATCAACAGCTGTTTTAGACATTTAAGTCATTTGAAATTTTTGGTTTTATGATCTCTGTTTCATAATTTGTGAAGACAATGAAGAGTCAGGAAAAAAAGTTCAGTATCTAATCAGTATTTGTTATCTCTACTGTTTAGCCATTACTCAATAAAATGCTGCATATTTTATGGATGCCTTGTTATCCCTAGGGATAATTCTGATTTACTCAAACTTACTATACTTCGGTAATGCCGTTTAAATATTAGTGTCTATTCTGAACAAGCAATAGATCATAAAGTGAGGCAATTTTCTTAGAGTATGACATAAAATAAATGTAATTATATCAGCATCATAGTCAAAAAACTTTAAGGGGAAAAGTCAGAGCATGTATGCATCCATTACCAAAAATTTGACTGGCTTTTAAGGATGAAATTCATATATTTGACTATACATCAAATTTTAAAAATTTGAAACTTTTAACAGTTTTGGCTAAATTTAATAATTTTCATCTAAGATTAAAAGTGTTCATCAAGATAAGTAAATTTACATAATGGCAATACCCAATAACTTCCCCTTTCAGAATGTTTTCCCCATCTCTGTACTGAGAAATACAGATATTTTAATCTAAGTTGCCAAGTGATTTAAGAACACTTAAGAACTCTGATGTACTTGTTAGTCTTAAGGTTAACCTTGATTTATTTTTTTATTTGATAAACTATAAAATCTTAAAATTGTCATCTTAATAAAATATGTAAGGAAAAATGTAAGGAATAAGCTCTGTTCTTAAAAACATTAATTTTAGTATATGTAAAAAAGACAGTTCATAAGTATAAGACCACTATAATGATTTTGATTAAATTGATTTATTAAAAATGATACCAAGATTAACCTTAGAAAGTTGTTCAATAACTATTTTCTAGTATAACATGTTCTTTAAAAAGCAAATGATGCCATATGTGAAATCCTAAAGTCTAAAAAAGTTGCATGAAACTTATTTCTTCTGCCCTTTCTCTTACTCTTAAATTTATAAGTTTACCGAGTAAGTGAAATATTTAAAGAGTAAGAAGTATTATGTATCATCAGAGATAATAATTTGTGAAACCTCAGAAAGCATTGTTTGGTTCCAGTTAAAATTTCGCATTTTAAAAATGTGTGGCTTCTGTCTGTCATCCTTTTAAATAATGAACACATAAAAAAAAACAAAGCTATCTGAATATAACAGAAATTAACACCCAGAATTCCTATAAATTCTCGATATACTTGTAAATATCTCTAGAATAAAAAGGCACATTAGGATTGTGTTTATTCTAAGCTTTGCCTGTGCTTTCTTACTGAACAAGTTACTGAAGTATAAAATTTGAATCATTCTCTGGAAATGGTTTCACAAAAGATATTTCAATCAATGTTTTATGCTGCATTTCCAATGTCCCAGGAGTTTTCTAAACTTAGAAAATGACCTGTAGTTTTTGAAAGTTAACGTTTTCATAGAATGTGCCAGATTTTGTATTTATTCACTCTAAAAAAGATTCAGTACCTTTTTTCCCCAGATGCTTTGCTTCTGTTTAGAACAAAAATGCAATACAATTTTTAAGAGAATCATGCATCTCTGAGTTGGCCCAAGATCAAATAATTTATTCCAACCAAGATTTTATAAATTAAATCACCTATGTTTCTTTTTATACATGTTGTTTCTGAAATGTTTCTGAATATCTAAAATATTTGTAACAGCTATAATACTAATCGATTTAAAAGGATTGTTGCAGCTTTTGTACTGTTTGGTAATATTTATTATTTCCTTGGGTCAGATCTTAAAATAATGGTGTAGCAGTTCATCTTATTGTGTTAGTACTGTTACAAAGTCACAGAAAAACTGCAGAGAGCTGACATGTTCATAAAAAGCAAATTAAATCTGGGGCAGCATCAATATGAAGCCACGGGTAATGATTGTCCCATAAGGAGTGTATGTGAATAGTGCTTTTGCAAGAGTAAATATATTACTGTAATTTTAGCTTGTGCTCTGTACTATGCTTTCAATGGAATTATTTAAGCCCTTTTAGTGATTGTTGTCCTTGCCCGTTTAAAAACTAAAATGTAGTATATATTGTATAAAATAACATTATAGCTTAATTAGGGAAGTTGTACATAGACATTGAAAGATGGGTTAAAACAAGCAGTTTTATTAATAAGTTGTAAAACACCAAAAATATAGATTCATCTTTGATATGTAACACACTAAATGTATTTTGTACAGCATCTGGTTTAAAAGGTGCCTTATTAAGTTTACCATTAATTGCTTTGTTCTATATATAGATTACATCCAATGTATCATTTTTAAGTAAATAACATTATTTTAGTATACTTTAGTAATGTGTTTTGTGATACTCAGACTGGATTGTGTATCAGAAGTTACACATCTGGTGAGATTTTATAACAAGTAAGTTGGTGAACAATATCCTTGAGATGTGCATCTCAGCTGTCAGAAACTAGGTATGGAACACGGGGCAGGTAAGTAACCATGTGCTCTTTCCTTGTTGTAGAGAAGTTACAGGCCTATCATACATAGCAAAGGGTTGTTTTCCTTTAAAAAAACAAAACAAAACATTTTTCCTAATCTAAAAATATGTACTCACTGAAGAAAATTTGGAAAACAGGAATGAATAAAGAAGAAATCAAATCATTCAAAATTCTGTCCTGGATGCTACAAATACTTATTTGAATGTTTCTTTTGAATCTTTTTTTTTCTGATGCTTATTTATTTACAACATGAAGATCATAGTATGTCATTATATCCATTGAAAACATAATTTTAAAAAATGGCTACGTAATATTCCACAAAGCAGATGGAATAATTTGTTTTTTAATTCCCTCTTGAATATTTGGGTTATTCCCATTGTTTTGGAAAATGTAAGTGATGTATTATACATTCTTGTACAATCTTTGTGTATTTTCTTAAATTACATTGCTAAAAAATGGAACTAAATGGATAGGAACTTTTAAAAGATTATTTAAGATAAAAAACAAATTCTAAGGTTCTTGGTAAATACTGCTGCCCAGGAGGGTTTCTCATTTACACTCCTAGCAGTATGAGCCAGTGCCCATCTCCCTACCTGGACAGGTAATTTCTTCTCTCCCTGTTAGTAGAGTGCCTGGTTTCTCTCCTGTAACTGGCTTCTTTCACTTAAGTAATAGAATCCATTTATCTGGCTTTATGGTGTTCTTGTTGCAGCCAATGCCTTTTAAAAAGCTTAAACTTAAGGGAAGGCAGCTTCCTTTCTGTCCAGTACCAATGTCTTTTCCCACCTGCCCTTAGTCTCACCACCTGTCAGAGCTCTTTTCAGTTGTGTGTAAATTCAGTTGGTCACTGTGCCTTGTGATGTCTGTTCTCAGGCATCTGGAGATGTTAAATCACCATAAAAGATGTGGGACTAGTTGATGTCCTCCCCTCCTCCCACAAAACTCATTCTCATGCACCTTGAGAATCAGTGGATGCTTGCTAGCTTTCCTTACATCTTAATAGGCTGAACCCAAAAAATGGATAAATATATATTTTTCCTTCCCAGTATAATGTTACTCTCATTGGTTAGTTTCCGAGCTTTCTTTAATTTTATTAGTATTAATGGAGTGGATGTTAAGAAATGACACTCTTCATCCAGAATAATCCTTGTAGGTAATTTGAAGCAGGTGCTAATTCAGTGGAAAGTCTTTGTTGACTTGGAGGAATATTACCTGCCTGTTGATGGTGCCAGGGCCATTTCTGATACTTCATACATTAAATAAAGTTAGATGCATATTCCTTAAAAACCTTGCTTTTGGTCCTTGGAGCAATACAGCCTTGACTAAGTGGACATGGTCCAGCGAAGGTGGCCAGCCAGTATAGGCAGGTCTCCTACCAAGAGTGGCCCTTTCCTATTCATGGGGAGTGAAAGGATAAGCTCAGGTAATGAAATGGGCAAGTCACTCTGAAGCTAGCAATCAGGAGGAGGAGACGTAGTTCAAGGGCAAAGGTCCCTAACAAAAAATACCTCAGGCAAAGCAGAGACTAGGGCAGAAGGTTATCCATAGTTGCCCTTTTTTATTTTTATTAATTTTTTATTTTTTTATGTTTATTTTGATATCATTAATCTACAATTAAATGAGTAATATTATGGTGATTACACTACCCCCTTCATCAGCTCGCCCCCCCCCAACCCCATTACAGTCACTGTCCATCAGTGTAGTGAGATGCTATAGAGTCATTACTTGTCCTCTCTGGGTTGTACAGCCCTCCCCGTGCCCCCCCCAACATTACATCTGCAAATCGTAATGTCCCTTCTTCCCCCTTGCCCCTCCCTTCCCACCCATCCTCCCCAGTCCCTTTCCCTTTGGTAACTATTAGCCCGTTCTTGGGTTCTGTGAGTCTCCTGCTGTTTTGTTCCTTCAGTTTTTTCTTTGTTCTTATACTCCACATATGAGTGAAATCATTTGATACTTGTCTTTTTCGGCTTGGCTTATTTCACTGAGCATAATACCCTCTAGCTCCATCCATGTTGTTGCACATGGTAGGATTTGTTTTCTTCTTATGGCTGAATAATATTCCATTGTGTATATGTACCACATCTTCTTTATCCATTCATCTACTGATGAATACTTAGGTTGCTTCCATTTCTTGGCTATTGTAAATAGTGCTGCAATAAACATAGGGGTGCATCTGTCCTTTTCAAATTGGGCTGCTGCATTCTTAGGGTAAATTCTAGGAGTGGAATTCCTGGGTCAAATGGTATTTCTATTTTGAGTTTTTTGAGGAACCTCCATACTGCTTTCTACAATGGTTGAACTAATTTGCATTTCCACCAGCAGTGTAGGAGGGTTCCCTTTTCTCCACATCCTCACCAACATTTGTTGTTGTTTGTGTTTTGGATGTTGGCCATCCTCACTGGTGTGAGGTGATATCTCATTGTGGTTTTAATCTGCATTTCTCTGATGATTAGCGATGTGGAGCATCTTTTCATGTGCCTGTTGGCCATCTGAATTTCTTCTTTGGAGAAGTGTCTATTCATGTCCTCTGCCCATTTCTTAATTGGATTATTTGCTTTTTTGTTTGTTGAGGTGCGTGAGTTCTTTATATATTTTGGATGTCAACCCCTTATCGGATACGTCATTTATGAATATATTCTCCCATACTGTAGGAAGTCTTTTTGTTCTACTGATGGTGTCCTTTGCTGTACAGAAGCTTTTCAGCTTGATATAGTCCCACTTGTTCATTTTTGCTTTTGTTTCCCTTGCTTGGGGAGATATGTTCATGAAGAAGTCGCTCATGTTTATGTCTAAGAGCTTTTTGTCTATATTTTTTTCTAAAAGTTTTATAGTTTCATGACTTACATTCAGGTCTTTGATCCACCTTGAGTTTACCTTTGTGTATGGGGTTAGACAGTAGTCCAATTTCATTCTCTTACTTGTAGCTGTCCAGTTTTTCCAACACCAGCTGCTGAAGAGGCTGTCATCTCCCCAATGTATATCCAAGGCTCCCTATCAAATATTAATTGACTGTATGTGTTTGGGTTAATGTTTGGATTTTCTATTCTATTCCACTGATCTGTGGGTCTGTTTTTGTGCCAATACCAAATTGTCTTGATTACTGTGGCTTTGTAGTAGAGCTTGAAGTCACAGAGTGTAATTCCCCATTTTATTCCTCCTTCTCAGGATTGCTTTGGCTATTCAGGGTCTTTTGTGGTGCCATATGAATTTTAGAATTATTTGTTCGAGTTCATTGAAGAAAGCTGTTGGTAGTTTGATAGGGATTGCATTGAATCTGTAGATTGCTTTAGGTAGTATAGCCATTTTGACAATATTCATTCTTCATAGCCAAGAGCATGGGATGCATTTCCACTTGTTAGTGTCCTCTTTAATTTCTCTTAGGAATGTCTTGTAGTTTTCAGGGTACAGATCTTTCACTTCCTTTGTTAGGTTTATTCCTAGGTATTTTATTCTTTTTGATGCAATTATGAATGGAATTGTTTTTCTGATTTCTCTTTCTGTTAGTTCATCATTAGTGTATAGGAAAGCAACAGATTTCTGTGTGTTAATTTTGTATCCTGCAACTTTGCTGAATTCAGATATTAGTTCTAGTAGTTTTGGAGTGGAGTCTTTAGGGTTTTTTATGTACAATATCATGTCGTCTGCAAATAGTGACAATTTGACTTCTTCTTTATCAATCTGGATGCCTTGTATGTCTTTGTTTTGTCTGATTGCCATGGCTAGGACCTCCAGTACTATGTTTTTTTTTTAATATAATTTATTGTATTATCATTAATTTACAATTACATGTGCAATATTACGATTATTAAACTACCCCTTCATCAGGTCCCCCCACCAACCCCATTACAGTCACTGTCCATCAGCGTAGTGAGATGCTATAGAATCACTCCTTGTCTTCTCTGAGTTGTACTGCCCTCCCCGTGCCCCCCAACATTACATTTGCTAATCGTAATGCCCCTTTTTCCCTCTTATCCCTCCTTTCCGCCCATTTTCCCCAGTCCCTTTCCCTTTGGTAACTATTAGTCCGTTCTTGGGTTCTGTGAGTCTGCTGCTGTTTTGTTCCTTCAGTTTTTTTCTTTGTTTTATACTCCACATATGGTGAAATCATTTGATACTTGTCTTTTTCGGCTTGGCTTATTTCACTGAGCATAATACCCTCTAGCTCCATCCATGTTGTTGCAAATGGTAGGATTTGTTTTCTTCTTATGGCTGAATAATATTCCATTGTGTATATGTACCACCTCTTCTTTATCCATTCATCTACTGATGGACACTTAGGTTCTTCCATTTCTTGGCTATTGTAAATAGTGCTGCAATAAACATAGGGGTGCATCTGTCCTTTTCAAATTGGGCTGCTGCATTCTTAGGGTAAATTCCTAGGGGTGGAGTTCCTGGACCAAATGGTATTTCTATTTTGAGTTTCTTGAGGAACCTGCATACTGCTTTCCACAATAGTTGAACAATTTACATTCCCACCAGCAGTGTAGGAGGGTT